>JAPMOQ010053704.1:1994563-2080941 GCA_026543055.1 Argiope trifasciata | reverse complement strand
AACTATCGTTTTCAATTTTTCTAGCTGGCAAACAAGGTTTTGGAGCTGGAACCAATTTTGAGATAGGGGGAAAAAAAAAACTACCGTTTTCCTAAATATTGACCCACGCGTCATCTGAAGTCTAGTGATTGTTTCAAATTAGTTAAATTGGTTAATGGTTTAAATTAATTTAGACCATTCGTAAGAATTTAGAGAATGAATCATTTGGAAATCAAGTTGTAACTTTCATTGGCGATAAATAGTCAAATGTGCCAACCTTTTTGCTATATTTTTAATAACCTTAAAAGTGGGAAACGGATGCCACAAAAACGATAAATCGACAATTTGTTGCTTACGCATTTTGAGGCTTCAAAAATCTCAAACGAAAATAATATCATGTTCTCACATGATAAAAAATACCCCACAATTAATAAAATAGAATTGCTTTAAAAGACAAGACTCGAATTTATATCAAAAGGAAAGCCAAATGGAGGATCAAGCTTCCATTGTAGCTCACTTCACAGTGATAGGAATTGCAAAAATTCAATTATTAATTAAATGAAATTTTAAAAGGCACATTTCAGTGTCGTAGACCATGCACTTAATAAGCTCATACATCTATAATAAATAAAAAGGCATTATTTGCAAATTTAATAATTTATTTAGTTCTAGTAATAGCATATTATCAATATTCTATTCAGCAAAAGTTAATAATAATAATATACATTGTAATTTATTTTTATTAGCATAAGTTTACGAATTTAACAAAAATGATGTAAGAAAATAGATAATTTTTTCTTTTAATAAATAAAAAAGTGAGTCTTTACTTACGTGATATTAAAAAAAAAAATCTTGAATAAAGATTGTTTATTTTTTACCTTACATAATTAAAGTATCTGATTTACTTTACATGCAACCAAACCATCATTTACAGCCCGTTTAAGGACGGAATTCCCAATTTAAGACACTTTATTTTTGTTGAGAAAACTTTCACAAAACCAAGTTTGTTTAACTTGCGTAGTGATTATTTGAATGATATTTGAAAATCAGACAAAACAAACTCCTCGATTTAATTCAACCACAACAGACATTTGGAAGGAGCAACAACGAGAAAAAAAGTGAAATGAAAACAAGAAAAAGATTGGAACCTCCAAGGGAGATTAATTAAACATAAGAATCGCTGTGTAACCAGTCGTAACCGAAACCCCCCGATAGTTTTTCATTGTGAAGATCTGGAAGCCATATCCACACGACAAAAAACATCGTCAACGAATCGAAACTCGTTTGGTAACGCCATTTTTATTGTTTATTTATTCTTATTATCTCCCCCCTTACCTCTTCACCTTCGAACTTAGTCGGAATTCATTTTTAAGGGAATGCTACGCTTTTGTCATGGTAAAAGAGGAACTCTATTGTGCTTTTCTAACATCCTTCCAAAAACGGAAATGACGTCAATTTTCGTACTTTAAATGCTCTTTACTTTCTGTCATTCCCCCCCCTTTCTTCACGCGATATTTAATTCATTTTTTTCTTCTGCGCAATCCTTTGATTGATTGGTGTGCTGGACGAAAAAGCCACATAGAAGAATGCTGCAATCTTAAAATAAACGAAAATATAAAATGAAATTTGATATTGCATTTTTTTAATTATTATTGAAAGGAAAAGATGCTGTTTTATCTACATAAATAAAAGTGACATTTTATAAATATCTTGCTTGATATATAATTTCTACAACAGTGCAATTTCTAATTATATGACAAAGAAATGAATCGACTTACTTTAACTCAGAAATATTGGGAAAAAAGTTTTGATACAATTAATTTAATCATTTATTTTAAATTATTAAACCCATCTTTCCATAATGTTGAGCTACAATTTTTAAGTGGATATAATGTAATTGGTATTGCATTTTATTTTTTAAAGGGAAATATTTTGCTTTATATGCATAAAAATAAAGAAAAATTTCATAAATTCATAGCATGCCACATAAATTCCAACAACTGAAATGATTCTCTTTATATTTAACACATAAATATTAAAAAATAGAACAAATGCTTCGATGAAATTAATTTAATTGTTAAAACAACCTTTTCATAATGTTGTAGAATGCTTCAATTTTTAAATAGAAAACAGATTAAATAAAATATGGTGTCACATTTTTTTATTATTTTTTATTAAAAGGAAAATCTGCTATTTTATTTATCCGCTGTTATTATTTACAAAGTGTAATTTCATAAATAGCTTGCGTGCCATATAAATTCAAACTTCTAAATTGATTATCCTTATATTTAACACACAAACATTTGAAAATAGGAGAAACATTTCAATACAATTAATTTAAGAGTTCATTTTTATTTATTAAAACTACCTTTCCATAATGTTTCGTAATGAAGTATAATAAAATGTAAATTATAATAAAATTGCTTTTTTATTTTTTATTAAAAGGGAAATCTGCTGCTATATCTGTAGGAATAAAAGCGAAATTTCATAAATAGCTTGCTAGCCATATAAGTTCTAATTACTAAAACGTCCTCTCACTGGTAATTGGTTAGTTTTATATTTAACACACCAAGATTAAGAGATAGAACAGATGTTTCATTATAATTAAATTAATCATTAATTTTTATTTATTTATATCATCTTCCCGTAATGTTTCATAATGAAATATAATCATTATTATAGATTCAGCATCATGATTCCTATTGAATGGAAATTGTAATTTGGAATTGCTTTTTATTGTTTATTGAAAGGGAAATCTGCTGTTTTATCAGCATAAATAAAATGGACATTTCATAAATAACTTCTCCATTTTGTAGTTATCCAGTTCACTTACATTCTAAAAGCCAGATGAACAGATTTCCTTTCAATTATAAATAGTTAGAAATAGAAAAGATTGGTTTACAGACCACATACGCAGCGTTTATAAATTATCTTATTTACAGATAGTGCCGCAACAGACATTATTGAAAAAATATGTTTTCGGATTCTAGAAAGTCTAAAACATGAAGAATCGTTAAAATATTTTCGAATTTTTTCGATAATTGCGTTATTTTTTCTTTGTTTATTTTGTACAGAATAAAATAAAAAATGGTGTAATTATGCTCTTTCAATTTTTAACTATATTTTTAACTATATTTAACTATATTTGAATTTCAATATTTTCATCTTTCAGCTCATTTTATTATAAAATTCCGTCTGTTGCATCTTTTCTATATTTTAACCCACTTGTTCCAGAAACGTAAATGTTGTAAGTAAATGCTGTCGTATAACTTTTAATATTATATGATTGCGGATTACTTACACTATTCCCTAATCAAGTTTAAATACATTAAACTAATGTAATTTCAGGTACAATGTAACAATATAGCCTTATTTATTTCATAATTTTAGATTGTAACACATAAATACAATTCATTTTGCCGCAAAAAATTATGAATTTATTTAAAAACCTAACCTCAGATAACGATTAAACACAGCTCAATATAAGATTCAGTTCCTAATCTGAATTGTGATTCATATCATGAATCATGATTAGATAAAAATCAGATGGAGGGATTTTATTTTTTACTTAAGTAACTCATTTTAGCTATTTTAATAACTATAGAATATGAAAAAAAAGATAACTATAGATTATTAAAAAAATAAGAAGAAATCCAGATCAATTTTTATAGAAATTTAGAAATTCTTAAAAATTAACAATTTGTATGACATTTCCTTAAAGTCTCAATTCACTTTTTTCTCCAATAAACGTCACGTTTTGAACTCACGCTCTTTTAAAAAGTTGTCTTACAAACGAGCCTTGTAACAAATGGGATTTCGGGAAGTCTTGTTTCTGAGAATTTTTGAAAAAAGAACGAGAACACGAAAGATTGTTCATTCATCAGCCAAATATGACTTCATCTTCCAAGAATTTTCTGCTATTCCTCATTGAGTAGTTTTTGACATTCAGGTTAAATCACTGACCCTTATTTCTCGTTCGTAGACGTCAATCTCCCGAAATATCTAGGTTAGTAGCATACTTCCCCACCACATTCCATCCAGAATGAAAAGAAGTAGTATCCATTAGAATATTCATGAAATGCAATATGCACAACGAGCTTCCGGAAAATGCAGAAGCTAACTTTTGTCAGTCTGAATGCCCGGAATAGTTCTTTTTGACAGGCCTGTCAGAAGTGAAAGCAACCAGAGATGTGACATGCTATTTTTAAATTTTATTTAAAATTATAGCAATTCATTTTAATTTTTGATTTTAACCTCTTTTAATAATAATAATGCGTGTGTATATACTTTAAAGGATAAAAATGTGCTCCTCAAAACTATTTTTTTGAAATTAAAATTAAAATTGAATTAAATTTTAGCTAGTTTCTGCTATAACTTTTAAAAATATTATTTTACAAAAGTAAATTTTACTCAATTTTAAAATTTTAAAAGTTGTCATTTTAAGGAAGTCAATTTAAATACCATGAAAAAGTATCTGATTTCTAACATTTTTAAAATTTTTTTTCCATTTTATTTTCAACAATCGATTGTGTTTTTGCTCCGAAATTCAAACCATTTTCATTAAGAATTTTCTGGACTTTTAATAAACAATTCGTTTCAGGAAATTCATTATTTTTTTAATTATTTCCTCTTGTTCATTACTTTGAAATGTCTGAGTCTTTTCAAAAGTGCCTGTGAGTGTCTTTTCGAAAGAAAAAAAATTCACTTCACAAAACAGTTAAATTTGTTTATATGTTTCATCGTAGAGAACACGCAATCATTTTTGTGTAATTTATTCTGTAATGTTGTTTTACATTTTCAAATGTCATTTTCCCAAATTCTAAATATAGATAAAATTTTCTTACAGAAACTCTTATAGATTAAAATCTAATTCATATTTTTTGTTCAACTTTGGCACAATAATTTCTCAAATTCTACCTTCCCTATATTAACAAAAATTTAAAAAAAAAACAACTTAAATTTTTTTGTTTATTCAGGACAAAAAATTTTTCAATTTCATGTTATTTATAAGCCGAATACCAGTGTTTTAGGAAAGAACAGAAATACAATGTATTTTTCATTTCAGGGTTTTCAACCCATTTTACATTAAAAAATGTAAGCGTATTTCAACATTAAAAGAAATTCCAAAAATAGTTATATAACTTAAACTAGAAGAACTCCAGTAATTTTGGTCATATTTCGTTTTCTGTTTTATTACAAAAATTACATAAAAATAAAACTACGTTTTTCAGAAAGATCAAACTTGCCTTTCAATTTTAATAAAATACGCCATTTTTCACATCACGCTGATGTAACAATAAAGACCACAAACTCTTATTTATTTATTTTTGAATAAAACCTGCATAGATCTCCATTGATATAAAATCCACACAACTGGTAAAGTTCATTTTCTTAACATCTTATTTAACAAAACCTATTCCTACTTAAAAAAATAATCCTGATAATAACAGATACATACTTATAACCTACATTTCTCTTTTCATAATGTTAACAAAAACACCTTATCAACAAATGCAATTTTTGCAGGTTCCACGAACTATATATTTGTGAAAGGCCCCTACCATGTATTATTTACCCTACGTACTACCTGTTGGCGTAACGTCGTGACTATTTACACCCTATCATTAGCACCGATTTATCGGAAGCCATATTGACTGAACATTTACTTAAGGGTGTTATCTTGCTAAATTCTTCGATGTTTATTCCTGCTTTCTCTTTTTTCACGCTTCCACTCTCCGAAGATAGAACACTAGATAAAATCGTCTGATTAAGAATATTATTCGGGAGGGGACGATTTCGATGCCCTCCCTTGCATATTATCTCTTCGTGTGCACCTTTGCAACAAGCTTTAACAAATTATTTTTTAACTTGAACTCCGGCTCACGCTCGCGACTTGGTAGGTAAATGCGAACTTTGCAGGTAATGGAGGGTTATTTAAACGCCTTTTAGTGTTTGGTGAGGAATTTGGGTTTTGGAACTGTTTTGAGTTCTCGAAAAGGCACTGATTTGTGAAGACCACCTTCTGAGAATGCGTAATGATGATTGAAAACATCAATCAATGTGAAATTTCATTATTAATGACTTAGAAGGATGATAAATAATTCTGAACGTTCTCGGCATACTTAATTGATTATTGAAATGAAAAATCCCAATATAAATAAAAGTTATTGTATCTATATCTGTACCTATATATATTTTACTTCTTCACCTGAACGATCAGATCCTTTTTTAACCAAATTTTGCACATTTATTCTTCAGTACAAAAGAAAGAATATCATAATCCTTTCTGATCTATGCTCTACATTTCTGCCTATACGATCAAATAAATTTCAACAAAACTTTGCATATTTATTCTTCTGTACAAGAAAAAGAATGTGGTAAACTTTTCAAATACATGTCTTACGTGTCCGCGATTCTAGGAAATGTAAATTTATTCTTCAGAATCAGAAAAAGAATATCCTAATCTTTTCAGATATATGTTCCACACTTCTTCCTAAGCGATTAAATTGATTTCAAATAAATTTTGCTCATTTATTCTTCAGGACAATAGAGAAAATACTTCAATCTTTTCAGATATATGTTTCACATTTCCGTTAAAATGACCAGATCACTTTCAATAAAATTATGTATATTTATTAGCCGAAACAAGAATATCGCAATTTTTTAGATATATATTTTACATTTCCCCCTAAACGATCGATCTGATTGATTTCAACCAAACTTCACAAATTTGTTCTTCAGAACAAGAGAAAGTACGCAGCAAACTTTTCAACATGCACAAAATTAGAAATCAGCTGCAATTTTGCAGTTTTTTTATATCAACTTCAGAGTCAATTATTTTGCAAAAATATTTTTATATTCTTGTTAAAATTTAAAATGCTGCTTTTTTGGAATATTAAATTTCTTTCTGTGCAATGTGTTCTTTAATTCATATTAATTCTATAAAAATTTTGCTCACATAATTTTGTTTTAAACGTAAAAATGATTTACTTTGTCATTATTTTTTGAAATTTCTGTTTCATATCATTTAGAAATTTATTTTACTGGATTGAAATAGTTGTTTCCTAAAGGAACTGAAGGGTAGAATTGATCTATTCCAAACGATTATAATTAACAATGATCAAAGACAGTCATCAAATGTTGTAGTAAAATAAAGAGGAATGTCTGTATTATAATAATTTCCACATAGTTAGTTTTTTGCATTAAAAATATTATACTTTATTCAAATTCTAAGAAACACCAGATATAACATCTAGTAATTAAATAAAAATATAATATCTTTTATGAATAAACATTATAAGTTAAATAATATTACTTCGAACCCTTTAAAAATTAAATAAAAGTTACAATAAAGATAGATATATAAATTTAAATTAAGAACTATTTTGTGAAGACTATCTTGCGAGTATAGATAATAGTGACTGAAATCTTCAATCAATGTGAAAGCTTAAATTCTGAAATAATAAATCATTCTGGACAATAATGAAAGCGTGAAAGAACTCGAAATATTTCATTGATAATTTAGTGAAAACAAAGTAATAAATAAATTCACAAAATAATGGAAATATTTATTTATAAGCGATATACAATATAAAATACTATACTTCTACATTTCAATAAAAACTAAATTAATGTCATATTTGAGATCGATACATAATATTATTGGGGTTTTAGAACAGTTTTGAGATTTTTCTATTTGGGAGATTGGTTGTGATTTGGGAAATTGATATTGATTTGTGTAGACCAATTTCTGAAAAATGAGAAATTATGATTTAACTCATCAATAAATGTGAAGTTTTGATATTAGTCACTGAAAATGGTAATGAAAATAACTGTAAACAACTCAATTTATTTAATTCATTATTGAATGAAAAAAAAAATATATCGTGCTGTTTATTGCTATGGAATATAAATTTATACTTTTGTAAAACTAGTGGTAAAAAAATAAAATTTTCAAAAATATAAATTATAGTCATGCGAGAATAAGTTGTAAGATGATAAATGGTTCATTTTTTTTATTGATAAAATTATCCATAACTTTTTCATACAATTTAGTCTTTAAATTTCAAATTAACTACATATTTTTGAAGAAATTAATTTCTCTAATTCCAGGTACTCGCCTTTAAATTACAAAAAAGCTCAATAAATTTGTAAAAGAAAACTAAAAAAGTTAAAGAAAAGCATGATGTTTTATCAAGTAATTTATAACCAAACAAAAAGAAAAAAAATTTCATCGATGAAAGACGAATTCAACAATGAATTTGATAACTGTAATTTTTTTAAAAAGATTTTCGTAATTTATGCAAGAAACAAAAAGAAACAAAATTTATTTTAGATAACAGGAATTCATCTCAAATCGTCGTTGATATTCTAATCTAAAGTTCAATTATGTGAATAGAATAAGCCGTGGAGGCATAACAATTTCAAAAGGCAAAAATTGAAAGATAATTGTGCTTTTTCTTTAGAAAATATTTCAATAGTCATAATTCATTTTTATAGTATATAATTTAAAGATAGAAATTAGTATTAAATGATACTATATTGATATAGGAATAGAAAGTTAAGTAAATCAGAAAAAGCCTGAATAAAATTTAAAAAAAATAATGATAAAAATTCCAAAAAACAAAAAAAATAAAAACATTTTACTTTTTGAAACCGAATATTTTATTCATTTTTTTCAGGTAAAGATAAAAGCCATAGTAGTTTGGCTGCTCAGTAAAATCAAAAAAACAATAACATATAAAGAAAATTATGAATCAAGATAGCAGAAATGAAGGATTATTGTTACTGCATGAAAGAAATTGAAATGATCATCATACGGTAACAAAGAATTCCCCCAGAAAAATAAAAATAAAATAAAATTTTGTAAATGTGCAAAGTAAAAATTGTTTCATGAAGTAACAATATAAATTAACCAGATTTAATAGAATAGGTTTCCTTACAAAAGCAGGAATTTTCAAAACATCTTTACACCCTATCCTTTGTCTTGAAATGGGTCGCAACTCCTTTGTATACCATTTAGATGGAAAAGAAGGGGGGGTGGAATGAGCAGTTAATCTGAAATGGATTCTTTTGAAAAAAAATTACAAAAGATTTAAGAGGTGTAAGTAAACAAAGTAGGTTATTTTATTTAAGCAATCTTGCAGAAAATTATGAATGTGAAAATAATGTCGCATTCCATAATGTCAAATAAATTTAACCAGCTTGTGGATCAATGTAAAACGGGAAACTCCTTTGTTAATAATTGAAATTCCTGTGTACAATCGTTTACATGACACAAAATAATGTAGAAATTATTTTTCTCAGGTGAAAAAAAAAGAAGTTCCGAAATAATATTCATAAACAGGTCATGTAGTAATAAATAAATGAAAATAAACTGAATTGTATATTAGATTCAGCATAAATAAAATAAAGAAAAAATGACGAAAATCTAAGCAAATTTTGCATGTTACGGTGAAATAAGTTATCACAGAAGCCTAGTGATTGATTATGATAATACTGATAATATCTTGATTGATTGTCCATGTTATGCCGGAATATTAAAAATCGATTTAAGAGCGTTCTGAATAATTAAATTTATGAGTTTTCTTTCTTATTTCTTGGTACAATTTGATTTCGCAACATTATTATTATTATTTCACTTGTATGCTTTTATATGCGTTTAAAATTCAAGTAGTTTTCTGCTCAAGTTTCAAATAGCTATCAATAGTTCGAATACGATTTATTTAATTTTATGTACTATGCTAAATATTGAGAAATTACTTATTTAAAATATCCAAAAATTAGATATTTAAATTATTGTTATATATCATCTATTTGAGTACGATTTATCTAAGTTTATCTACCGTACTAAATGTTTAGAAATTAGTGATTGAAAAGATGAAAAATAAGATATTTAATTTATTGTTAGATGAAAGTATTAATCTGAAAATTTTGATTAATTTTCCTGTTAGTAAAACAGTGCAAAATATACAGAAACATATTTTATGCCACATTCACAAAAAAAGACTCTACCGGAATGATGGTTGAATAAGCATAAAATCATAACATCTTTTTCAAAAATTATTATTTCATGCACTAAGAAACGAAACAATTACAAATTTTAAATAATGCAAATAATTCATGTCCAGTTTTTCCTAAATCAAAGAAAATAAAAACATAATTTTTTTTAAAGTTTTATTTAACTATAGTCAAAAGAATATGTAGAATTTTTTAAAAGTCATTCGGAACTTTATTCTGAACATGATTACAACACGATTACGTTTCATATTTAATTCACCTATATTTCATTTATTTTTAAAATTTTCTCTTACAGCAAAGATAAAATGTCTAAAAAAAGGAGTTCAGTATCACAGCAAAAGTATTTATATAAATCTTATGATTAAATGAAGAAAAAATTTGTTTAAAAATATGTGTGAAGTAATTTCATTAAAAACAGAGCAATAAAGTCACACAGAAATAAATTCATTAATCAAAATGCGTGTTTTGAAAATTTGTAATGCTTTGTAAAAATTACCTTTATGCAATAATATGCCGTTTAAACGGAAAAAATTAAACATTTAATTGAAAATATTCGGAAACATATTTTGCAGTGCGCCTATTCTCAAGAAGTAATAACCAGCCATATTAATACGTTTAAGTTCAGCGGTGTTCTGTATGACGTTTTGATCGACTTTTTTCATGTTCATGTCACAATTTACACATAGTAGGTAAGATTATATACATTATCAAGTTAAATTAATGTTTTGCAAAATATTTTTTTCTGTTAATAGTAATAACAGATTTATTAGCAAAGTAAGAATTCATTTGATAATAGGTGAATAAAGTTTATCGACTTTACTCGGAAATGAAAGGAAAATAAAACAAATCAAAAGAAAATATAAATCAAAGAAAAATCAAATGAAATACAAACTTTTAAAACAGAATGAATAATTACTTTTTTAAAATTTGGTTTGTAGTTTACTTTAAAAAAGTATTTTTCAAGTAAACGTGAAACAAAGAACATTAATTGTGTTCGGAAATCCTTCATTATCCATGCATAGATAAAACTCTTTTTTGCTGCAATACAAAACATTATTTTGAACGAAACAAATGCTTACAATAGTTTTACCTTTTCTACTTTTTTTTGTTTCATTTTAACTGATCCTGAAAGCATTACAGCATTACAATGGGAAAATAACAATAGATGAGAGGAATCATTGATAAATCGGGTCAAGGTCCATTAATAAATGACTTTTTTGACCTTCAATAAAATTGGTTCAATAATGTTTTCATTTCACTTTTATGTTTTGACATTTTAATTGCAATTGGTAGCATTTTTTTTTTTTTAAATTTTGAAAAAGTGACAAGAGACTTTCTTGATAATTTGAAATACTAGTATGCTAATTAGTTATTTACCTCAAACTATTTTTTGTCCGCTTGTCTTGCTTTGAGAAATTTATGTTAAGGCCATTTTATAGAATTCTATAAAACGATTGATGAGAAAAATTTTAAAGTTAATAGTATCAGTTTATAGGACATTTTTTTCTCCTAACAAAAGCGCAAAACCTTATCATAAAATGAACAGATATTTTCTTTAATTAACTTTATATTTTATTAATTTTATTTCCTAACGAAATTTATGAAGGTCTATATAAACATGTAACCTAAATAGAATTTATAGAAATAAGATTTACATTCTTTATTCTGTAAATGAACATAGAATATAATTATTGGGAAAAATAATTTTAAAACGTAATTGCATACTTCATGTTGAATTACATTTAACTGTTTAGCTAAAATTATTCAAGAAATAAAACTTTCTATTAGATGTCAAAAATGTAACAAGTGAATTTTATATATAAAATCCTTCACTAAACAATAAAATTTAACAATCTTTAAAAATGAAAAAATCTTGATTATATAAATGTAAATCAGAGTTCTGTATACATTTAGCCTAAAAATCCCAAAGATCGTTTCAAGAACAATTTAAAGTTCCATAAAAAATTTTTTGACCAAAGTAAACTAACTGTATTATGTTTGTTCTTTAAAATGTTAGCAAAAAATACCGAAATAAATTCAATTAAATTACTTAGTGAATCGTAAATTACTACAATTTTCAAGTCTAAATAGAAGAATATTATCCTATGAAATAAATTAAAAATTTCATTTTCACAACAAAATGTTTCTTTTAAAAAATGAAACATTTTTATTTAACAAATTTTAGACCAGCTTTAGGGGAAAAAAAAGGAATCGGTATGTATATTTATCAGAAGATTCAAGCGGTAACGAATTGTATGATTATTTGGCATTTTTAAGAAGAAGCGAAGGTATCAACTTATCAATATGGCTTACAATAACTGATTTAGGGCCATATATTTTCTGTTGTTTAATATCTGGATTTTACGAATTTAAGGTAATATTTTCCAGTGCTTGCAAAATACGGTTTGTTGATATTAATAGCTTTAATTCAGAATCTCAGAGAAAAATTATATTTTGATCTGAGTAATCGTAAGTTGTGAATCGAATACAGAATAATCATAAGATTATTTTTTAAAACTACAGCTTTTGAACGTTACTCATTAATAAATTTCTGCATAAAAAAGCCACGAATAACTGACATTGATAAATGAAGAAGGAATACCTAACTGATATTCTAGAATCAGGGGAAAAAATAGAGAAAATGTATGAAGGAAACAAAAATCCTATATTTGAATGAATATGAAATCATTTGCTAATCAGTACATTAACATCCTTAAAGTAAGACATTTTTTTTATTTTGTAGTTTCTTCCCTTTTCAGTTATTTCATCTATACTTATAATAAAGCTCAATATGTGTGTGTGTGTGTGTGTTTGCGCTCTACAGGCCAGACCGTTGGACTTACAACTACCAAATTTGGTACATGTATACCTTAGAGGTCGAGAATGTGCACCTCGGAGCCCGTTTTCTGAATTTTTTAATTAGAATTTGAATTAATTAAAATTTAAGCGAAATTTCGACGTTTTCCGCCATAACTTCCGAAAATATGATTGCACAAACAGGATTTTTACATCAATTTAAAGATAAAAAAATTAGCTTTCTAATGGTATCGGTGTTTTAATGTATAAGTTAAACTTCTATTTTTAATGAATTTTTAAAGAAATATTTAACCATGTTTTTTTAGCATGTGACTGGATAAAATAAAAGGAAACAATGACGGAAGTTCAAATAAAAAAAAAACATCAACTTTCATCGCAAATAAATCTAAAGAAATGCAACTTTCAGCACATGACTGGATAAAATAAAAGAAATATGAAATGTGATATTTTCTTTTAAAAAATGCAAGGCAAAGGATTCTATAATCGTTTGCAATATCTAAGTCATTAATTGAATAAATCACCTTTATTTGTACAGGATTGAATTTATACAGCATATGCTTTCAAATTCCGATCCAAAGGCCAATTTGTAAAATATTATTAATAGGCATATAGCTTGTTTAATACTATTAATTTGATTTAAATGAAGTAAATAATTACATTTTATGTAGCTTGAGTCATTTATGAATTAATGAGTTTTAGATTTCTTCATACTTTGCTCTGTGAGCCATATTTTACAAAATATTTTTATTAATATTTTAAATAAAAGTTGCTACATCAATCAGTCTTCTAAATCAATCATTAAAACTGACTGACTTATAAAATTAAAGAATATTATTAGGAAAACGTGTCCTTTTAGAACTTTCCGTCCATCATCTTGAAGAAAATATTAATTTCGGACCAATCAATGCCCGGAATTACTTCAAGGTTAATGAATATGTGATTTAATTGAAAATTTTAGAACGCATTACTCATGGCGAACTAGATGGTCGCCAAAGGCGGCTAGTATAAATAACTGAATTATACATTGTAACGATCAAATGTATGAATTATGCACTATAATGGTCAACTATCATTAATTGAAAATAAAAACAGAGAAAGAAGGTTGCAGCTACTTTTAATGCCTATCGCATTGAAATAGGCTGATAATAATCCATCTTACGGCATCATGTTATGTGTATAGTAATTAAAAAAATGTACAAAAATATATACATGCACATATTTTTAAAAAATTTCTTTAGCAAAACAAGCGTAAAAAAATAGTGAACGTATTTCAGAATTTGAAGAAAAAAATAGAGATTTAATACTGCATTCAAATGGAAACATACAGACTCACACACCTATACATTAAATGAACAATACCTTAGAGTCTCAACTAATCGAATTACATTGAGAAGATTAAAAAAAGTAAGAAATAAAAAAATAACAATAAAACCTAGACAGACAGCGAATCATTAAGTTAACTTGTTTAAGCATTGCTATTAAAAAGGCCATCAACTTGCTTCTGCAGGCATTGTACTAATACGTTATAAGCCCTTTTTCGTAAATCTTTTTCTTTACATCAAATTTCCAGTTATCTAGACATCCATTTATATGTTTGTGGTTCCAATTAGACCACATAGTTGAAGTTTGCAATACTCTTAAAAATCTTTGTCAAAATATTTTATTTATACTTTGACTAAAAATTATTCAAATTATACTTGAATAAAAAAATGCAAAAGCTAGAAATAATAAACAATTTGATAACTTTCTAATATATATATATACTAGCCGCCTTTGGCGCCCAGCTGGTTCGCCATGAGTAATGAGTTCTAAAATTTTCAATTAAATCACATATTCATTAGCCTTGAAGTAATTCCGGGCATTGATGGGCCTGAAATTAATATTTCCTTTAAGATGATGGACGGAAAGTTCTAAAAGAACGCATTTTCCTAATAATCTTTAATTTTATAAATCAGTCAGTTTTAACTATCGATTATGCTTCCAAAATATTAAAAATGTTTTTTTCGGTGATGTTACCGAAATATTAAATATGTTTTTTTAAAGAAAGCGAAAAAGGGAAAAAATATTGAATTAATGATACAGATATTGCAAACGATAATAGAAATATGCCATTAGGTCGGGATTTCAATGATTATCCTGTCTAAATTCAATCAGGGTTACCATAAATAAAGAAGATTTATTGAATTAATCATTTAGATATTGCAAACGATCACAGAATCCTTTGCCTTGCATTTATTTTTTTAGAAAATATCACTTTTTATATTTATGTTATTTCATCCAGACCCGTGCTGAAAGTTGTATTTCTTTAGATTTGATTTGCGATGATAGTTTTTTTTTTTAATTCGAACTTCCGGCATTCTTTTATTTTATCCAGTCACGTGATAAAAATATGGTTAAAATATTTCTTTAAAAATTCGTTAAAAATCGAAGCTTACATTATAAATTTAAAAAACTGATACCGTTAGAAAGCTAATTTTTTAATCTTTAAATTGATATAAAAATCATATTTGTGCAATGATATTTTCGGAAGTTATAGTGGAAAAACGTCAAAATTTTGCTGAATTTTTAATTAATTCAAATTCTAATTAAAAATAGGGGGATGAAAAATAGATGTTGGCCGATTCTCATAGATACCGGATAAGCACAAAAAATTTCATCAAAATCGGTCAAGCCGTTTCGGAGGAGTATGGCAACGAAAACTGTGACACGAGAATTTTATATATTAGATATATATATATATTCGCGACCTTCAAACATATAACAAAGACAGATCAAATTTTTTTTACCTGCTCGACCTTGGAAGCCGGATCAAACGGATCAGCGGAAACAGATGATAGAATGATTGTTTTCTGTCATTAAAGTATCATATAACTGAATAACAAGTCATAAATAATAAAACAAATATGAAAACGTACATAAAAAATGGCTGCGAAAAATTCTCATGTGTCGCATTCGCTGAAATTACCATTCGAAGTTGATAGAGTTAATGGGCCTTCAACACTTACATAGTTAAAGAGGTAATTACTGAAACATTATCAGTCTTACACAATTTGCGGAGCCATCGAAACTGGTTCAGCTGAAATTCAAAGCCTGATCGGTAAAAAGCTCACTAGAGAATAATAATTGGGGTTTTTTAGATATGTGAAAGCTATTTATTCGCTTTTCGTGAATTCTAATTTGATGGGAGTAATTGGGGTATAATTGCGAAATATAATCGATTTTTCAAGGATAGAGAGGAATGGCTTGAGGCTTTTGATAAATTAAAAGGTGGTTTTGATTGGATATTTGATGAAAATATGTAAATTAAGTTAAGGATCTGTTAAAAGAGGCTTTTGTTTTTATAGTAAAGGAAGCGCCCCTTTAATCACATAAACAGCCAATAACAATGTAGCTAGTAGGACAAGTAATTCGAAAATAACAGCCAAACGTCTATGTAAGAAGTTAGGAAGTAAAATAAAGTATTCTTTAAATTGACGAACTACCGAATTTTCATTCAAAATGGAATAACCTGAACATTTTAGCTATGAAATAAAATTGTATAGGTGAGCCTTTTATGAGATTTCGTAATCAATAAATGATTTGGCTTACATCGTCAGACAATAAAAAATATCAGAACATTTAAAGTTTTTTTAAACTTTTAAATTTTTAAATTCCTCTAAATAATCAAGCACTTTGAGGTAAAACCTATCTAGAGCAGTGCTCCGCAACCTTTTCTCACCAAAAAAGCACCTTATTTCTTTCTAGAATTCCGCGGCACACCAAAAGCTAAAGTACATAGGTATTAATCGATACACAAATATTACAATAAATGTTTGTTTTTTATTTGAAAATTATACATACATAAAACCATAACATATTTTTTCCTATGCAATCATTATAATCATTAATGTGATACCTGCGCTTGTTTCAATGAACACAAAAGTTTTATATTCGGCTCAATATTTGATACCACGACCCGAAGTTCTTGGTCAAGATCTTTTAAGCATGACCGCATAATAATTATTCTATAGTATATTTAGAAAAATAGACTTTATAATGAAAAAAAATTGTCATTGTGTATTAAATACATGATGTAAAATTGTAAAATGTCAAATACAATGTATTTGTCCTCGGCACATCTGTATCTGGCTCATGACACACCAGTGTGCCGCGGCACACCGGTTGCGGAGCACTGATCTTGAGTATCATATGTAGATATTTCTGCTTTCTTGAATTTCTGTTACAGAACTTGTAGAAAAGTGTAACTTTCAGTATCAGAATATATTTCGAAATTTAAGGTGCTTTTATTCAATACGGAAATAAGAATGAGTTCTTACTGTTTTTCGTTGTTAAAGAATTTTTTTTTAAAGCTGTAATTTTGAATTCCCCCTCCCCTTTTTTATTTCTGCAATGATTTTGAACTAAAAATCTAACCCATATAAATATAATTCATATACACAAAAAAAATTGTTTTGTGATGTTAGACGATAACCCTAGATAATTTGTGACATTCGAATAACTTCTTTTATTAAATTTTGATGTCATTAGAAATGAAGGAGATCAAGTCAAAATGGCTTTCTAACAAGAATTCTAATGAGAAAAAAACTATGGCGATTTCAATATATAAATATAGATGGAAAATGCTATTCAGTGCCTAAAAAAATATACGGCATTAAAATGTTCAACGTCGTATGGAGTTCAACGTAAGTTACCAACAATCACAAAAAAGACGTATGGAGTTTAGGAAGAAATCATTTACATGATTCATTTATTAAAACTAATTTACCAAATTTCTTTCCTTACAGTTTTTGCTATATATAAGGGAAATTTCGATCAATCAAACCAATTCATGATTGCAAAATGGTAAGCTATAATAAATTTCATCTGATTGAGGTAGTGAGAAGCTCATTTTATTTTTTAACTATTAATAAACTTTTTGTAGTAGCTAATATTTTTAAATAGCTCAATATTTGAATTCCTTGTTGATTGCCAAAAAATTCGACGAACGCAGAGTGGCTGGAAATTTCATTCTAAAAATGTTGAAAACAACCCCTTTTTCACTTTCTCCCCCATGAGATATACAAAAAGAAAGTTTTATAATCTATACTTGTAATAAAGCTCAATGTGTGTGTGTGTGTGTTGGCGCTCTATAGGTCAGACCGTTGGACCTACTGCTACCAAATTTGGTACATGTATAACTTGGAGGTTGGGAATGTGCATCTCAGAGCCCTTTTTTCGAATTTTTAATTAGAATTTGAATTAATTAAAATTTAAACTAAATTTCGACGTTTTTCCGCTATAACTTTCAAAAATATAATAGCATGAACAGGATTTTTACATAAATTTAAAGATTAAAAAATTAGCTTTCTAATGGTATCAGTGTTTTAATGTATAACTTAAGCCTCTATTTTTAATGAAATTTTAGAGAAATATTTTAACCATTTTTTATTGAGCACGTGACTGGATAAAATTTAAAAAAAAACATAAAATGTGATATTTTCTAAAAAAATAATTGCAAATCAGAGGTTTCTATAATCGTTTGCAATATCTAAATAATTTTTCAACAAATCTTCTTTATTTATGGTATACCTGATTGAATTTCGACAGGATATGCATTGAAATCCCGACTTAATGGTATATTTCTATAATCATTTGCGATATCTGTATTATTTATTCAATATTTTTTCCATTATAAAATGTGATAGTTCTTAAAAAATAAATGCAAATCCAAGGTTTCTATAATCGTTTCCAGCATCTAAATCATTTATTCAATATTTTTTTTTTCCTTTTTCGCTTTTTTAAAAAAAACATATTTAATATTTTGGCAACTCCACGGAAAAAAAACATTTTTAATTTCAGGTCAATCAATGCCTGGAATTATTTCAAGGCTAATGAATATGTGACTTAATTAAAAATTTTAGAACGCATTACTCATGGCGAACCAGCTAGTTGCCAAAGGCGGCTTGTCAGTAATATATTCAAACTTTAAATTTTGGCAAATCTCTGTGTCTTAGAGGCCTCTGAAACCGAAAAATACTTTTTTTTAATCATGTCTCTATATTGTTATGAGCTGTTGAGTATTATTTCTCAAAAGCGCTTTGAAGGAAACGAAAGAAATTTGGTTTGTGAACTTCGCATTAAACTCGAAGGTTTCTGCCAAAGTTTGAAAGAAATCCACTCAGTGAAAATATGCTCAGTTGCCCGAAAACTAGTGAAACTCATAACTACGAAACAAGTAGAACTAAACAAATCAAATCTTCCCCATGGGTCTAATATATAAATTATAGATAAGATTTTGTACTATAACTGATAAAGATTGACCATCGGTCTATCAGTATTTTTGCATACACCGGAACTTAATAAAAACACAAGAACTTAAATACTTGTGATTATAATTATAATTCTATTCACAGACTGATTTCCTTTGGCAAGGGAAAATCATCCGAAATACATATCAGATTTTTTTTTCTTGAGTATAAGCCGAATACCAATAATTGATCGATAAAAATTGCTCTCTAAGCTCACGCCAAAAAATTTAGATTTTGTAACTATTGCTTACCAGTGCTAAGTAAGAGATTCAATGCCTTATCCAAGGTCCACAATTTCTTAAGGGTAGGAAGAAAGGGAGAGGTGTATTACATTTTTATTAGAGAGTAAGCTAGAAAATGAAAGTGGAGATTATTCACTCTGGTTTTAAATTAAGGACAAATGACATTGAAAAAGGAATGATAATTATTTTATTATGTATTCCATAATATAATATTATAGATTTAATCTATAATATTTATTATAAAGATCATAGAGAAATCGAGAGAGATTAGAGAGATCATAGAGAAAGTGTTTTACACAAACCAGACGGTAGGCTGAAAATTTTCAATGAAATTATGCCCCAAGTTTAATAGAATTTAATTGGCATCATGTTGTTTTAATTGCTTAGAATGCTCACTGTTATCTAATGAAAATATTAGGTTGGTGCGTATGAAATGTCGGATTCTTAAGTGACTGCATATCTTTCTTCAAAAGCTGTTCATTCAATCAAAGTATGCTCCATTCGCTTCAATACACTTCTCCCAACGAGATTTTAAAGCGTAGATGCCTGTCTTAAAAAAATTTTGGTCTTTAGAATTAATAAACTCTGATATCGAGTTTTTTAGACTGTCTTCATTTTCATAGTGTTTGCCCCTTAAAAACAGCTCTAAATGCTTGAAAAAATGAAAATCGGTCGGGGAGAGATCCGGTGAATATGGTGGATGCTGCAAAACTTCATATTCCAGTTCGTTCCAGCTTATTTCGCTCTGTCAGTGCGTGCGGTACCCACTTGTCCATCTTCTTAACCTTGCCAATCTCAGAAAGGTGTCTCAATATCGTTGTATGGTCAACTTTCATCCTGATAGCAAGTTCCCTCGTGGATACGGCTGGATCCGCTTCCACTAGAGTCTTCAGGTCATCATCATTCTTCACAGACGTTTTGGGTCTTCCGCGCGGCTCATTTTGCAGTGAAAAATCGACAGTCCGAAATTTTTCGAACCAACGCTGCACTTTCCGATCGTTAACCGTATTCTCCTCAAACGCTTGGTTTATGTTGCGTGCAGCTTTTGCAGCACTATTACCAAGTTTGTACTCATATAAGAAAATGACGCGAATGTCGGCAGAATTCATATCGGCAATAAACTCAAAATAAATAACAAAAGGGAAGACCTTCGAGAAAACCTATTTTGCTGAAATGAGTCTCTGGCAATGGACAATACGACTGTGAATGAGGTTATGCCAAAGACAAAAGTATAACGAAAACAGGGAGACAAACGTCCGCATGTAAAGAGAATCCGACATTTCATACGCATCAACCTAATAGATAAAGTAGTCGAATAAAAATAACCTGAATTTGTGAATCATGTAAGAATTGCACATCCCTTTAAAAGAAAAAATTATAAAATCATGTACATTTGTAAAAATATTACTGCAATTGAATAGACAAAGGATGCAACAATCGAAAAGTGAAAAGCATGCTCCTTCATATTTATAAAAAAATTATTCGAATTTAATAGACAAATGATTATGCGCTTCCTACATGATTTGCAAATTCTTCATATTTTTATTCTATTACTTTACCTATTTTCACTAACTTTTCTACAGCATGCTTTCTAAGGCAATTAAAACTGCATAATATCAATGTAAATCCACTAAACTGACAGCAATATTATCATTTAAAGAATTTCAGTTTTTGATCTGGTTTGTGCAGTTTCTAAGTGATTTTTCTTGTGATACTTAAAATAAATACTGTGCAAATAATTCTTTTTTTCAACGTCATTTACCATTGTTTTAAAATCAGCATGAATAGTCTTTCCAAAATGTTCATTTTGTTCTTTAATAAAGGCGTGTTAACATCCCTTTATCCGAATAAGATTGTGGATATTAGATCCCTTTTTTGGCATTGGTGAACAATAGTTACAAACTCTAAATTTTTAACCTTAGTTTGGCATTTCATCCAAGTTAAATCAAGAATTCAAGACTTTTAGTCTTTAAATTACAGTTATTTATTATTTCATAAAACTCTATTCATAGCAACGGACACAAGGATAATCATACAATAAAATCGACATTCATTCAATTTCTTTCTTTTTTTTTTCGCACTTCACCTCCCCTGATTTCCCCACAGAACTAGAAATTTTGTGAATGTGGGAAAGTTAAAGTATGAAAAAAAATCTTTACAAACTGTGATCGAAAAAGCTAAAATATCGATAAAACTTTCATTCATTGTTTTAAAACAAAATATTTCAGTTCATAGAGAGTAAACAAAAATTCTTTTCATTAAATTTAACACTTCATAATGAATTTAAAAGTCAAATGCATTTAAAACTTAGGAAAACTACCACAATTGAGCATTAAATATCTCTAATAAGAAGCAAAAGGGAAACACAAACAACAAAGACACCGAAAGAATAATTCATTATTTGCTTAACGCATGTTCCAAAGTAAGACATTATTTCTTAATTGTAGTCTTTCCTTTTAAATTATAACTAACGGAATATGCAATATCAAATAGAAAAAAAAAATCAATGCAATTTCTAAAACCTTTTATGATAAATTAATTTATAAGAACTTTTTATGAGAACCAACATGAGAAATTCATTTCACAAATATATACTTAAATCAACTACACAAAATACTCACCTTGAGCCATTTTTCACAGCAATATACTTCAAATATTCATATATACAGGCATTTCTTTATGTTCTGCCCTTTCTTTACTTTAAATATAGCCTTTAGTTCCAAAGCAGATGCACTTCATTTATATAAAATGACTAGATAGGCTGAATGTAGTTTTTTACGAAACATGAAGTCTATGACTGCAATTCGATAAAATTCTTTGTCAAAAATTTTCTTCCATTCTCAAAATCGTTGTAAAATTGGTTATCACTATCTGTCTATGTGGCATTTTTCCTTTTTGCTTAAATACTGAAAGAAAAAGGAAGAGAACGATAGAGATAATTTTTTTTTCTTGATTTCAGAAAAAGCAAATGACTCAATGTTTTTCACAGAAAATGAATGTTATTTTAATTGAATATTAAGTTCTTGCTTATCGAATTTTAGACATTCTTCAATTATCCTTTTTGATACTGATTTCGAATTTAAAAATAATCTCTTTGTCTAAGGCAGATAGTGTTAGTAAAATAAAATGGAAGATTGGTTGTGATGAATACAACAATGATTTCTTAAAACAATTCGCTATAATTATCGAAAGATTTCACCAATAAAATTTGTTATTTTCACGTGTAGTAATTAATGTTTGTTTGGCAAGTAACTTGAGAGAGTTAAAATCTTTTAAAATAAACAAAGTTTGTTGCTGGATGGATTTGAAATTTGGCATTGTTGCTATGAAATGGCTGTAGAGAAGATCCAAAAAGATATTTGTCCAAGAATCATACCGCCGCATGTCTTTTCATATGCAATGACAGATGGTCTGATCTTGAGAAAGCTCTTTCACATAACCTGCACTGGAAAGGTCTATCGCCTGTATGCTTTCTGTAATGTCGTGTCAATTCATCAGATCTGGCGAATTTCCAGCCGCAGCCTTTCCAATTACACTGATAAGGTTTTTCGCCTGTGTGAGTCCTTAGGTGGGCTTTCAGGTGTGAACTTTTCGTGTAAGTCTTTGTACAGCCGGAATGAGAACAAGTATGAACTGTTATCTTCTTTCTTCCAGTGCTCCTCCTTCCCCTCCGGTGTTTAGTGGTTGGTAGAGCTCCTAATCCTGTAGGTAAGAGTTGTGATGGTGGATGGTTAACAGGTGTTCTGGTCATTCCATACGGCAAGGCACTTCCATTAGCTCCTGCCAGCAGATCAGCAAGGTGAGGAGAAGATGGAGGGGTCATCATCCTCAAATGCGCTGGTGGTCCCATACCATTTGTCATGTTGTAACCATATCCAGTTACTATTTGTGTCCTTGCAGCATGTGTTCCTGTATTTGCAGTTGAATAACCATCAACTGGAACAGGTGTTTGGCCATAGCTGCTGTGAATATTTGAATTTTCTGGTGAAGCAGGTGGAGACATGTGGGACTGAAGGCCTACCATAGGTCCACTATACAGTCCATTTTGACTGTTATACATTATGGAAGAATTTAACATTGGATCATGTTTGTTATCAGTAGAGTAGCCATTGTGAAGAGGAGGATAGTTAGCAGAATCAAACGATGGATTAGCGCATTCGTTGCGACTGACACAACTTCCTATCATTTCCCTTTTGAAATCATTTCGATATGCTCCAAAACTGTAATTATTTGATCCGTTTGTTGTTGGGTATTTTGCATTGGGCATTGAGCTTGGCGTATTCATATAGTGCTGCTGTTGCTGAGCAATATGCTGCAGATGATGTGAATGAGGATGATGATAGCCATAGCTGGTAGATGAAGTGGTCGTTGTTGTTGAAGTGTCTGTCAGGGGAGTAGGTTTTGAAAACGCATGAGAGTTACCATCAGGATTACAGAAATACATTTGGGGTCTAGATTCTGCAGCACCAGAATCGGGAGTACCAAGAAGAACGCTTTCAATATCTTGCCACATCTATAAAAAAAAAAGGAGAATGATGTTGATTATCCAGAACATGAACAAAGTAAATAAGCCGTATCACTAATAGATAGTCTTTAAAATTTTAGATGAAGGAAAATTCAATGGTATTAATACAAGTTGTATATGACTATAATTGAAATTAAATACTGTTTCATTTATGATTATGTATTTAAAAAGATTTCTTCACTGAAAACAACAAAAGTTAGAGTTCTTCGATTCGGGAATTCTTTTAATCGGAATAAGTGCATGCATAAGATATAAAATAAATATAATATTTCAGTTTAAAAATGCATCAATTAATTATTCAAACAGTAACTCTCTGATGCATATTATGAACTGCAAAATTTTTAATACATATTTGTAAAAAAACTTTTTTCAGTTTGCTGTTTTTACTTTTGAGCAGTGATAGAATAGGAATTGTTACTCAAAATTGAAACAATCAACATTCATTTTATTCCTCTTGGTGTAGATTAATCACTACCCTCGTCACATTTTTTGTGACTAAAAAAATCTTTAGGATCATATAGATATCTATACATTAGTAAAGTATTATTGCTGTTAAAATTTATAATCCAAAATGTTTGATGGTTTATCAATCTGAAGAGGATTTGATATGAAAGTGTCGAATTAGATGAATAAATTAATATTTTAAAAATATAAATAAGAAAAAAAAATAAAAAATATTTTTGAATAAAATGAAATTTTTTATAGATTATTATTGTAATATCTAGATTACATTTTTTTTAAAAAAAAAATGGCTACTTATGGGATTTGAAGCACTTATAACATGAAAATATTATTATTAATCATTTCATTTCAAAATCGTATTTAAAGAAAATCATGAATAATATTCAAACAAGCTATTAAATTAAAACTTTAAAAGCAAATCTTCTGTACTTTTCAGTGAGAAAAAGTAATACAAAACCGCCGAAAATATTTAAATAAGGGCGAAAAAGCTATTATAATAACAAATCCCCAATTGGATTTTAAAATTAAATAAAACAACTTTTGGAATTTTCCTTTATGCCAGTATTGTCATTACCATAATATATCAGTTCACATCTACACCGAAAAGCTATTTTCCTATCATATGGAAATAAAAAGCCAAAAATCTGAAAATTAAACTTTTAGTATAAAATCAACATTTTTCAATAACGCTGTAAATTGTAAATGTAAATACTTTGCCATTTTTCTCCTAATTTGATACATTCCCTATATTCGTTTAAAAAGATAATAACAATCTTTCTTATTAAGATTTAAAAACATATCAAAACAATTTAAAACACCATCCCTTTTATTTACTCTGTAAATGTATCACTATTTGCTACATATTGAAAATGATATAATCGTTATTCACTCATTGATGACAGTATTAATCCAAATCCGCTATTAACATTTTATTGAATAACCTTTATATAAAAGAACAGCCTTTTTTCCCGATCAAATAAAAACAAAACTTCAAGGAATTGTATAATAGACCGCAACAGTCATAAAATTTAAAAACTTTCAGCGATGCGACAAACACAAATACTTCTTCACTGTTCTCTTGCTCGACGATCTTCCCTTCTAGTTTAAGCACACTCCCTATTCGTTTAGAATGATAAGTGCACGCTCTGTTATTACGACTTGCGAACATCTTGCGATCATTAAACACATCATCCCCACCGTTTACTCTGTAAATGTATCACAACACGCTACATGTTGAAAATGATATCATCGCTAACCACTCATCGATGTCGGTGCTAATCCTCTCATCCATCGCTGCTCTCCCTCAATGACCCTCATTGAGAAACATCAAATAAAAAAAAGGCACGCCGGGAAAAATCGAGATAAAAATCAATCTTTACGTTCTTTAATGGCGAGTGTAGCATGTAATCAAGTGCCCATTACACCATCAACTTCAGCAGTGACTCCAGTTGCTGAAAGTAGTGACAGATGTCGATTTTTGACGTCCTCGTGTATAAAGACATCAAGGCAATGATAGCCCTTTTGCTTTTTACCGAGCCCTAATGTGTCGAACTGCTCCTGATGGTAGTACCTGTTGTCCACACCCAGATACCTATAGACAAAAATCTGAACATAGCAATTAGAGGGGTCGACAGTATATTCTACATGGCTTTTAATGATATGCCCCCCCCCCGGTCGATGAATAAAGCACAGTGCATGCCATCGGTAATTAAGATAAAATGGTGGGATAGGTTTTTTTGGGGATCATGCATATGCATGAAATAGTATGTTTTGAAATCTAATAAGGCAGATTTCTTAAGTAATTGGTCGCGCTTTGAAATAGTTAAGATGTCCATTTGATGGAAAAGGTTGGAACTGCCCCACACGTATTGCCATTTTGAAGAAATAATTCATTTTATATTTCGTAAGGTTGATTCATCTGATGATGAATGGAGACTATGTTGTTCGAAATCAGTTTTCAGGGCGGTTCTGCATTAATTCATTATATAATTTCGACATGAGTTTCTGTAGGATGGTTTGAATATGATATGAATACATACTGTTACGTCCATATTAACCTTCTTAATATGAAAGATATTGACTATAATTGCTTGTTGTGTGCACTAGCTTTCATTCGTCTCATTCGTTTCAGACAAGCAAGAATCAAGACGGAATTTCAATGCAATTTTAATCATGTTAGATATTTATCACATGAAATCGAAACTTTGTTGCAATTTTAGTTCAATTAAAAAAATTGATCAAGAGTTAATTTTTTTATACATAATTTGGATAGTCTTATGACAATTTTTTATTAATTTGTAAAGAAAATATGTTTTTAAAAAAAATTCGTCAATTCATATAAAGTGAGAGTTATAAGTTCATAATTAAAATAAATTAATTATATCAGAGCAAGCATTTTAATAACAAGCAATAAATAAATTAATTTTTCTTCGTTATTATATACCATCAAAATACAATAATTTGTCACCTCTGCAAAACCGTTTCTGGTTAATATCCTAACTTTGAAAGATATCTATGTGAACTCTAACTATATTCTAATATCGATAATAATTTCAACTGCCTTCTAATATCCAAAATGGAAAATATGATTAGAATTAATAAACAAATTCTAATCATATTTTCCATTCTACAAATGTTTCCTAAAATTAAGGCTACTATTATATCCTCATTTTTTATAAAGGTTTATGGTTTATTAATTTTTATCTATAATTAATCGCTATGTTTATTAATTTTCAACAATTGTTCACAGCAATTTAGTTTATTTAGAAATATTCTTTTATAGTTATTATCATCTTTTTGAGTAATGATTGCTAAATTATTGGCACAATTCAGATATTCCAATGGCATATCTCCATAATTTCTGGAAAAGATCTATTTCATTGAATGTGGATTAGAGCTATATTAAGAAATATTTTCGATGAAATTAGAATTCCTTCAGGAGCTTATCTAACATCTAATATCTTGATATATTTTTTAAGAAACATATGTAAAATTTTTTAACTAGATACTAATAATTGGAAATAAGTAAGACAGTAAGTTACAATTCATTAAGATATGTTTCGATGAAATCTTATCACAAATATGATATTATTCGATATCCAATAACTTGCTGCTATATTTCTAAGTAAGTGATTGTGCAAACACTTAATTACATATTAATAAGGAGAAATAAATTAATTATTGATTCCTCCTTATTAGTATATAATCAGATCTAATGTTGCAGTTAAACTTTTAAATAAATATCTAAGATTACACGCAATATCTGTATCGAACTACGTTATGCCATAAATATTCATGCTCCCTTCCCTATTACAAGGAATATAGTGGACATTTTAAGAAAATTATTAGTAAACACTGAAAAAAAAAAGTAGATTATCACCCAAAAACAGTAATTAAAGGAATTGTTTTGAAACTTTTTATATTAAAACATTACAAAAAACATTATGTTTTAAAATTTATGAAAAATTGTTCTTACATCACATTTGACCGAAAAGCATTAAGATTCTATTTTCATGGTCTCAGTACTCAATGAAATAAATATTCTTTTATATCTAATAATTGCATTCATACGAATGTACCAAAATAATTAAAAATAAAAATATGCGTAATTTTTCATTTCACATATAACATTGCATATATTCCCACAAATGCAAAATAAAACTTACAACTCTAGAAAAAAGGCAGTAAAACAAATAACAAAAAAAACTTAAAATAAAAATTCCTAGTGTGAGATGTTTGTTTTGCATTTAATTAAAAAGAAAATTAAATTACTTAATGAATGTCATTAAAAATAATGACTGATGTGGGTTTTAAACTGTTTGATGTTATCTGTTTTGTCCGCTTTTCCGTTCTACTTTTACATAAAGAAGTCAAGTATTTAGTCATCACTAACATAAGATTAATGAAGTATGACTTATGATTGTGATGTGACGTGTAACAAAATCCATTTGAATATGTAATTATTTTTTCTGTCTTTTGTATGCGCGTTATGTTCTAGAAGGTTTAACTTTATCAGTGGCTTTGATCTTAATACGCTTCTCAAAGGTTTTGTGTAATCTGTAATGGAAGAAATGAGAAAAATTAATTATAATAATAATGTAAATCTTCTTGTGCATATAAATTATTAATTTATTAATTTATTAATTTTTGAATTCCATTATGGATGCAATGCCAATTACTCTCCGAGATCCTTAAGAGTTATTTATGCAAAATTATGCGAATGCTTTCATGTAAGATGAAATATTTGAATGGTTATAACTCCAATGTATATGAAAGTATTTATTATAATAACAGGAATTTTTTAAATAATCTTTTTGTGAAAGTAAAGTGCTAAAATCATACCACTTAACTCAAAGAAGCTCACATTGTTTTAATATTAATTTTAAAGAAAAATTATTTAATTTTAATTTGTGGATTAAGAATATCTTTTACAGTATGCATGTAAGTTTAAAAGTGATTTAGCAGGTTAACAAAGTTAAATATGTTTCGTTAGTTAGTATTGTTTTTCTTTTGTTGTATTTAAAGTACAATAAATGCAAGCAAATTATTTTCTTTGTTTGAAATGCATGAATAAGATAATAAATAAATTATTCAAAGGAAATGGATTTTAAATTTTTTTAAACTGTTACATTTTCACAATGATTTCTTGAGCCCGTATGGAATAATTAACATTTCCCTTATCAATACGTAAAAAAAGATATTGATTTTTCTTGATTATAAAAAAATCCATTAATTCTTATCTGACTATTAATTAATCTTTTAATTATTTATTAAAATTTTTATTTCACATATTTTGATACAATTGATATGATTTCGTATTTTTTGATTAATAAGGAATAAAACATTAATTATTATAGGAATTTCAACGATGTTAATGTTAGTGGTTAAGATATTCCTTTCTTTCTTAAATAAAAACGGACGAAAATCTTAGCGAAAAATTCTGATAAGAATTCTAATAAAAATTCTGATAATATTTGCTCAAATTTTAAAAATTGGATTTTGTTTCAATTTTTAAATTGTTTAAAATTGTATTTTTAAAACTAATATTCATAAAATCAATTCTTGCCTTAGAGTCGTTTCCTTCTGCAAGATGGGAATTTTTAAATTAAAATATCATTAAATGTAATAATTTTTTTAGATTTTGAGAATTGTAGGAAAAGGCTGAAAAATGTCTGATTTTCTTCCCATTTTTAAGCAAAACAGATTTGATTATTATATTATTATGTATATAAGAATTAACTTAAAATTTACAAAATTGAATAAAAGTAATTAACAGTCATCGTGATATTAGATAAATCTATATATGAGGCAGTTTAGAAACTGAATTGTGAATTTGAATGTAGAAGAAATATGCAATTTATGCTTCATGGGAATGGATTGAAATAAAAAGATAACTGTTTAAAAATTTTAGTAAACGGTGAAATAATTTTATTTTTCAAGATCATGACATGATATATTTTTTAATAATTTTAATCAAAATGAAGTAGAACAGTTACTATAAGTTCAAATAATTTGGCTTTTTTATAAGTCAAGTCTTTTCAAGTTATTTAAACCTAAATTTGGCTTAACAGAACTTATTATTAAATACAAATTAAATATCTTTTTTAATATTAATTAGGTTTCATTTAAAGAAATTATGGAATAAAATTAATAAATTTAGACTAAAAAAACTTTATTTCAATAAAAAAAGGTTAAAATTGGTTTACATTAAAAAAATTAAGTTTTAAGTCAGGTTAGTTTAAATATTTATTTAGTGAGTTTAAAAAAATACAGTTTTTTTTATATAAGATATGGATATACTTTTCAACTAAAAAAATACGTTATTATGAAAGCCTCGAATAAAAAGACAAATGGAAACGGTGCAAATCAGTAAACCATGTGGGTGCATGCGATACAATATTTTTAACCCGCCTGACCAAGGACAAAGTCTTATCCATAAATTTTGTACAAATTTAAATAAAATTAGAATCTCTATATTAATCTATTGCCCTTTTCAAAATTTTACTTTACTTTGCTTGAAGAAAAACATTTAGATCAGTCCTTTCCAGTGATCTCCGTTTAATAAAATTGATTTCAGTTTTACAACCAATTTCCTAAATCAAAAAGATTTTTAAAAACTTTATATTTCAGATGCTTCTCAAGGTTAAAATCAAAGTTAACATCGAGAAGCAGAGTAACCCACTCCATCATCTCCAGTATTTTAAAATTTCTGAGATTGAAAGAAATAATTCTTATGGATTCAAATTGTCTGAAGCATCATAAAATTTTTGCAATTATCCTAGAATTCTAGAATCTACATGTAAATGAAATAATAATAAGTAAAATGTGAAAATAAACGAAATAAAATTGTAAAAGCAAATTAATGAAAATGTAAGTTGGTGTAAGTCGTGATTTCAATGTTGGAATTTAAATGGAAATTTTATATAAAATTAATAAATTTACATTTAAAGGATATTCCCATCAGAGTTAATAAGATGATATAAAGCTAAATGAAAAAGGCGGAGTTAAAAATGTGAAATATGTTTCGGCTAATTGAATGAATGCCGAATTTTTTAATTTTTGAGCATGATTCTAATTGACAAAACAATTTTAACGTATTACTTTTGGAATTAAGAATCCCAAATTACCCTTCTTCTCTTTAATATCTAAATAAAGGTAATGTATAAATTAATTATTAATAATGTATTGCACTAATTAACTAATACATTAATTAATAAAAGTTTTAAACGATAAACTTTATAAAATCCATTGAGAATTTTATCAATAAAATTAATTTCTAATATTATAGTGCGAAACCTGGGTTTGGATTTTTCTGAGGAATGTTTTTATGTATAATAAGCTTAAATGATATTCCTTTTAACTTCTTTGATGATGTCGATTCGGCAATTATTATTTGAACTCTAGCAAAAGTTAAAAAATTGAAATTGAAGAAAAATGTTGTCAATTTTAAATTACCTTTTTAGACAAAAACATTTGATTTCTGATTTCTGTCTGTTTCAAATAAGTTATTTTCTTAAATTTTTCTCCAGTAAATAGATTTTTTTCATAAGTATTTCGTTCAAAAAAAAAAAAAAAAAAGTGCTCGAATTCAAAGGCTTGAGGCAAAATAGTAGTTAAAATCATAGTAGCTATATGAACAGTAGAAAATATTTTAAATTAGTGTATAAAGGAGAAATTCTTCTCATTTTTCCAAGAATATATGTTATTATAATACATCAAAAGTGAAACAGATAAAAAATAAAACCTGCATTTAAAACTACAGCTGAAAAAAAAAAAGCACATTTTAAAACTTTTGTATTACTATTTTGCTGATTCCGTGTAATTTCTGCCTTAACCATATTGATAAAATTAACTAAAATAAGCGCTTTAAGTTAATATAATTTTATTATGTATTTTAAAGGTGAAATTCAAATTAGCGAAAAATTTCCAGACATGATTCCATTTCCTTTATTTTGGAGTTCGACTGCTATCAAAAAACAATCTTTTGGTTCCTTAATATTGATATTAGCAATTATTCTAAAAGATTCCTACGCTGGTATAAATGCTATAAAAAACTGATAGCAATCCAAAATTCTTTGAATTATTTCTAAGTAAAACAGTAATTATTTGTATTTTTATGACAGAATTTTTGCAAGTAGAAATTGCTTAATTGTTTTTGAACTTAAACTTGTTATCAAATGGATAATATAAGTGCTGTTAAAATTATGTTTAAGGCGTGTAGTTAAAAAAAATCGCCTAAGTGCAGATGGCTTGAATGAAAACTAGAATTACGTTTTGATTCTCGTTCAACAGCGAGAATTTCTTTCTTTCTTTATTTTTTGCAGAATAAAGTTATTGATTGGTAGCATGATAGCATAAAAGGACTATAATTAAATGTTAAATATTTGAAGTCGTATAATGCATATGTTATCAGATCTTTTATCTATATGTTATCTATCTTTCGTCTTCAGTGCTTCGCAATAGACAATTAATTTATTCGATGGTATATTTTTTAATTAGAACAAAAGTAAAAATAAATCAATAAAAAGGTCAATTTAAGAAACAATTTATTAAAATGTCAAAAATATTAGAATAAATAAAACCTGAAATCCGCAGGCATTTAGTTTGATAAATCGTTTTAAAACTCGACATTAAATCATGAATAGAATGTATTTATTTGTTTTTATTAACGTTGAAATAGTTTTTAATCTGATTAGGCTGAAATACTTTATTTCCAACGCCTTCTTAAGTTAATTACATGCTTCTTTTTATTTTGTAACAAATTGCTGGTAAGCTAGGAATTAAAATTATTATTATAACATTAATTATATATAATTAAAAGAAAAAAATATTGTAATAAACATTAAATTTATTCAAAAATTATTTTCAGATGTTTATACTCTTTCATTTTTTTATTCTAACAATTCACTTAAAAAAATTAATAAAACATGTCAGATTTTCAATAATTTAGTAATTTCAAATAATAATAATAAGCCAAATATACTCAGTTATAAATTCCTTGGGCACAGGTGGTGTTTTTATCAGATTTCTACAAAAATAATGCGTTTTCAAAGAAAAAAAATTTCAACGCAAAACAATTTTTAATATTTGAAAAAAAAATCAAGCAAATATTATATTATTAACTATATATAATATTTCATAATTAAATAAATATAACATTAAAATCTTCCATTTTCGAGTATCGTAATAAAGAAGTAAACAATATTCTAAAATTAAAATTCCATGATAAAAAATTTTAATTGAAAATCTTATAAACCCGCGTCTGAAGCATAGCAACATGATGATAGTTTAGGCTTCCTGTGCTTATCTTTACTTTTTTTAAAAATTAACTCTTACATTTTGAATTTTAAAAATTATTTTTGTGTAATAATATGCTCTGAAATTACTGCGTGAAATTATAAAAATTTCTGTTGATAGTAAATTTAATTGATGAAATAAAAAAAATCTAATTGAAATACTAAAAGAATCATTTTGTTTTGACCACTTACTAGGCAAGAAATAACTACTCGTTAAATTTCGTAGCTCTAGGTTCAATGCAGATTATTTTGAACGATTTTTTCTCAACATGTATGTCGCATGACTCTTATTAGTTTGCTGCTAGTATGTTAGCTTATAAATGTTATAAAGAAATAGTATTGCAGTTTAACAATTTTGAATTCAATAGTAAAAAACAATGTTGAAACAAATTTTTCATTGATAAAGAAATAATGTCAAAATACATTATCAAACAAAAATTGCTTTAATTTATAACAGGGAAACTATCAATAGAGTATATATACAATCAGTGTAGAAAGCAATACAATTAATATCAATGAGGATTGAAATGCATACCATCTAAAAAGGAAAGAAAATATTAAATCTTGTCTCTATAATCTAAGGGACAGGGAGTTTGTAATGTTCTTAATTAAATTAGTAATTAGTATAAATTAGTAATGGACAAACTGTAAGTCGTAGGTTAAATGACCCTCTTTTATTTTATTTAGATGTCCAGTTCGCTCAGATTCCTAGTTCTTTCTTCTGTTAATAGAGCACACAAAGGGTTTAAAAGGATGTAATGATATAATTTATCACTTATATATATATATATATATATAAAGAGAGAGAGAGAGAGAAATAACCTTTACCGTCCATCGTAAAAATTAATTAATAAATAATTTAACTATATTTCTTACATACAAATCATAAAAAAATAGTCAACTCCTATGTAAATGCGTCTTTAAAAAAATCATTTTGCAATAGCAATACATTAAACATTAGTTTTACGTTCAATTCTCAAAGATGGTAAGAATTTATCTTAATATACATGATTAATACCAAACGGTAATACTGATGTATGTTATTTAATTATCGTTCATGAATATATTGCCAGACAATTTAATTAACAGATAAGTGTCCATATGAAAAACATTCAGCCATTACCAAATGAAATATAACACTTATATAAAAACTTGAAATCTGAATCACGATAGTAAATTTTGTGAAAAATTATACAGCAATAAAAAAACTTGAATATCTTTTATTTATCAAAAATTGCTGTTTTATAAAAAATCCGAAAACGCTTCATATTTTATACACACGCACAAACACATACATTCACGCACACACAGACACAATAATAGCTGTTTTACAAAACACACGAAACGGCTGCATGTTTCACTCACACACACACATACATACTGACACACACATCTATACATATAAGCACATACGCACACATCTATATAAATAACGCATACATACACATACATACAAGCGACGTATGCACACACTCTAAATCAACCAGAATAACCAATTTATGTCATAAACTATACGATACAATATTTAATTAGAATGATAAATATAAAACAAATGAATACTTTAAAGTGATGCAAAAGACTTAGTTGAATAATCTTCACAAGCATAAAATTTTTTCGAAAAGCCGAGTGACATTATGCAACATTTTTATCATGCGTAGAAGTTCGAAAATTAATTCGATTCGTAAAATGCCCATCTTGTAATTTTTTAAGTTTATGCAACGTTTTGTGCCTTCAATAAGATAATAATCAGTATTATTATTATCGAAATACATCAAGATTACAGACCAAATCAGTATTATTCCCTTTTAAACATCACTAACCATAAACATATCACCCAAAAAAGCAATTGAAATTTATCTTAATCGATTAAAGCGACTTACATCATGGAAGTCTGCCATTTCAGAAGCCATCTCCACCCCAGCAGGGTTACTCCTCCCGGCCCCGTACGGCGCTTGCCACCGTAAGCCCTCCGCCACTGGATTCCCCGTGGCCACCGACATGCACCGCGGCTTGTAACACGCACAACACTCCGCCGGAAGCCAAAGAATTACGCCGTCCAAAACGAGCTAACAGTTGGCGAACTACTTTTTCACTAACAATAGACACACGCTTTCTTCTACTACGGCCTGGGTCGTTCTGAGGGTAGGACGCTTTCGGATCGTTTGCACGCAAGTCATTGGCGGGAGGGGGGGAACAGTGGTGTCGTGCGCCAATCGCGCGTCTGGGAGGGCGGTGGAGCGTGCGGTATCTTCTTCACAGTGCATGTTAAAGGAACGTTGTTGTTAGGAAAAAGTTCTGCTCGTTCCCCCTTTTCCTTTATCAGTCCGCCTCTAATGAAGTGAAACGCGCGATTGACAAACGACATTTTGTCGTCGTCCAATAAGCATTCATTTAGGGTTGGAGTAGAAACGGATAATGTTCAGTAGCATTGCGTTTGGGGTGTGTGACGTTATCGTCGGCGAATTGAGATATCCTCGCGATTGGAAAAGACACCTTTTGTGTTTCGGTATTCGTTTTTGGAATAAAGTATGGGTCATGCGATGTTAAAAGATAATTCATTCAGAAATATTCTGGATTGATCAGAATAAATTGATTAAAGGAAGAGATTATTGACTAATTTTGAATTAAAAAATGAATTTTAAACGAATCTTATATAACATTAAGATAAAAAGATTCTACTAAGCTTATTAAAATTGGGTCTTAATTATTTCATTTAGCATTTCTTTTCAATTTATGTATTATGGTAGATTAAAAAATATATACTTCAATATATAGTGTACATGCAGTTCTTATATAAATATTTACGCTAGCATTTTTTAAATTTCGAAACCAAAGAAAAAAAACATGGAAGTATTTTAATTAAGGACTTCATTGATTTACGGATTATCATTCATGGATTTCTTCGAAAAATAAATTTAAAGAGAATAATGGAATATAACTGGAACTTAAATTTGAAAATAAATTAATAAATAATGAAAAAGTAAAACAGATTTAAATATCGGTAATAGCAAATTATGTATAGATAATTTAAAATTCGTCATCAATTCTTCCTTATTTATTGGGCATTGAATTTCCCTAAAATTTGAATTTACTTTCGTTGATATTTTTGTACATAATGTTATAACAATGGTACTGATTTTTGCAAAATTATCCAATAAGATGTGTATGAAACTTTATTGAAATTAAGGACTAATTAAAGTGGACAGCTAAATTTAGACCATTAAAACAATCATTCTATTAAATTTTAAGGTGATAGAAAAAATCATTTTTGAATTATAATACTTTCAGATATAATTGATGTAAAATTCGAAAATTGTGCTCACTTTTGAATTAAATAAAAATTTTGATTACAATTGCAAAAAAAGAAAAGCATCTATCTTTAATCTTATAATAAAGATTTTTGTTTCATTTCAAACGGTCTTTTGTGCTCCCCCCCCCCTTTTTTTTTAAGAAAAATTTATTTTTAATTTGTTGCAGCAAAATTTGAACAAATGAGTTTTTCCAACTTTGCTGCTGCAAAGTATTAAATGAAAAGTCTAAGTGCATACTCTAGATTCCTTTGCTAAAGCAAATAAAGGGATTTGAAATCAAAGTAGGATTAAAAAATTCTTTTCATTTTCCATTTTGCTTCATTTTTTATATCTCTACTTTTTTCGTATACGAAGTATAGAGGCATATATTTTTTTATTATAATATATTTTATAGGCATATATTTTATATTATAATCTTCAGAAAATTCGAACTTGAAATTTTGAAGAATCTCTGCATTTTAGACCTCCCTGAATTCGAAAAACACATTTTTGTTTTTACGTTGATAGCTTTTTGAGCTAGATAGAGGAAATTTCGTGCATGATTGTTATACTTAATTTGTATATTTCTATCAGATTTTCAGTAATATCCATTTGGAAGAATTCTGTCCGCTAAATATTAGTTTTTACGATTACAGAACGACGATAGCTAGACGGATAAAATGTGGTGTAACATCTATGATGCCGACACTTATCAAAGTTTGTGCCAAATCTGATGAGGAGTTGAATGTTTGTAGGTCTAAAAAGCATGCAAAAACGCAATTATTTAATTGTAACAAATGTGGTATACGACTTGGTAAATACAATTGTGGATTTCAAAAAGCGTATAATACAAAAATTTTATTTTTGAATACTATTCAGTACATGAAGAGGTTAATCACAAAAGATCCCACGATAAATTCAGTAAAAATGTTACATTCACGTCAAAGGTTAGTATTTCGTAACTACAATGCCATTCAAAGCGTTTCTGCCCTTCTCAAGGCTCAAAATTTTTTGCTGCAAATGAGAACACTACTTTCGTTGGAGAATAAGCGAGAAAGTTTTGGAGAGACCACTTCTGCTTTTTTTTAAAAAAATAACAATAGAAATAAGATTTATACATTTAGAATATGTTAAAGGTTTAGAAAAATATTTTTAAAACTATACTTTCATTAGATGAACATCATTATCCTGCAATGTAAATTAGAAATAATAAGTATTATATCTTTAATGTTTATCTTTTTTATATTATAATTCTACTTAAAAATATATCTGAATAATTAACCTTTCAAGTTTTTTGCAAGTTTTTATCATGCCTGTGAAAAAATAAGAGAGAAAAGAAAAGGGATTTCAGTTTAGTTATATCAATGTCCTGTTTTGAAGCAACACTTGGGATATTTTGGGACAGACCTCGAAATTTTGAGCCACGGTCGGATGACGAAGCTGGCACCCTCTCTTCAAACTTTTATACCACACCAGTGGGTGGTTGTTTGCCCTGAATGCTTGCTCAAATCTGCAGCCCTCCGGTGCCGAAGCCGAGACTTTACCTCCAGGCCACCGCGACCCCAAGAAAAGGGAGAAAGTTAGGAAACAAATTTTTCGGAAAGTAGAGACGGAAGACTAGTATTTTCTTTCTTTCTTTTCTTTTTCTTTTTTTATTCGATAAAACAACACTGTGATATTTGAAGGGCACGAATGTTTGAGCCTACGAATCTCAAGTTTAAAGACAAATCGAAATAAATGAATAAATAAGCCTATAAAGCTAAAATTTAATCAGAACTACTTTTCAAATTTTTGCCGTTCTTCTCTTTAGGAAAATAAAAACCACAATAACCATCCCCCACAAATAATCAGAAGTTAAAACCTCAGAAATCAAGTCAAAGTGTTACACGATGTCCTACATAAGTTCAGAGTTTACCGCGTCGCGTGCCTAGCCCTGCACAGAACGCCCCGGAATGTTAAGGGTCAACCGAGTTCAAAATCAGGAGAAAGAAAAACCAAAAAACGTATAATAAAAGAAGAAACTAAATATTTTGTCAAATTAGTGGGAAGTACCGACCACGAATTCGACACAATTCGAGAAGACCGGCTCTATCATTACACTTCTTTGATAGACCCCTGATTACTCTTAGAAATGATACTCTCCTTCCTAATAGAAGAAATAGCATAATTCTTCTTTTTTTTTATTATTTAGTACCCTTTTTTAACAAAAAGAAAGTTGGATTTTTCGAAGTCAGAGGAATGGGGCTACATATTCGAAGAATTTGTTTTGATTTTTTTTAAAGTGAAATTTCGTGAAAAATCACTGTACTACTGAACGCCCATGGAATTAAGTTGTATCTTCCCATAGTTTATGAATAAAGGATGTGACAAAAGGTTGAGTATAATGTGACAAAAAGTTGAGGAAGTAGCGGCTGAAATTGCGGATACTGCAAGTTTTCTACTTTGCAGGTTTTGCTTTTTGTAATGAATGCATTAAGGCATGCTATTTTTTAAAGCAACGTTAATTACTTCAAATTAATTAAGCATAATTAATTGAACTCAACTATTAACAATTAATAATACTGTATAGCATGAAAACGCAATGAATTTGGCTACCTATAATTCAAGAGATTTTTAAAATGTGAATTACTGCCTTAGGGAAGACAACGCTATGAAACATCGGGTTACAGAAATTTCCACAATGGCTTAGATTTTAAACTCTTCTTTCAATATTTAAATTATATTAACTTGAAATATTTCAATACATTTATAGAATAAAAATATGAAATCGATTTTTTTTATTGATCTCTATCAAATGCTTACTTTTCTTGTTTATTTTTGAATTTAGGTATTAATAAAGAGTTTCTGTAATAAAACACCAACCAACACGATGAAATTTTAAAAGTTCAAACATATAAAATTTCAAAGATAAAAGCATATTTGGGAAATATTGAAATAATATCAGAGTAAAGAAAAACATAGATCAGACTTTCAATTGTTGTGAATTTTCTTTTCTGACAGTCTGCAGAATTTAATAGGTGTGAAATTTCTATTGTCTGTAGTCTCTTTATCTGAGTCTGTAGTAAGAATTATTATTATTTATTCTATATTGTTAAACCTAGATAAATGTACGCAGATAGGTTGATTTGCAAAACAATTAAACAGTTGCAAAAGTATGCTAGATCGATTGTTTATATTTTCACTTTCCAAGCAGCAGTTCACCTTTTTAGTCCTTTTCCAGATGTTGAAAATCAGTTGTATGATTCATGTGGGCTAGTATTATTCTTCAACTTTACTATTATTTACCAAAAATATATGTATTATACATATATATATATACATAAATAATATTATTTTATTTCTTTAAAACTGCGTAACTGTTTATTTTTCGGAACCACTTCATAATACTTCACCATACGATAATGATGAGCTATTCTCTCTCTTCTTGCCAAAGCATATAGGGAAATGTGAATGATGTTTTCCTCAAAAATTAAATCGGACATTATAACAAGATCAATATAGGCCCATTAAGATGAGATACAACGCCTATTTCACATTTAGACATACAACTAGTCTATGGAGATAACTAAGCTCCAAACCATTATAGTACCCAAAAGGAAAGAGAGAGCTGCGGTAGCTTTTTATTCCCATATCTGTTCCTTATCATCTCAGGGAAATATGTACTGATGATAATTTAAGCTGGAACTTCCTTCCAGGTTTTCATACCGCTACAACAACTAGAATGTACCCAAAAGTTTCATTATACGCATGATTCGCTTATGTCAGGTGGAAATAGTTCCCTAATCCTCAAGTTCCCATTACCGGTACAAGAATGTGCTTTCAGTATCTCTCACTTTTATCATCAATCAATACCGAATACTTTAACAATATTATTTATACTTAAACTGCCAAAGACATTTCTATTCAATTTATTTTCTAATAAAAAAGCCGTTATTTAACTGCTCTCATATGTACAAAGAGTTTTGTTTTGTTTTTCCAAACACCACTTATTTGCTTCTTTAAATAATGTTAACATCCGGTCGAGCTCTCAGTCCATTTAAGGGTCGCTGCGGCTTGATGGTAAGGTCTCGGCGTTGGAGGTTTAGGTTCGATAACCGATTAAACCGAAAAAGTATCATGTAAGCTGGTCGGGTGCAAGTTAAATTCGTTGGGGACAACGCCCTCCAGCTGGCGTATTTGGAGAGGGGGGTTTAGTTCAATTGTCACCCTTGTTATGCGACCACGGTTCAAAATTATGAGATCCGACCCAAAATAGCTCTTGTGTTGCTTTAAAATGGAAAGTTAATGTAACTAAAAAAAATTCAAATAAGTTAACAGTTTGATAAGCTTTAATTGAACTTTATCAAACTGTTAACTTGTTTGATTGAATCAATATGATGATTTTTATGCTGTTGAATTTTTCGAATAATTATCCTCTAAGGGCATAATTAAGTAAAATTGTTTCCTTACTTTTGGAAAAAAAATAGTTGCATCCAATAAAAATAATTTTACATTCCATTGACAATTTCATGAATATTGCTATTTCAGCTATAAAGCATAAAATTTTAACATTAATTTTAAAAATCTTCTGATTATTTTCACGTAAGAATTTATGCTAAAAAGGAAACTAGGCTGAATTCTCATCGAAATCTTCAAAATGGAAATCTGAGGGATTCGAACTGTATCAAATTTGGAAAATAGGATCTTCGTTGAAACAAATCATTTTACATTACTCGAATAACACATTTACTCTTTTATAACAATACATTTCACATTTACATATTCAAATACATTATATATGCATTATGACAATGGAGCACTTAATTGCCTGCTTTCTGGATGTATCCCTTTCATTATGCAATGATTGCTCGGAATTATAACAACACATTTGTAATTTCTTTTGTGGCTTATAATTAACCCTCTTCTATTTTCCTCTGCCCAGGAACAAGGTTTTAGCTGCGGGATGTAATTTCGGAGATTCAGAGAAGTTGTTGTTGACCCACTCAAACAAGAGACAAAAACTGGCGATTTTTACCTGCGTAAAAGTTCATTGTCTTGACTTCCGTCGGATGTCAACACGGGCGTAAACGCGTTTTTGCACTCTTTTTTATGCTCCGCAGAATCCAGTTTCACTAATACTTAAAGTACATTGATACGGTTTTAAATGAAGATTTCGTAATTTAGATGTTTTCGAGTCTATTAAATAATGGATTAAATAGGTATGGAGAAAAGGTTAATTGTTCAGAGATTTAGACGGTTATATAGTATTTTAGACGGTTATAGTGTATACATTTATATTAAATTTCACCTTGTAATTGATAATAATAAAATGCATTTATTTAATAAAATCAATTGATTATAAATTACTCACTCCAACGAAAAAATGATCATGAAAGAAAAAGAGCTTAACCTTATCATTAACTAAAGCAGACGATTAAGTTTAGATTAGTCCACAGCTAAAAAACGGTTGAAATAGGTTTCAATGAATTCATAACAATAAAAAGTTTTTGAGATTGTAAAAAATTAAATTAGTGGAAGTTAGAAAAAAAACTTACATTTAAATCAAATCAGTATCATTAAAATTGTTTTTACTATGCGAGAACACGATGTTGTTTTGGTTTGAGGTTTTTGAAGCCTAAAAGTGCGTAGGCAACAGATTGGTGATTTATTGCTTTTGAAGTATCAATTTTTTTGCTTTTAGGGTTTTTAGAAAATACGGCCGAAAGTTGTCACAGATGGCTATTTATCGCCAATTAAAATTACAACTTGATTTCCAAATTATTCATTTTCTGAATTCTTACGAATTGTCAATTAATTTAAGCCATTGGCCAGTTTTACCGGTTTGAAACAATCACGAGGTTATCAGATTATGTATGCTTCGATATTTAGAAAAAAAATATTTTTTTTTTTTTTTTTTTTTTTTTTCCATTATCTCAAAATTGGTCGAGCTCTAGCCATGAATGAAAATGAAAAAACAATTATATATATATGATTGTTTTATACCTGTTAAAACCGGGTTAATGACACATTAAGACAAATTATGCATTAATAATATTAATGCTCTCAAAAAATAACTTGAAATTTACAATTCATAGATTTTTTTATAATGATGTTCTGGAAGATTTAACTGAAAAAATCCCCCAAAACGTTCTTATTATTTGATTAATTTATATTTTAATTAAGTTTGTGACTTTGAAATCTTTGTTGTGACTTATCTCTTATCCTGAAAAGATCATGCGTCAAATTTCAACAAATCCGGACAAAAACTGCAGATTTGTTTAAAAAATCTTTATATGTGCCACTTTTCATAAATATATCGTTTATCGTCTATTAAAAATTAATTGAAATGCTTTATTTAATCTATCTGTCGTTAGTATTTGTAATATTCTGAATTTATGTACTATTGAAGGTAAAAATATTTATACACAAGTTTAACTTTTCCTTCGTTTTATGCCAATTGAAGGTTTTTTTCATCTTTTTTTGTTATGAACGCATTTTTTAGTTTCTATTTATTAAATTAATTTTAAACTAGGTGACTGTTAGTTGGTGAAATTCATAGGTGTTAATTGAGGTAGAGTGTTAGTTCTTAAGTGTTAGAAGTTTTATTTTATGTAAAAAGTATCCGAAACTTCCATCATTACTTACGTTCAATTTTGTCTCGAAATTTAACTCGGATAATATGCCTTTAACATTTTTGCATTAAAAAAAACTGTGAAAAAGTATTTTAAATGTAATTAAATTTATTATAATGGATTGATTGTATTCAGGTATGTACATATGTAATTAAAATCGACCAAGATTCAAAACTTTGTTACAGACAGTCCTTGGCCTCCAAATAATTTATTTAACGATCTAGAGTGTATTAATTATGTTATGATGGTTTAGAAATATTGAATCCTTCAATAATGGATTTGAATCCTTCAATAAGATAACCAAAAAAAAATCGTTTTCAGATGATTAGTAATAATTTTATTAGCTAATTTTGTAATCAGAAATTACAAGTCTCTGAATTTCTGGTAATAGTTTTGAAGTAACATTAAACATGAGTACCAATGGTACAAAGTAGTACAGTTTTCTATATTTTATTTCTCCACCTCGCATTCGTATTTTCTATACTATCCATGCATTTATTAGTGATTTAGATAAACTGGATCTTTACGTGCGAAATATAATTGAGCCCACAATAGGTATTTATAAAACTCATAAGTAATCTCCCATGTGAATCGTGCTTTTTTCTATGTTCCATGGATGACTTTTGGCAACCATCGATACCAAAAATAATTGTAAAACTTTTACTTTCTTAAGGTCAGCCCATTCTCGCAAATTTTGATACGTTTAGTCATGTAAAACCTGCCCTTTCGCCAGTGCACCCTTTATAAAGAATGTTTTTATTTTTCTGACTTTGAATACAGCAGTTTTTGAAACAAAATATATGCTTAGTCATTCATTATATTCTATAAAATAAACATTTGTGTAAAATTGAGTAATTATCAATATTACTCATTTCTCAGCATCACATTTTTATCGATATGTTATTTTAATAATTTTGCGTTTGCTGTATTTATTGTGTAAATAAAATTGCTCAATTGAACCGAATCTTATACAGCAGCCTCATTAAGACAGCAACTACGGGTAATCTGCTTTCTAACTGCATATTGCCTTTCATTGTATTGCAATTTTATTTTTCAAATTTAGATAAACTGTGAGGTTGATTCGCAATTTTTTTTTTTTTTTTTTTTTTTTTTTTTTTTTTTTTTTTTTTTTTTTGACTTTCTACAGAAGTAATTTTCAAAATTAAAAAAAAATAATGTAAAAAAATTTGACTATTGCGTTATGATATATCCAAAAATTACCCACTTAAATCTTCATTAATTTTTAATTAGCTAAAATTTTTAAAAAATGACATGTTTACTCTTAAAACACTAGGGGTTGCGTGATCTGAATCTGGGTTTTCCGCGTTCGAGTCCCGATTCGGGCATGGATGTTCTTCTTATGTGTTCGATCTACTAGGTGTGTGAATGCAACCCAGTAAAAACGGGTTGTGCTAGAGAAAGAGACGCATGAAGTAGCTAAATCATACTCTTGAACCTAGTTGAAGTTCCTGAAAAAACAAGAAATACTCACTCGGCTTAAATCACAAACAGATCTGCCAGTGGATTTGTGAAGTGCCATAAGTAACAATAACAACAAAGAGCGTCAACACTTACACTCATGCACACTTTTTTTTTTATCAGTTATAGAAATAATTGAGTTTTCAACTGCTATAAAATCTGTGTTTCTTAATTAATTTAATTAATATTCATTGATTGTTAAAATGCTTAAAGATTAAATTGTATACCCAAGAACAATTACATAAACAAATATGTAAATATCATCGAAAGAGTTTAAAAAATACCTTTGTATAACTTTTTATCTCTTTCTTAATGAAATTATTTGGGATTACAAATCTAATTGAATAAAAGCAAGATTACAATTTTACAAAATGTATTAATTTATCAAGATAGCAGATTGTTGTACTATTTGACAATCACTAGGCTTTTGCATTCAGTTTGCTGGAAATGATTTTTTTTTGGATCACAAATTTTATTGAATAAATGTAAGATTACAATTTTCCATAATATATTAATTTTTTTATTACCAACACAACAGATTGTTTAACTATTTGGCAATCATTTGACCTTTGCACTCGGTTAACTGGACATTAATTTTTAGGACTTATTTTGGGGCTTTCTTATGTTTGCCTAATATGCTGAAAGAAGCTTTGTGTCAAAAAGTTATAATTGTTTGCAACGTCGTTGAAGGAATGATATGGTCTATTTAATAAGAAGTTTATAGTTTAAAATTTAATTCTAAAAATTATCTTTAAAGTCTTACTTATGAGATACTATTGTATTCACTGTGGCACTAATGGGCATTGGTGTTTTGCAATTGTTTATCATCTTTCATGTCATAATCCGTTTTGCAATTAGCTCATTCATCCCTTGAATCAACGACCTCGTTCTTTGGCCCTTTGCGAGCGTCAACCACCAAAAATCATACAAAGGTATTAAAACACTTTTCCTTTTACTCACACTGGTTGACAAACTTCCCATTTGGGTGCTGTTGGTCACTTACGTTCTTCGGCGTCTTTTTCACACCGACAGGAAACACACTTGTTGAATATTGGTTTAGAATGTTTTCCCTGGTGCTTCTCCTCCCCCTCTCTGTGCCACTCGCGGCCAACCGTCGAGTACCGGAAACCGGAAACGGAGCCTCCGTCCGTTCGTCTCTTGAGTACGGTAAACCACCGAGGCAACAGGTTGAAATTTCTCTCCCCCACATTTTGACCTTGAACCATGAGGTACAGGTGTATTTCGCAAACGATATGATGTGTGTTTTCATCCCTTACGACCCCCCGACACTTTTGTCGATTTCTAGTTCTTTACACTGGCATTGTCATTTTTTTTTTCTTTTGTCATCAGAGAGAAAAATATTTTTGTCATTAGGGGAAAAAAAGGAAGTTAAAGTGTCTCATATCTCGTGATTGTTGGATTATGTTTCGAAATATGAAATTTTTCATTATGTTCCTTACCATTAGCTTGTATTGTGATTTAAAATAAGATAATTTTGGATGATTCTGTGTTCTTCGAAGAATTGACGTAATTTTGTTAAAGAAAAATGTATTATTCATATAATAAGATTACTCCGCATTTTATCAAATATTTGATATAATATGCCATTTATAAAATTTCTAGTGATTTCTATCGCTTAATTTTTAAGCATGACTAAAAGTCATAAGAAACAAGTTTTAGGTAATAAGAAATAATTTCTATTACTCTCCAGTTTAATGATAATCATCTGCCTTTAGTGTATAGTTTATCCATCCATTTATAGGTTTTCTTGGCTCTTAAACTATTAATATGAAATATATATATATACGAAATTTCTCCTTGGTAAGACCAAAAAATATGAGTTTAATCGAACTAATGTACTAAAAATTACGGCCAGAGTAAATTAAATGTGCATATACTGCAAAATATAAGTGGTAATGAAAATTCATTCCAAATTTTATGTACAAGGAAAGCAATTAAAATAAATAATCGAGCTTTTACTAATATTAAAATTAAAGTAATTTTGATATTTCTAAAAGAGCGTTATTGAACGTTTTGATGAAATCATGAATTTATGCTTAAATAAAAAGTAAGGTTTAAAAATCAAATTTGTGAGATGATATTTTTGGACAATGTAGCTGAAATCTAATAAACAAATCTTTAGTTTTGAATATAAATTATATTAATTCATTTTTATACTTAAAAAAGCTTGCAGTGACCATTTTTCTTATTTTAAAGAGCATGTGAATTAAACTTAGGAAATATTGTAACTGTATTTTGGAAGAAACGTAAAAAAATTCGAAGAAATCTTGATTGTACAATATTTTACTATATTTTAGAGATATTTGGTCTGTATTTATAAGAAACTGAATTTCTGTCTACATTTTTATTGCTTTTGTAAAAAAAATAGAAGGTATATAATTTATTTTATGCAAATTAATCTTGCTTTTATGGCATATTTATTTTAAAAAATTTCATAACTCACAAACACCGCAAACACCAACATGCCATCAGACCAGGTAATAAAGAAAGTAAAATTGTTAAAGAACTAAGCGGAAACTCACATGAACGACTGAAATTATCTAACATGTTATTAAGTTAACTAGAATAAATTATTGAAATGACTTGGATACAAAACAAAATATTGAAAAGCAAATGTAAAGTTGTATTTTGATTAAGCAAGAGAACAAGTATGCACATTCACGTAAAAAGTATTCTGTAAAATCCCTCTTTTTATAAATGATATGAGTCAAAAAATTAAAAAAAATGCTGTAAAATAAATGAAAAATAATTAACTACACCTAAATACAGGATACATACATCATACTGTATGTATGCACGCTTGTATATATATTTATTTTTACTATTTACACGTATTTTACTGCCCGTATTTTATTTACACGTATATTATTAATAGATTATCTACTTTGTTTCACAAAATGGGATATTAAGTTGTTTTTTAAATGTAAGGTTTCGTCATTTTAATTCATAATGCTAATCAGAAGAAAGATTGAAATGATGCAATAATCGTCTTATTCACTTCTTTTGGGTGTTTTTCATTACTTTTTAAAAATTATTAAATGATGAAGCAAATATGTAATGTGCTCTTATTTATAACATAAATAAATAGATAAATTATTCAAAATAAATAGGTAAAAGACAAAAAAAAAACTTTGCGCAGAATTAATTATTTTTTAATTGGTTCTTAATTTGCATACATACTACACCAAAATTATTTGTGCATCAGTTATGTTTCATAATTACAAAATTTTATAAATGAAAATTTACAGGTATAGGACAAAGTTATAGGAACGCCTCTGGAAAAATGAAAATTTATAATTAGTAAGGGACTGGGCCACCTTTGGCCTGAATTACAGCTTGCGTTTGACGTGGGATTGACAAATAAAGGTCTTGAACAAAGTTCAGTAGAGTTCGCACCCATTCCTGGAGCAGGGCCCTCTCTAATTCAGATAGTATGTAGGGAGAAGGAAACCAAGCACGGACTTTGTTCTCTAAAAAACCCCACAAAGTTTCAATGGTATTGAGATCAGGGAACTAAGGGCACCTGATTAGATATTCCACTTCATCATCTTCTGTAACCGTGCTTGAAAATAACGAGACATGTGAGCAGAAGCGTTGTTACCTTGGAAAACAGGATGTTCCCCCGGAAAGAGATTCTGAAGCATAGGATGAAGATGATCTGCTAAGATGTATCGATAATGGGGGTCTGCGATCATGCCCCTCAAGACAACAAGAGACTCCAGTCCGTGGAAAAATATTGCGCCCCACACATTACAAAAGCCCCTCCATGTTTCACGGTTGGAATCAGGCAATCAACATTAAATGCATATTCCACTGTTAACCAAACGAACACACATTCGGTGATCTGGAGCAATGTAAATGGGGATTCATTAGACCAGATGGCTTTTCCTATTGCAGTTGTGCCCAGATTAGGTGGTTATGCCATTACTGTAGTATCTTCGTAGCATTCTCTCCAAAACGGTATGCTTTGGAATAACTACTCCGTCATGAATGTTCGCAACATGCAACTCCCGTTGAACACTTTTCATGGATACGGGGTTCTGAAGGTTTGTATTCATCTCGAACTTTATTTACGGTAGTACAGTCTCGGAATTTTGGACGACTATCCTCTTCAACATCAGTCAATCACGGTCCTTTGACTTAGACTTTTGCCTACTGTCGTGCTTCGCAGATGATACCTTACCCAGATTTGTGTAGGCTGTCATAACCCTTGACACAGTGATCTTTGAAACATTGACAAGGTTGGACAAGACGCTCCTGTAAAGCGAGCACCAATTATCATGCCTTTTATCATGTTGGAGAGGTCGGACATAATTATGCTACGCCAGATGCAGAATTTTCTCATGCAACTCACACTGCTAAGTGTTTGTCTGATACCTTTCCTTTCGCCGTCACTAGGTGGTGTACTGTCGTGACTCGACGTAGCCCTTTACTGGAAGATCGAAGCACTACTCATTTTTAAATGGGTCTTCCTATTATTTAGTCCTATATCTGTAGATGTCGCTCTAAAAAAATTGAAACTGCTGCAATAACCCTCATTTAATTTTTTGGGAAGGGACACTCTTCATTTCCTTTAAAATAAAAGAGCAAGTCAAGCCGAGAAGTTTTATTTAATTTGATTGCAAAATAAATAGATAAAATAAAATCAAATAAAACATGACAAAACTCTTCCATGCACAGAATTTAATAAAACTAAACAAAATTCAGTCTATATATGCAATATGTTACAATAAAATCATTAATCATTCCATTTCATCCTTAAATAACATTTTTTAAAATATTTGAACATATTTAAATAATATTTTAGCTCCTTAATTAAAGTGTTTTGAAAAGAAAGAACGAAATTGTTGCAGAACCAATAATTTAATAAAGTGGGTTTCTTTTTTCTACTGCGCTCTTGATTTTTTATGTATTAAGTTTTGAGAGTGTAAGCAAATTTCAAATGCTTGTTTATTTGAAAAATAAATAAATAGATAATACTAGAAAGATAAAAAAGGTCGGTAATACAAAGCACATACTTTAAAAAATTAATCTACGTATTTATTATTAAAACATATTAACACATTCTTCCATCTCATCACGGAAGGTATTTTATAACTACAATATTTTGGCATCATAATTTATATGCTGGGCAGAAGAAAAGAAGAAGCTGCTGCAGTAAACCAACAAAACTACTAAAAAATATGAAAGCATTATTCGAAAAGCCTTTGTATCACAGACTGGATTTAATAATAATTCAACAACGAATATCAAGGACGTGACGCTCATGATAAATAGCCACCGTGGAAAATAATAAATGAAATACAAGTTTTGCTTTGCTTTTTTTATGGTGATATTCGAATTTCAAAAGATACAAAGCATGGTATTGTGGTTGATACATTTGTTTACTTTTCATATAAAACCCCGATTTTTTAACCAATTCAATGCTACCTTTTCTATGCAAGAACATTATATTTGTAAATGCTTTTGCTACAAATTGGAGAATCATGTGGACGTTTGGATTTATAAACTTTGAAAAACAAAAATAAAGCATGGATTAAGTTCACTAAATAGCTCAGCGCTAATGGACTAAAGTAATAAAAAATCTACGCACGTACATGCGCTAGCACAAACACATACAACTAGCATTGTGAAAAATATGGGTTTTCTAGGTTCAATCATGAGAATGCTTGGAATGATCACATTTCCTCAATTCCACTTTCAGTTTATAATAATTGCCTCAGTCATGGGCGCATATTGGTCTTTTGCTCCCATGTTCAGATAACTTTGGTGCATGATCAGGTAGCATATAAACATTGTCTTTCGTTTCTTGAAGCATTCTGATCTTGAGATTCTGAAGCAAGTAAATTTGTAAATCGTTAATGATATATTTTATTGCTAAATTGTCATTTCTCGTTTGTTTGAGAAGCTCGATTGGGTCTATTTCTACATGTTGCGCCGGTACATCTACTAAGTAACGAACGTTATTTTTATATATTAGATATGATAACTATACATGCCTATAACCTTCGAGTAGATGCAATCAATACCTTGACCAAGTTTCATCGCAATTAGTTGAAAGGTAAGGCAGCGCCTAAGGTACCAAAAAACGAAAATTCATCTTTATATATTAGATTTTAAAAAAACTGTACTGGGTGTACTGTTTTAGGCTGATAATTTAGAAAATGTTTAAACTATTTCATTTACTCTCTTTAGTTTTTTTTTCTCGAATATTTAAATAATCCAATTTGAGAACTTTTTAGAAAAATATTTAATTATGCTTTTATAAGAAATATTTCCATTATATATTGCAAATTATAAAAAAAAAAAAATGTCTATAATTTTTTTAAATATTTTCTTTACCTTTCCGATTTTTTATTTGAAAGAATAGAAAAGTTGGTGAGATATACAAAATTTAATTGGGATCTTACTTGCAGCAGCAATTCTAAACGTTACAATTTAAAATGCATTTATACTTATTTTGAAACACTTCGTAACGAAAATAAATCAAACTAACTAAATAAAACATACGGCTACGTTCTTGCAGAATTAATGGAGGAGGTAGTTTAATATAGCTGTTTTAAATTCGTTTGGAATAAAAAAAAACTTTATAATTACTTATTTTATTGTTTGAAAAACTTAAGAGAATTGACTATAAATTAGCTTTTTCTAGATCAATCTGAATTCGTTATCTAGTACTAAAAGGGCTGTTATTTGAAATATGCATTTATTGTAAACAAAGTCGTAGCGCTTAAAATACTTCATTTGGATTCTAATGTATTTAAGAAATAAAAGTTGTTGTTATTACTTATGGCACTTTTTAAGCCCGCTGACGAACTGTCAGCGATTTAAGTCGAATTTGCAACAATTTTTAAGGACAAAGGCTCTTGAGCATCGGAGGGCAGAAGCGTGACTTCTATTTCATATAAATGTGACATACATATTGTCTTACACATCTCCTTTTTACGGGAAAGGTGGGAGATACTTTTACACATCTCGCAGATAGAACACAGGTTAGAGAAAAACCACGCCTGAACCAGGCATCCAGCATGGGACTCCCAAATCTCTTTTAAGACACTCTACTTCTATGCCAGGTCGAAGGTAAATGTAATTTTTTTCTTTTAAGTAATTACATGACAATAAAATCACATCAATTGTAATCAAGACAATAAAATGGCAAGATCTACCTACGAAATAAACATAAACAATATATGCATAAAAACCTTCGAAATTAACATAAACCTACGAAATTTGGAATAAACAAGGCAACATTTTGAGCTTGAAATACTTCATTTACATTCCAATACATTCTTTTTTTTAAAAAAATTTCTATTGAACTTATGCATTACCATATAATCTCAATAATTGTTGCTATAAATGTTCAAAAAAGAAAATGCCAAGATTTCCTTTCTTTTAGCAGGCATTGAAAAAATGAAAAATCTGAATGCATCTTAAAATATGTATATATTGCAAGTGAGTATTTATTGAGCTTAAAATTCTTCATTTGCATTTCAAAGGCATTATAGATAGGAAAAATATAAATCTCTTAGAAAAAAATTAATACATCATAGTATAATATCATAGCGATTGTGGACAAGAATATACAAAAAGGAAATGCCCAGACTTCCATTGTTTTCCACGTTGAAGAAAAATACATGAAGCTGAACTCCGGTCCGAAATGTGCAAACACAGATTTTATTCTTTTCTTTTTTAGTTGAATTACCTGAAAAAAGAAAAGCTAAAACAGTGCCACTTGAGCAGTTTGGAATTAATCTCCTCAATCTCGAATGTCAAATAGACATCCTTTGCTGACTGCATCCGCAAACTGTAATCGAGTAAGTCACCGGAATCGCGGAGTGTGCCACAAGTCATCTCAAGGTCTCTTAAATATCAATTACGTCAAGCTTGAAAAAATTCGAGCATTTATTTCGTTTTCTGAACATTTTCTGTTTCACTTTTGAAAATGATTATAGATAAATTAAGTGATTGTGGAGCATATTGAAAAATTACTTTTAATAAAATTAATATTTTTGCACTGATAGAATAATATTATAAATTATATCATTTACTTTATCTTAAATCCCAGAGCAATTATTCCAATCAGTGAATAACTCATTTGACTAATTATTCCAAATATCAAAAAGTGTTATTGTTATAATCTTAATTGATTCCACACTTTTCCGCAAGTTCACTACTTGTAATGGAAAAGTGTGACTTATTCCATAGATCAAAGTGACTTTTGAGCAACGAAGTCCTGCCTAAGACAAAAAATCAATTTATCTCCTATTTGTGTTGGTACATTGACTTGGTAAAGAGTTTCAAAAATAATTTGTGCACATTTGACTTTCTTTTGGAGGAAAGCTAGGAAAATGTTGGATCACAGAACGTAAACAATTCGTTGAAACAGTTTAATTCAGTTTAAACTGTTTTTGAATAATTTTGATAAACATTGAATAATTTTAATAATGATGGTATACATAACTTTTGTTTGCTGACATATGAGACCTCATTTTACCAAGTCTTTAAAATCAAAGAAATTTTCATTTGCAAGTAGTCTTCGCACATTATGATTCAACATTTGCAAAAAAAGCATGCTGTATATTTCCAGAGGTATTTTGCAGCCCATTTATTCAAGTACAACTTGGTGGTCAATTGATCTAGTATGATTAATATCATACTGAAAGGGTGTGAGTGTATTCTGAGATACTTCCTAAAATTTCCCTTAAATCGCGTTCCGATGATCTGTGGCCATGCAGATTTGATTATAAATCTGCTGGCTGACCCACGGCATGACCATCCTCACCTGTAGACATCGGTCCAAAGTTTCTTTTAAATTGTAGAAAAACTGGACAGACATCAAAGGACACACAAGAGACGGGAAAGAGAGGAAAGTGTGCCTTGCCTATCTCCAGACACACACAGGTAATTGGAACAATGCTTTACCTTCAGCTATGATTGGAAGTGGAGACTTAAGGTTGATTTTGGCAGATATTCTAATAAGATGTATGTTCGGAGGGCAACTGCCAGATTTTCAACGGTTTTATACCTCGAAATGCGATGAGCTCATTCTTTAGATCTATAAATGACTTCCATGTGACTTATTTAAATAAATTTTACACCTTAATCAACGACTGAATGATTTCACTGATTGTCTCATTACTTGAGAACCCGCAACCTTGCTGGTGGGGCTTAATCTCCTATAGACCGGGATAAGCTAATTGGTAGGGCATCCTTTGAATTGTGTATTCCCCAAGCCGACAATTCTATTGGTCAGTGCACGCATAATCTTCCAAGACAGAATCCTCCTAGTCGAGAAAATATCATCGGGGGTACTGGATCAGAGGTGATTGTTCTCTGATTCCAGTCTAAATTACCGCTTGTGAATGAGGAAATTGTATGAATAAAGTTCCCCTTATGAAAAGGACAGTGACGGATGCATAGCTAGGATGTACTTTTGGCCCTAGATGGCACTACTGAAACAAGACATGCCAAAACTCGTTTTAAAATCTCTGACTTCATTTGCGGGCTTATCTATGACAAATGCCATAAGCAAAAAAAACCCAGACCTATTTTATAATTAAGATAAAATTATTATCTCATGCAGTCATTTATTACTACATATATCATAAACTTTAAGAATGCTAAGGTATGGGAAGAATGCTAAGGTATTTGCAATTAGAGATAATATTTGGTTTGATGACAATTATTTCACATTAATTTTCTAATGGAGATTTCTGAGAATTGGTTTCGTTGTAAATCATTAAGTTATAAAAAAATTGTATTATTCATTAGATGAAAAATGAAAAATTGTCCCTTTAAATTTACGATTTGTCTTGATAAAAATGTGATTGCAAATTGAAATTAAGTTTGAAATGCTTTAAAAGTAATATGTCCAAGTACCAAAGTGTTATTAAATTATCCAGTATTAGAGATATGGTAGAAATGGGTAGCGTTATTTTTCTTTCATATCACTTGAGCATTAATAAATATGACATAAATCATAAGAAAATTAAATAAAATAAAAATTGAAACTTTGTTTCTGGTTTATTAATTTTTCGATACCAAACTTAATGTAATCTTATTGAAGAATACAGATATATATATTAGACATTTTTTTTAGATCATAATGTTAAAGGAAAATTTGCTTCCTTTAGTTTTTGCTGTCTCTGCATCAGCAAATATTTACGTTTATTCACCCAAACATCATGAAAACAACTTGGAAAGGTAGAAATAATCTAATATATAAAAATGATTTTTTTTTTAAATTTTAGGCGTTGTCGCATCATTTATCTTATGGCGACAACTTATTGCTTAGAATTTAGAAAATCTGTGTTTTTCATATGTCTAGTTGTATGTTGGATGCTCATGAGTCGGAAAACCCCGAAAGATATTTTCACATTTATTTCTCCTACGGTGGTAACGTGCCAGGCACCAGTTAATAAGAATAAGAAGAAAACAATGAAATGTTTGCTCAGGACTAAAAGAGTTGATTATTTCAAAAGTTATTGCTGAAATAATTTCTGGAGAATCAAAATCAAAATTCCAAAACAAGTCTCTTCATCTAGCTACTTGCAATATCATGGATGCCACACATCCGAAAAATGCCTTATTTCTTTTTATCAATACTTCCCCCCCCTTTCCTGACTCTTAGCAGTACGAAGGCACCTGTCGTGTTCCATCCCGTGGCTCGTTGCACATCCTATCTGGGGAGGGGGGGGGGGTCACACGCTCCATTCAGTGTAAACCATGCGTCCATACCTCTTTCCGGTGTCGCTCGGACAAACTTCGCTGACCAAGCCGAACTTCCACCAAGGGGGGGACCACGCGTCGGAAGTTGCGGTCGACCAAGACATTCGCGTGGACCTCTTGAGGGTGGCAAAAAGGACTTCGTTACTGGACCTGAAAGCGATGAGCGTTCTCTGTTATAGAAGCCAAACTCTTCTCATCTGAGTAGTTCGGTTGCTTCACTTGAGTAGTTAGGCTGACTCACTTGAATGAATGACAGATTGGAAGATCTGATTTCTTAATCTTGAACTTGGGAGTTCTTCAAATAAAAGATAAACGTTGTTGTGGTTTTTTTTTGGGGGGGTGTTCGAAAAAAAAGTTGAAATAGGGATTTTGCATTTTCAGTATCGAAACATTTCCTATTAAAATGATCGAAACATTCTTTTGGGAGGTTTCAGAAATACTTTCTTTCCTTTTTCTTTTTTTTTCTTTCTTAATACATGGGCGCATAAAAAATATCAAAATGATTGAAAGTTGTGACTTTTGTGGAAGGGAACAAAATAGTCATATCATTGATTCTCCAACCCACTTCGAAGGCACGCGGGTAAAAAAAATGAATGCTATAGCAACATTGGGAAGAATTATTGTAAAGTTATAAGGACCATCATCGGTCACTGTACAACCTTCCCTAAAGCTGCGTTCTGCCGTCCTGTGCGTGTGAAGTCATAACATCTTTCCCCGCTTTTTCCTCTCTTGCACTTTTCAGGGGTTCTATGATGTCTGTCCAGCTTAACAGTTTAGTTTTATTTGCAGGAAACTCCGGTTCGCGTCCACAGACAACAAAGAACCTCAGATAACCGCCAGAGAAGGGAAAACAAGAGAAATGTGCCCTATTTGCAGACGCATAGGCTGTTATAGCTCGGCTTAAAGAAGTACGCCCCATCAGAGATGAGAGGAGCCAGACTTCCATCTTTCATGTATTTTCGTGGGTGGTGAGAGCCAAATACCATACTCGAAGCTTCTCATTCCCATTTCGGGGTGATCCCTCACCTGGGGGGAGAAGGAAGCAAAATAGAGAAATTGGGTTGATTCAACTGAATTGTTTTTAAAAAATTGTATTGGAAAAAGTAAGCATATTTTTTTTTCGTTATTTAAATTTCAGTGAAGAAATTTTTAGCTAAAGAAGTTTTGAAAATACCAATAGTTAAAAACAAAAAAATAAATAAATATAAGTGCCTTTGATGACAACATAGTTTACGTGCCTTTCCTGTCGATACTGCTACGTTCAGTGGTGGCGGGGTGGTCGGCTGTATCCAAGAAGATGAATTCTTAGTTCACGTGCATTTTGGGCTTATTTAATTTCAGTTATCCACAATATTCAAATTCCCTTAAATTTGAGAAATGGAAGAGAAAAGCTCAGTTATTGATGCTGTGGATTCTGTCAATGCTCTATTTTATATTATTTCTCAAAAATGAAAGACGATGGCTACCAATGTTAATGATTTTAGAGACGAAAAGATTTTAACTTATTTAATTAAAAAGTAATCGAAATTTCAGCCTTTTACTTCCGAAATTAATATCGCACAAACAAAATTTTTGCTTGAAGTTAAAGTTAAAAAAAAATCTTTTTAAGGATTCAGCTATTTTAACTTATAAATTAAGTTTCTATATTCAATGAATTTTTTTTTCTAAAAAGTGTTTTAATTGTCTTTCTTAACAGTTTATATAAAATAAGAATTTCTGAAATCGGTTTTCAGCTATTGGATCTAAAAACAGTGATCCCTTTTTTCTGAGATTCCTTTCGAAATTTCAGGATTTGTGGAGGGTAGATCAATATTGATGCTATATCTGAGTGTCATTGAGCATTGAATAAAAATTTATCACATCCATATAATGGTTAGAGCTGAGGAACTGGTTTCTTGGTTTATACCAATTATTTTAAAGAATAGATGCTTCTTCAATGTGATTCATTTAGGATAAAAATGAATGAAATGTACTTTTTAGTGCAGCTTATTGCGTGACTATCTTGAGAAACACAAATATGGATACGCTTCTATCCGTTCGTGATGACATTTTCCTCACACAGGATGTATAGTTATGTATTTATGACACGAAATTATCCTGGTAGGTAGAAATCACGGAAGTGAAGTGATTATTATTTATAATAGAATGGCCATACGTTGAACTAGGACTGATAGCAGTGCCGCACCTTGGCAGTCCCCGAAATAATGTAATTTGTTTTTAAAATTATGGTAACGGAATTAAAAGTCAACTGAAATATACCAACTCAAATTAAAAAAATGGCCTGTACTCTGAATACCTAGATAACTCATATGAAAACTTCAAAATAGACATACATTTATTCTAATAAATACTATCTTCATTTTCATGCTCTCTCATTATTATATGGAAATTTGATACACTTTTTGTTCCTTGGCATAATAGAATTGTAATCATATTTAAATAATTGACATTTAAAGGGAAAATGCAGAATTATCAGCAGTCTTGATAAGAGCAAGTGGCGTACTTGGTATCTATAGACCCAGGGATTGGAAATCACTGTGATGTTGCCGACTGCGGAGCCACATATATCTTACCGAGTCCTCGAAGTAGAAAAGTCAGTTTTCAATATTGCCAAATGTTGATTGGTACCTTTGTGCTAAATGGGCTGCTTTGCATTGCCTATAATTAAATTCCATATGATGTCTTCTACATCGGAATAGGATTTGTTATATCTCAGGGAATCTCATCAGCGTCATTGCTAATTGTTAATTTCTAAATAGAACGTGTGTAATGCTGTTGTTTCGTCAAAATTAAATTACATAATAATGATCGAACATTTACATTGTTTCGTTGTTGACATAAATTTCAGATTCCTATACCTACATAAACAATAGTATATTTTAAATATATATAAAAAATACTGGTAATCGATTCCTACTTTTTTTTCTTATCCTCTCTTACCATATCAAGACAGGCTATAGTTCAGCAGTTATACTTAATTTACGACTACACCAATAGTAAGATAAGAGTGTTACAAAGTTGGAAGATTCAGCTTTCTACCGTGATTATGTATAATTGCTTGGCAGTTAGCTATGCAATTATTTGATTTTTAAGCAGTTCTAATGTAGTTAAAATGGAAGGAGCACTGTCATCAGAAACAAAAAAACCTAATTGTTATCGACTTAAAACAGTTTGTTCAAAATGGAAGTGATTATTCAAATATTTCGTATTTGCGACTTTAATAAGATTTTTTTTACTGCTAATTAAATTTAATTAGTTGCAATCGGGAATGGCGAAAAAATCCTAAACAGATAATGTGATTGTTTTTAGTAACTCTTGTTACATTAAAACTTATTATGTAGAGAAAATCTGTCATAAAAATAATCATACTTAAAAAATCTGTCATAAAATTAATCATACTTAAAAAATCTGTCATAAAATTAATCATACTTTATTAAAACAAATGGAATTGTTAATGTAAACTTCAATGTGGTAATGCAAGCAATACTCCGATTTATCCAGAGGCCAAGCTGGAATCTTGATGGAACCGTCGATGTGCAACCCCACTAGGCAGGAAAGAACAAACAACATTTGATGACATTGGATCTTTGAAAACAACAAAGAATCTTCTTGAGAAAATGCATATTGGTACCAAACAAAATTACATTTTATATTGCATATTAAATTTTGGCACATTAAAAATGTATAAAATACATTAAATGTACTTTAACTTTTTACCTTAGGTGAGAACTAAAGTCAAGAGCTTTGTCAAAATGTACCGAATGGAAGACTTCATTACTGGAATTTTTGCTAGTTATTCAACATCAAAGGATATTCAGTTTCTTGTCCATTTGTGTCTGTGTTCTTGCCATAGTGCACAAATTTTGATAATGTGAGTTATTGATCCTTCTTCATTACCACACTGAAAAATGTATTTTGATAAATAAAATGCATGTGTTGTTTATAATGATGAATATTAATATGATCTATATGTCATAGACTTGTTTGTGAGAGATGCATGCAGATTTTTTTTAGTATTTTATAATGAATGTGTGTAGATCATAGCATAAAGGCCAATGAATAATTGTGAATATGCAACGAAACCCTTTTTTAATAGTAAGACACAAAACGCAGTTATTAATAGTATAAAATATACTATGGTGAGGGATTTAAAGAATTTATTATTAACAAAATTTTTTGTAGTGTAACATAAAATGTAAACATATCCATCAAAGAAATGTGATATGCATCAAATTTCTTTTATTTCTGTTTTTAATTTTCAAAGAATCTCATCATGTTTCTAGAAGATATCACATTTATTAGATGTAGAATAAAATAAAATAAAATAAAATAAAAAAACACCACACATGTATTGATGATTATGCACACAATATGTTGAGCAATTCGCAGGAGGAATGCTCCGGAACAAAGAAAGAACCGTTATCACAGATATTCTTAAGCGAGGGAAAATAGTTCACTCATTTCATCCCAACATATCCTTCTTTGAGTGATATTTTTCAAGCAATTTTAAAAATATAAATAAAAATTCTAAAGCGCATACAGCAATTTCCTTAACTGGATTTTTTTCAATCAAATTTCCTTTTTTGAAGCCAATTTTACTCTTGTGCAGAAAATGGGTGCTAAACTTTTTCTTTTAATACCTTAAAATTGGATTTAGAGAAAACCTCATTTATAAAAGTAAAGCAGCATTTTGAATTTCCAAGAAATGAAAAATCTGACTAAATAAATATGGGTTTTACAACTTCATAATATAAAACAACAGCACAGAACATAATAATCCGACATACGTAGATTTATTTATGAAAATCGAATAATCCATTGATTCAACTAATTTTGGCATAGTGTGATAAACATAACAATAAAATCTAAACAAAACTTTTTCAAATCATTTTAATCATCCATATGCTAACTAAGTTGCAATTTTTTCTTAAAACATTTTTGCCCGAAGTTTTAAAACAAAATTCAGTACTTCTATTGTTTTATTCATCTATTTATCATTCTTATAACTAGACTTCACCCAAAGAACCGGAAACCCTGCATGGATTCATCTGTTCTATGTCTTTTCACTGCAGTGATATTTTCCATTTATTGAGACGAAGGTTTTGCTGACTGACATTATCTTTTTACCAAAGAAGTCCGTGAAATTACAGCATTGAAATCAATCTTAAGCATTTGTTCTGCAGAAACAATGGCGAGAAACAGCAAAATACACCACGATTCTTGATTGGTATTTAGACCTTGTTCCCTAAAAGACGCGTCAGAACCCGCTATCTTCATTTTAAATGTTACTTTTTGTTCTTATAGCCTCTCACAATAGATGAAGATGAAATTCGATACTTCAGTTGGTAAGAGTCCTTTTTTATGGAAAACAAAAGAGATTACAAGCGATGTGGCAGGCAATGTTTTTCTCTGGCCTTCAGAGAGACGTTTGCCTTAAGGCTAGCAGCAAGTTGACGTTTAGGAATTGAAGGTCATTAAGTGGAAGATAGCAAAGCGGGAGTTGGGAAGTTTTTTCCCCTCTCTATTCTTCATGTGCTCCGATATTTATTTTTGTTTTCTGAAGCAATAGATACTACTTTCTGCCTCATTTGTCATGCCCTCTGAAGAAATGAAAGTAACGTTGTAATTATTGTAAATGATCTAAAGTTAATTAATTCGAGTTAAATTTAGAAGACATGCATATGTAATGGAAGATTTACATTTTTCAACAGTAAATATCACATTTGATCATTTAAATTTATTCATTTGCAAATTAGAATCTGGTTGATTTGAATGTGTTGCTAGATATTATTTTAAATAATTACCTTTGATTTTACATTTGCTTTTTTAATCGTTTTTTCTCTTTCTCCGTACTTAAGTTATTGTAATCCGGTAGTAAAATTTTAATTTTCTGACTTGGAGGTATTGTTTTAATTGAGGCGTTTATGATATTTAACTTCTGAAAAATATTTTAGTACTATTTAGACAAGAAAATAAATAAAGATTTTGTCCTCATTATGTACCTACTTTAATGAGAAAGGAAGTTCAACTAAAATTATATTTTTCGGTAATATTTTTTAACGCTTCCGGCAATTATTTTTCCTGCTGCATTTATTATTTGTTACAAAAGTCCAGAAGATTGACCTTGATACCATCATATCTCTAGCCTTCCAATATTTTTGAACAATACAATTATTTATCCAGTTTAAAAATATAAGTGCTGAGTATGAGTCATTTTGATGTTATCCTCACAGATGAATTAAGGGAGAGTCATAAAGAACAAGCCAATATAAGTAGATGGATAAAAAGTTCTGATCTGCAGTTACAAATCTTGCGAAAATTCTCCGTAAAATATCTGAGACTCTAGAAAGGAGGCAAAGCATATCTAGTGTTAACCAGGGACAACCGCGTGGAGGCCTGCTACATTACACCACTGCAGCTACATATATGGCAAAAAAATATTTATCCTTATTGGCGAAAATATTCACACTTCTTGTGTGAAAAAAGGGAGCAAAATTAAAGATTAACCAAAGGAGATTTTTGTGAATGGTGCAATGATTATCATTAATTATTAACTAATAATATCATGCTCTGTTTTATGAAGTTTTTTAGGAATTTCAAAATTAAGGTTAAATTTATAATAATAATAAATTAAAATAATCATTATTTGAAACAAAAGAACAAAGAAAATAACATTTTTTAGAAAATTAAAAAACAAAAGTGCATTCCTAAAAAGATAATGTAAGATCATTATTCTCCCAAAACAATATTCTATAACCAAATGCCAATATAACAGAATCAAGTGTGTTTCTTAGAGAAAACTTTAATAATATCTGTCAGCTTATTCAGCTCTCTTTTGATTTTGAAGAAACAATGATATAAAAATTTCTTACTTGGTTATTTTCTTCTTAGTGGCGAAGTAAATCGTTTGTATTTATTCATCTTTCTGGGCCAGAATTGAATTATTGGTATCCATGGTTGTTGTTGTTACTTAGACACTTTGATGTTACAAGTCAGCTGACGAACTGTCTGCAATTTAAGTCGAGTGTACAGTGGTTTTTGAAGGCAAAGCCTCTGAGCCGAAGTCTACAGAAATCTGATCTCTGTCTCATATGAAGATGACAAACACACATTCACTTGTGCAACCCCTTTTTATGTGGGAGGGGGACTCACACATCTCACAATCTTACAAAAGGTTGAGAACAATCATACATGAACCAGGATTCAAACTTGGGCGCACAGAGCACGGAAAAGGCAAGTTGTCCCTAGGCCAAGTATAGACTTAGGTAATAGTAACTTCAAATGCCATAAAGATTTGTTTTATAGACGGTGCCGAAGAAAACAGCACTAAAGATCAATTTCAAGGATCATGTGAAGTATGATAGTGGTAATTGTAAGTATCCACAGTTGATTGATTGGTAGTAGACAAATTATCTACTTTAAACTTAAATGTCGATGCAGAATATGAAAAAGTTATTCCATCTAAGATGCAAATATACTGGGGGCATTTGCGACTGACAATAAACTTTATGCTATCAAACTTCTGATGAAACTTTATTCTTTATTAGTAAGCATAAGACAAGTATAGTTCTGATTCAGTTACTTATACTTCATGTCAGATTCAATCGTCTTCACTTTTTATTTGATAAACAAACACCATTGTGCTCAAAATGTAACTGTCAAATGTCTGTCCTGCGTATACTGTTAGGATGCCGAAATTTTAAAGACCAGAATTAGCAATTTTTTAAAGTTTATTACTTCATTACCTTCATTGTTTGATTATGTACAACTTATTGAATTTTTAAGGCCTTTAGAATTCATTTAAATCTTGTTAACTTCTTAGAATATCTTTTTTCGACTGTTTTACATTAAAATAAATTTACAGTTCTTTTGGAGTAACGTAATTAATGTAAGGGCCTTTGTGCTAGAAAAATTCAAACTGGTAGACTATAGATAAAAAATTTTCTTTTTTGCTTGTCAAAAATAAATAAATGAAATAAAAAATGAGTGAATTTAATTAGACTTATAATACTGTATTAAATATTCATAATCAGTGAATATATCAGATCATACTTAATTTTTTTTTAAAAATTTAATACTTACATAAATGCTAATAAATCTTATAAAATTGGGTTTAGAATATATACTTTATACTTAAAATATACATCAAGGTACGAATTTTCTCAGTTTTTAAATAAATTTTAAAATTTAATAATTTTGTATAATAATATTTAACGATATTTAGTATTGACTTTGAAGCTGGTTACTTTTTAAAGAATTCCCGAAAACTTTTAACTGTCAAAGCTGTTATTTAAAATTTCGATTTTATGTCATTTAAGGTATCCGACTACGTTTAGAGGAAGATTTTTTAAAAATTGAATTTTTTAAAAACTATTTAAAACTATGGTTTTTAGATGTATTGTCAATTATAATATAAAATACTATGGATACAAAAAAATTATTTGAAAATATAATATTCTTGAGAAACAGGAAAATGTGTAGTAAATTGTAGTGAAATTTAACAAAAACGGTTAACACTCTGAGCAAAATTGTAATGTAGCAATCTAATTTTTCTTTGTACACAAGTTATAGAATATGAAGATGAATGAAATGAACCGAAATCCAAGAAAAATGTTGAGATGCAAAGAAGTTACAGGTAAAAAGTATAGGCATATATACATTTTCCCCCTAAATTCACGACTTAATTTTACTAAAAACACCAACAAATGAAAAAGTATTTCACCAATAATACAACTTCTGATTTATTTCATTGCCCATATTATTTAAAAGAGAATCTGAAATTTTTATGCAAATATTTCTATTAATTTTTGAGATATCATGTTAACGATAGAAAATTTTTATGAAAATGAAAGTTTAGTGAAAATCAAAAGTGAAGTTAGAGACAAATTTTAGCCTAAAAATATGTGACCCTGAATTATAGATCAGGTCTTACTTTTCCTAGAAAAAATAATCGGTTTTGGAAAGAGAAAACTCTGAACTACAAAAAATAGCAATGAAAAAAAAATTCGCCAATGTGATCGATCAGCAGTGTTTTTAATATAGTCGGATACCTTAAATTATCTATCACCAGCGGGTGACCGAGCTCCGCTCGGAGAAAACAGGTATCGAAGCTAACTCGAAGATTTAAATTTTCAATTGTGATTTATCAAAACAATACATGCCATAAGAAAATTTGTGAAACCATTGGTGAAAAGATAACCGGTTAAAGTGCACCATTGTAAACTTTTCTAAACAAAGTTAGAGTTTGGAAAGGGAACTATTCTATACAAAGGTAAAGTAAAGGTAAAGATTGAAGTGTGTTGAAGTTCAATATTTTTGACAAATTTATTTAGAAAAACCAAACATATATACATACATAAGAAACATATTATAAACCTATAACAGCATAAACATAAAACTTTATTAGTTCGCCATATTGGCTATAGATGACAGCACGTTACCGCTTGAAAATTTAAGTAGCCATTATGGCGAACTAATAAAGTTTGAAAATATCCTATCTGTAACTCCGAACTGCTCGACCGTAGTGCTTCAAAATCGGCGCCAATTGATTCCTCGTGGCCAAAAACCCCAGACCCCCAAGTTTACCGGAGTTTATTAATTCTGCGGCGATTTTCGACTTGGCAACCATTCCTCGTATTATAGTATTAGATTTTGGCTTAGTTTCTTGAATGACACATAAATGGGGCTTTATTGAACATACACATTTAGGACTACGTTATCCATATTCAAATTTACTGCTTATCGGAAAATAGTAGTAGTTGTGTGACAAAGCATATATTGACGATTTGATTAACGAGAAAACAGCTGATCAGAATGAAAAAAAGATCCTAAATCATTATAAGAAAAAAATTAATTAAAAAGATTATAAGTGTACTGAATCATTTTCAAAATACTTAACTAGATGATGGTGTTGCTAATTTATTGAAATGAATTAGCTAAAATTAAATGCTTGCAAATAGCAAAAATAAGTTCTAATGATAAGATTTCCAATTAAGAACAAAAGTTTGAAAAGTATAATTGGTGATTATCTTATGATAATGAATAAAAACTCTGTATAATTCTATTCTAATCCTATTCTTTTTCATATAGTAATCTATATAAAAAAGTAAGGATAATTAATCCTGTGTTCGTGTTGACGCTTTACAGGTCACACTGTTTGACCTTTACAAATAAATTTCAAAACGGTAAAAATTACAATTTCTTTAATTGAAACTAGTAATAAATACATTACATTCTAATTTTAAATTTCTGAATTTTTCTATTTTGATTAGATGTTTGAAATGAACCGGGTAAACTTAATTAAAATCTAAGCTAGACTTTATATTTGAATAGACCAAAGAATAAATGAGTGGTCCTGGTATGTAACATTCCAGAAAACTTTTTGCACCAAAATTTTTGATTTTGGTTGAGGAGCAAGATTTCCTTTGAACTTGGTACCATTATTCATTTATAGGGCGAGAAACCCCCCAAAATGGTAAGCGATTTAAATATCAATTGCTTATAGTTATAGCACTAAAACCAAACTGAGACCTTTCTGACTATACCTCTAACCAGCAATAACTACTACACAAGTTTAAACAAAGAAGCATTTAATTCAAAGCTGCCCCGACTTACTCCCAAGGAACCATCGTAATTAAATGTGCAAATGATATTGCAAATGGCCTATTGGAATGATATTATATGATAAAAGACATAATCATAAATGACATAAAGTAGTACATTTATGAGCAACTTATTTACCTGAAATTTCGGATTTACACGCCAGTTCAAATGAAACTTTGTTCCATCTAGATTTCATTGTTCAAATAATCGTTCGAAAACGTGTGAATAATTTCAAAATATATGGTCTAAAGTAGTACATATATGAGCAATTGGTTTCCCAATTGTTTGGCCTTTACATGCTTATTATCTCCAAATGAAACTGTGCTCCTTTTAGATTTCATCGTGAGAATAATCTTTGCAATGTACGAGATCAACTTTATGCGAAGTGCTTACAGAGAATGAGGCAATTCATCCTAAATATGTACGTACAGGATAACAATAAAGGGGTAGTTATCCCCCTTTTAAGGTATTTGCAGAGAATCCACCTTTTAAGATGTGACTTTAAATCTCTTAAACAAACTGTCGAAGGCATGGGAAGATAAATTCAAAAAAAGAAATTGCACCAAATATCACAGATGCAATATCTCGAACATACGGCAACTAACACATTGCAAGTATCTCAAATAAAATGTCTCGAAAGGATACTAAGGTTTTTAATGAAAGATTATTTGTTATTGTAATGCATTTCATATACTTTAATGCAACCATTTTTCATTGGTTCATTGAAATTGCTGATCCGTTTTTGGTACTTGTAAATTAACTTTGAATGATTGGCAATTAGTTAGCGATAAAACGGTTTCTTCAATATATTTTATATTAGCAAAGTAAACCAGTGCTTATTTTCTTCTGGTAAGTTAGAAGCACCTTCATTGGTTGGTGCTACATTTGATGAGTTGTAGCGTTTTCACCATTAAACAACAAATACCCCCTGTTTCTTAAAGACAACGTCAAAATCTCTCCTAACAATGATTTTTTTGAAACTCATCTTCCTGTACCTTGCATAAACTATTTGTGGAATTTGATTTCATCTTATTAGTTAATTTTAGTTGCAAATGTCTCCAACTATGGAAATAAATTTTATAACCATCCCATTTTACTAAATAGTGAGTTAATTTTTTCTTGTCAATTACAGCTTTGTCTAAAATCTGAAATTCAGATCAAAATTTTTGAAGACGATATTAGCATTATATATGGTAGTAAAAGGCCTTTTAATAACAATTTAATTGTAGGTAAAAAATAAATGTATGTCTAAAAATTTGAATCTAATGAATCTAAAAATTTGAGGTTGGTTTTAACCGCTACCGAAAAGCGGAAAGAAATTTTTTTTGCCAAATTATAAAAATACACTCAAGTGCATTATTATTTATAATGGAAAATTTTGAGCTTGCGAATCGCCTTTTATGTAGTTTGACGATTGAAATTTCCAAATTGGTGACATTTCTTTCTTAGCGCTTTTTGGTAGCCTTTACAAATGGCAAGTATCGATTTTGGTATTTCTCTCTTTTTTACATTAAATTTTTCTTAATATAAATGCGCAATTTTTTAGATTCATCTTAAATAATTATCGCTAATTAGAAAATACCAGAAATAGTAAAACAGAAAATATTCTCTAATGTCATAATATCGTCACTACTGTGAATCACGTACAAGATAGTTTATAGATCGAAATCACCAAATTAGCGAATTTTTTTCTTGGTGCTTTTTGGTAGCCGTTACAACCGATAAGTACCTGTATTTCTTTAATCAAAACATTATTTTCAAGTGTTAGATTCATTTATTCAAAATTCATTTGATTCTTTCTAAGTTATTGATACCTGTCTGATAAAATAATCATAAAAATGCAATATCGTAATTCATTATTTCTCACTTTCTTTAACATTTTTTTACATTTAAAGATATTTTGATTAAGAATTCTGGTAATAAAAATTATTAGTAATTCTCAAGATAAAAAAGTCGAGACCTGTAGAGTGACAGAGAGGAATGTCTTTGAAAGATAAGGAGAGTTTACGTGTCTGAAATTCAATGAATGCTATCAAAAGGAATGAAGGTTAATAAATAGCTATTCATTATATTAATTAGTTTTTCTGATTGATCACATAATAGCCATACAAAGACTGCTTAATTAACTTAATTGCTGCTTTCTGAATTCATTATTTGGACTCGGATAAATGTTTAAGGTTGATGAAGACGTCAGTGATTGAATTATATTTTAGTAATATTCAGCCTACAGCCTTCCGTTAGTAAACCAAGATAAGGTTTGCAAAAGAAATTATTAGATGCAAATTATTCCTAGGAATTAAATTTGCTTACAATGAATTATGAACTAATGTAGAATAATAAAAGCCAATGCAATTGGTTAAGAAGGGAACGATAATTTAAATAATTGGAGGATTGTCATTGTCTAAAGGATGTGCTTTGCTGCATTGAAATCAATTGATACGGTGATCATACCATTTTGTTACTTAGAAAATAATGTTTTTTTTTTTATTGAGAGAATCTTTTTTTTTTAATTTCAGAATTTTGGAACTAATTAAAATTACAATTATACTCTTGATATGAATAATATCCGCTTTACTCCATTATAAAAATGTACACTTTTTTAATAGTTAATGGATAAATTTTTTTGATATATTGAATTAGTATCACATTTTTATTTTTTTCAATAATTCGGAGATTTTACTCTGGTTTTGGTAATTTTTATCTTTATGGTACTTGCAATAAATCATCTAAAACTGCAAACGATCGCTAATAATAACAATTTTGGCATTTTATGCGTAAGGGACATACCAATGGTGATCTTGTAGGAATTTGAAAATTGCCCATTAATTCCCTGTATAAAAAAGTTTTTTGGAGAACTTTTGGCCTCTTATGTATAAAAAATATCGGCGATCTTGGCGTAATTTGAAAAACGTCAAGCAAACCCTCGAATGTAAAATTAAAAAAAGTGTCCTAGTTTCAATCATACTAAAAATATTAAATATTAATCAAACACAAAAATATTAAAGGAATAAGATGAGATAAACAAATCGAACATTCATATCAGCTGAAGTTTCTACATTAGTAAGCCATATTTGAAAACAAATAATAAATTATAAAATAATTCTGAAGTGGAAATGTTTCGTGTCTTTGATCTCAGAATATATCATCATGAAATTTTTAGTTTCATTATTTATTATATATCTCATTTCCCTTAGCATATGATTGGGAATACCTTATTCGGTGTGTGTTCTGAAAATGTTTCATTGCACGAGATACGTTACAATCTATAAAGAATTATTTTTCGGTGTAAGGCGCCCTCTGGTGGACATTTTTGAGCCAATTTTTTTTTTCGAAATTCCACGAGTACATCTCGTATATTATCTACATACCAAATTTTGTTGCAATCTTTTCATCCGTTTGCGTCATATTATGCTTGTAGGGGAAATTTAATTACAACCACCGTATAAACTGCAATAAAAATTAGGCTTTAAATAACAACGTATATATGTTTTGCTAAAACGTATAATAACATATTAACAAAATCTTCTTGTGAGAAACATGAATATGTTGATATTTTTAACAATCCAATGTGCATGGTGATAGATTGTATCATATCAATTATTTTTAATAAAAAAATTCTGAATTTTTATTTTTTTTATTAAGTCTTACTTTTTTTAATGATTAAGATGAATCGAAAAAGTACACTACTTAGTTTGACATAAATGAATTTAAATTCTGTAAGTTCATCACTTTATTACCGAATATAAACAGAATAGAAAAGTCTCTTGTGGTTTCATCTATCACCATGATAGAAAGTAGAAATGACTTTAAATGAGTTGACTTATTTTATCCAGAATCTCTTTAGTGAAACAAGTGAAATCTGTCAGTAACTTGATAAGTGAGTGATGTACCAGCAAGTGGTTCTAAAAGGAAATGAATTTTAGGGGTGAGCCAAACATACAGGAAAAAAAAATTGCAGAGCCATCCAATGAGAACCTATCAGTCAATCAAAATGCCATTTAAGCTGGCTATTAGAAAGCAAAAAAATAGTTCGACCTTTTCTTCTGTAGGGTCATAATTTCACTTTTTTTTAAATAAAAAGAGCAATATAGTATAATTATAAAGCAATTTAAGTTAATCCTTAGGATTCGCTTTGCAGGTGGTATAAAAATAGACGAGGCGTTTCCGCTACCAATTCCATATCTTCTGAGAAAGCAGGAAAAACCCAATTTGTACGCTAAGAAGAATTGTTTTGACAACTCTTCACGTGTCTCATAAGAATTTAATTCATATTACCCTAGGAATGCTAATATAAATCTAGAGTTCTCAGAAAGATTTGAACAATACATTTTATATTCATTGAATTGACTAACCTGATTTCGACTTCATGCAGTAAACTGGCAGCACTTGCATTCTGATTTGAGTTGTTTTGTGTCATTTATGCACGTCTGTTAGAAAGACATTCGTTTTAATCATAGAGGTCAGATAGGGCAAGGATTAATCATATCCAACAATATTGCTTATTTCATTTCCGAATATCCCACAGCAGAATCAATCTTCCGTTGGGAGTGTCAAATTGTATCTCTTTAACAATAGATTTAAGTATGGAAGCTGGTTTTTCCTGTGAAATGTAATTATAAAGAATGATTAAACTTTTATATCACAAAATAAAATTATGTCATTTATTTTTTCGATTTCACTATTTATTTATTGTTTATTTTTGGGAGGTTAGTGAATTAACTGAATTTGGTGAAACTAATTTTTTATTAAAAGAAGGACGCTATCTCCAGAATTGTACATGATTATTATAAATGTTATATTATTCATATAAATCCAGTTACAAGTGATAAAACTGGGATAAAATTTTCCCATTGCTCTTAAAGCCCAATTAGTGAGGTTTAGTTATTCTAAAGTAGTTATTTACTACATGGCGTCTGTAATTGTAACTCAAATGCGACATTTTTGCCTTCAAATTTTCTTCAGATTTGTAGATTTCTATAAATTTTGAGTGAAATTCCTTTAGAGGAAGTATATTTATGTGATTGTTTGACCAAAATAACCCCATATTTATAAAAGAGGAAGGACTAGATAATTAAAATTTGACTCATAGACCAGCATCTAAAATAATGATTCTTATCAAATATGGAAGAAAATCTATTGAAGACATGAATGTTTGTCGCTCGGTAATTTTACATGCCTATAAACGAAATAACTCAAAAATGCAATGACTTAAAATATTTTTTATGTTATCTTGTAGCGACAAAAGTAGTTCTCTGTCAAATTTTGGTAACAAATAGTCGTCAAAAAGGTGTCCAAATCCAATTTTCGGGTACTCGTGTATTAAGCTCTATGGAGTAATTGCATTTTTAAAAAATGGGAGCTGGTTTGATGTTGATAGTTGTGTTGACGTCAAAGATCATACAGTAAATTCAGCAAAAATGCTAAATTCATGCCAAAGATTAATATTTGATAACTACTGTTCATCAATGACATCGGAGCTACCTGCAAGGATGGATGGTTAATCTACCCTTAAGGATAGCAATCGCAAAGGTAGATGGTTTGCGTTAGGGTAGATGGATAATTCTTTTATTAGAAAACATGCGAAAAAGTTTGAGGAAAACTCCCCCCTCTGTTTTTCCTGAAAGTTAAACAGTCGGACAAACACAAAACACACACACATTAGGTTAAATCGGAATCAATATAGCTTATTATCTCAAAAACATTTGAGTACAATTTTTATCCATGTTATGTTGAGTCATAAGGTGAATTCAGTTTGTATTAAAACACAACACATTGTTGCAAACCTTATTATACATAACGGTATATAATCGAAAATGAAATGGGCAAAATTTGTCATTTTTGGCAACTTGGCAACACCCCTTCAATTAACATTCAGACAAATCATCGTAGTTCTATTGTACTAAACTTCCCATTCTTATAACTGGACAGAATAAACTAAGAAAAAAACTTCACCCAATTTATTGATAAATAATTAATCAATTAAATTTTAAAACAGTACGTCTAGTTATCTTTTGCAATAAAAGGATTGGATCATGAAAAGCACTTTAGAATGCATTTAAAATTGAAAATTAATCTCAGTTTAATATTTCCCCAGAGCGTTTGGCTTTGAAATTTGTATTTATCATTGTTATCTTTCCTCAGTCTCCATCGTGGTTAAGGACGCATTTAATCCCTGAAATCACACGGGTGTGGTTGAGCCTTGATCTCGTAACATTTTGTTCTTCCCCGATAACGCAAGTATGGAGACTTCCTATTGTCTGCGCGGCGTCAAAAAAGCAGCAACAAAATGCTCCCGCTACCTACTCGAAAGCATTCGTGACAGGTAGCCTTCAAAATAAATGCTCCGTGAAACGATTATCGCCACAAATTAAGTTCCGTACACGCGTTGCTGAATTCATTTCGGAAACCAATCATGAAGTCTTTGGAGATAATTGTATTTCCATGTTCGGGAATGACACACTCTATAATTCATATTACCAGCTCTTAATCGCTTCTTGTTGTTTATTTCTTTCTTGTTAAGCTAGGTACGGGAGGAATTGATCGACGGCTATAAGCAACAGACAATGTGATTTATGTAAAGGAAAAATCAGACAGTTCAGGATGTCGCATGAATATCAATGTAGCTACTAATCATCGACAAGCAATTGCACTCGTCGATTCCAATGGTTAGAGAAGTCGATGATAACTGTAATTACCTTGCGTTGATGTGGCATTGGTTTAAGATGGAAAACAAAGAGCTGGCGATTATATTGTTCTTAATTTGCATTTTAAAACTATAGCTCTTTAGTTTTGCTTGCCAATTGATGGAGATGAAATGCTTGTTGCTGAGTGCGGATGAAATATATCGCCTAATAAATACTTTTAACTATTTAATTCACAGTTCTGGGGATCGTGGAATAGTATAACCTTTTCTTTAAATATATACTAATATGATTTATGGTTACTATTCATTCATTTTTAAAGGGAATAATTTAAATAATGGGTATAATATTAGTATTTAATTTGCATCTTATTTCGCTTTTATTGACTTTGGATGGCAGTTTTAGGCTTGCAAAAAAGGAAATTCATGCATAGAAGTCTTTAAATAATTCTATTTCCTTGTTCAGAAATGACACATTCTACGATTCATATTACAAGCCCTTAACTGTCTTTTTCTGTCTTTATTTCTTGTTAAGTTTGATGTGCAAGAAATTGATAGATGAGAAAAAGCAACACACAATATGATGTATGTAAAGTTGAAATCGGACAGTTCAGGATGGCGTTTGAATATTGATGTTGCTACTATTCATCTGCAAGTAATAGCATTTGTCGATTCCAAGTGAAGTTGATGATAGCTTAATTACCTTGCATTGATGTGGAATTGATTTTGATTAGAAAACAAAGAGATGACGTTTAGATTGTGTTTCATTTGCATTTTAAAGTAATGCTTGTTGTTTTTTCTTTTCAATTTATGGGCCTGAAATGCTTATTATTTTGAGAGAATGAAATATATCGTCTAATAAATATGTTCAACTTCTTAATTCTCAATTTAGGAGGTTAACAAATAGCTAAAGAGTTTCTTTAAATATACATTAATAGGATTTATGTGTATTAAATGATTTATGTATATTATGTTTTTTAAATGTATGCTAATAATCTGTTGGTAATTTAAAGAGTATCGTTTAAATGAAAGACAATCAGTTGGCATTTAATTTGAATTTTCTTCTTATTTTATTGATTTTGAATGGCAAGTTTTGGTTTTCAAAAGAGAAATTCTTGTACACTTTAGTTAATTGATTGTATACGATAATTCAGAATGAGCAAAAGATAATAAACTGAAATATTGCATATGTTCAATGAATTTTTATTTAATAAAATTATGAAAAGCATGTAACAAAAGATTCAAGATTCAAGTTTTCGTGCAACAAAGTTTTTTCTTTTGGTTACATACCGTTCCATATGTGGTGTCTTGTCTTTCTCAAGATGTTGTCGCAGTTTAACACTTTCAACTCTACCGACGAGACAGCTCGTCTTTTAGATACCTCAAATTACAGATTTCTGTGGGCTAAAATTTGTCTCTTATAAAAGTTTTGATAGACTGAACTTTCAAACACATATATCAAGATTTAGTCCACAGTCATATTTTTGAAATGTTTGCCCAATTTTAGCCCACAGAAACCCATAATTGAAAATATCTGAAAGACGAGATATCCTATCGATAGCAATGAAAGTGTTATACTGCGTGCTCATGCAAGCGGATTAATCATGCGATGCTCGAGTCAACTGTATTTGATGAAAGCAGAATCACCACAAATGTAAGATAAAACATGATTTCGGTTTAAAAGTACATTAAACACTTTTTTCCTTTATCTTTTTTTGGATGCCTAAATATTGTTACTCAAAGGTTAATAAAAAATAATATGCCAAAATTTTTTTTTTTTAATTTTATCAAGCTGTCAATTAATTATTCTATTACTTAAAAAATATTCCATGTAAATGCTATTTTCCACATAGATATCTTTAAATAATTATAATCTATACCCCACATTTAAAATAATAAATAAATATTTTGTGACATTTTCTGTATATAGGTATTTTAGGAAAATACTTTTTTAATCGCTGTTTAAAATAAAAAAAAAAAGTTTTCATTGTTACTCTGGTTACTGAAGAAAAACACTCTTTTTTGGAAGCGTTCAAATGTATTGTTCAAAATAAGCGATGTTAATGTTTTTTGTTGACTGTAACAAAATTGAAGAATGATGTTATAAGAATTAATTACGATTAAGCTTTCTTGAGTTTCACAAATGTAAACTAATTTCTTCAAGAAAATAATACTAAAAAAGTTTCCGTGATTTTAGTTTTCCACGATGCAGCAGACAAAAGGCAGATACTTCTAAATAAATAGATTTGTTTTCTCTTACAATTGTTCTTTAATATCAATTCATTTATGCGACAAATTTTTAACTGTAAAAAAAGAAATAATATGAACATTACCGAACATATATTCGTTCACATTACTATTTGATGATTAAACTAAGAAAATTCTTGGTTTATGAAAATTAATATGATGACAGCTGGTGTCCTAGCATAGGAGTAGCACGTTTTATCCATGTTCTGGGCTTCCCGGGTTCGATTCCTGGTGCAGGCAAGGTTGTTCTTCTCTTGTGTTATATCAGTGAGAAGTGCGAATGAGCACCCGGTAAAAAGGGGTTGTGAAAGTTAATGTGTGTGCTTATGGGTCATCTTCATTTGAGCCAGAAGTCAGGCTTCGAGTGCTCAGGGGCTACAATATCTCCTTTCCGTGTTAACACGGACATCATCATCATCAATGTGTTGATTTTAGATTAAAAATTCAACTTAGCAGAGAGTTAGATTTGCTAATTAGATCTTTAATCTTATAAAAATGTAATGAAACCGGAAACTAAATCAATTAGTTTATAAACAAGTAATATAAAAATGTTTTTTTAAATTCAGTTCTTACTTACGTCAACAAAGAAATTTTTTTTAACTTTTATTAAATAATTATAAAAAAATATTAAGTATGAAAATATTATTAACTTTTCCCAAGTGTTGAACTCGTATTCTTCGTCTTCATGTGAAAAAACCCGAAATCCTTGCATTTTACCAATTGAGCTAGGGCCTCTTGCTTTCAGTTTTCATTACAAGCTGCTGTAACTCGATTTAAAGTATTAAAAATTAATTGTTAATTAACGAATTAATGTTTAAAAAAACTGTATTAACATTGTGTCATACTCTATATGTTTAAAAATGTATTTGTATATGAGTGGAAGTATTAAAAAGTATTTTATTAGCGATTGAAAATGTGAACAAGATATATAAATATATATAGGGAGAGTGTGAACTAATTGTAGGAATTGAAAAAGGAGACCACCGGTTGGCTGTCAAACAACATTCCCTATTTAAAAGGAAATGCAGTTAAAATTAATGAAAGGAAAGAAATTTAATTTTATATACATATTCTGGAAATCACAAGGAGATGAATTCGCAAAATAAATGTTTCAACAAAGATCATAAAAAAATGTTGGCCCAAAGATAGAAGTCAGTAATAGAATAATAAAAGCTCGAATAATTAAAAATATTGATTAAGAAGTAAATGACATGTAATACGAACATACAAAAACATTTTGTTATTAATTAACATTAAGGTTCTTTGGTTTATGTAGGACATTTTATGGTATTAATTTTTCTTGCCTACAAGGTACAGCATAAAGAACTTTTAATGCTTTTTCATCGGAATTCCTCATATCATACCTTCCCCGATTTGTATAGGAAATTTTTATTTTATTATTTTCATTAGATTTAATGAAATTAATCCAAACAAAGGTAGATATTTTGTGGTCATCCTGTATTTAAGAATGTATCTACTAGCAGCTCAGAGAAGTTTGTGATACGATAAATGGTGTCATATTGATTACAAATTATGATATCATTAGTGACATTCATTGTGATCATTATTATCAAAGTATTTGGTACCACGGGGGTGGGGACCTCGTAATTGATCATAAGAAATTTCCGGATTAGTGGTTGGTTCTTGCCATCCCTGTGGGTGGAGGTCTGACTCCTCTCATCTATGATGGAACGTACTTCCTTTGGGAAATGTTGTACCATGGCTGGTAGTGATTCAACCACGATTTCTACCAGTGTTGCTATTGCAGCGGTTCGGTCATTCAAGTCTTTCTGTGTGCCTTACGGCCGGTTGGTTTGGCTAGTTTAGTTATATTAACGTCCCGTGTTGAAGCAACAATGAAGTTATTTTGGGACGAACCTCGTAATTTTGTACCACTGTCAGATGACGAGGATGACACTTGAGCTGTCCCCCTCTCCAAACTTCCACACCACACCAGGGGAGGACGACCGACGATTGACCCCGACGGTTTTAACGTGCACCAGACCCACTTACACGGAGGTTCTTCGGTGAAATCAGGCCTCGAACCTGCGGCGAGTTGGAGTAGTCAATTTGTGATTATCAAAGTATTTGATACAAATATTAGATCTCAATGCATTTGTCTTTCTGCCTAAAAAAAGCCTTTTATGAATTACGAAAATGAGAATTACAATTTGCAAAGAAAGCTGTCTTAAGCATTTAGGCATTTATAATTAACTATTGAATAACAGTTAGGGAAGAAATCAGTAACAACGAAAAAAATCTGTAACAAGATTATGTAAGTAATGGTGAAGCATAACTGTTACTGCCTGCGCAGCAACTGAAATCACTTTTAAAATACATCCATCACCAGCTCTCCCACAAATCAGACCTTGACCTTTCGTACAAAAAGTAGTTCTTTCTAGTAAAATCCCATAAAAGGAGGAGGGCTTGTCCTTCTAAATCTTTAAAATTTTCATTTCCGGCTCTAAAACAACTTGAACATCAAGTTTTCAAACAAAAATGTTAAAAAAAACAACTGTCCAAGCCGAATAATTTAAATAAATTTGTACTTTCCGGACAGCTTCTGTCCTTACCGAAGCTGAAAAGCAACCCCGTGCGCCGGTATAATTAAATGGTAATAAATTCCTTAGCTGACATTATCTCTCCCCTTGTGTCGGTTTTAATGGCCTTGTTAAGAGCAGAAGATTTGTGAATGTTCGCTGATCTTTCATTCTCTTGCGGCTTAGGAAGGGACGACTTTCCTTCTTTGTTACAAGTTGAAAAGATGCATTGAGATATAAATCTTGCTCTTCAGACTTTTGTCTTTTTTTCTAAATAATACCTTGTAAGTCAAAGGTGTCCGAGCTAGAAAGAGACAGTTTCTGGAATATTTATGTCTGCTTTGCGCCATCATAGAGCGAAATTTTTTGCCTAAAACCTCTGTGGTTTACAGTTAGTGTAATTGTTATTGAAACTGTGAGTAGAAAATATTAACTTTTATGCAGTTGGAAGACTCAAAGACTGAAATTATTACTTTGTGATATTAGCAGACAAAAAACCCCCAAATTTCATGTGGTATTTTGTAACATATAATAATTGGTATTTTTTATTTTTATATACTTTTTTTGCCTACCTTAAGTTTTGAAAATAATCTAATGTACGAATTATCATGATGATACATGATAATTTCAGAACAGTCGGCATTTTCATAATTTTAGTCAGACAAGATTTGCGAAATTCACTGCGCTAATTGGCATATCTTCATTGGCAGATGGAATGCTCTAATAGTTTTATTAGATCTTTATATACCAACTTTCTTAATTTACTCAGTTTTAATCGAATCAGAGCTGACCTTTCTTTCCATTTATATTCATTTGCGACTAACTAGAAATATTGATTATATTCAATTTTCTTTCAAACATGTGGATATACTTTGTTGCCGATGATTCTGCCAAATTACCAGACATTAAAAATTTGTTATTTTAATTGTCTATTACATATGCTCTGCATTGTAATTGATTAAATTGGTACTATAAATTCCAATATGTCAATTATTTCAAGGGTAAAAATATATTTAAGGTTGCCTCTTTGGCGAAATTGGCGATTTTTGCTCTGTGCCATGCCAATTTGCAAGGAACACCGTGTAAACAGGAAGGGCGACCAAAACATAATGAAATTTCAATAAATCATCCGCTAAAACTTAATATAATTGCAATGAACACAATATAAGCAAAATTAATAAACCCAATAAGATGTTCTCCTTAAACCACGATTCCTTTTTAATGGATCGTTTTAAGTGTTAGCGTTAGAACCTTTTACATGAAAAACCCATTCAAAGCCACCTGATCGTTCTTTACGACCAGAGACGTATCTTTCGCACAAACAGGACATTCGTACCGATTAGTAATTAAGTCAATAACTGTCACCAGTCAATAACTGCTTTTTTTCCCATTGTTATTCAAATTGTACTGAAACTTAAGATTGATCTTACCGAAGTCATTTTCAGGACCAGAAGCAAAATTAACCTTACCAGCCAACATTCATCTTTTAACTAACTGACCTCTGAAATTACATATATCGTAGAACATTAAAAAAATAGCGCTAAAATCTTAACCAAACAAAATCAAAATTAGGTTTTCATAAAAAAAATAAAAAACAAACAAACTGCACACGTTTTTTAATAAAACAACGTCGTATAGCTTGGCAATCAACCGCGTTCACAGTTTGGCGAATCAAGCGGCACCCTCAAAAATGTGCAAACCATTCCAAGTTCTAGTACATATGCTTGGTAGGCACTTCCATTTATGATTAAAGATGAAGTAAGTAAACATTTTCCTGGATTGTTGAACACACAATTTTTAACTGAATTTTTTAAAATTGCCGTTAACCTTATTCACTGTTTTGAAAAAACATTTTCTTTATTTCACATCAATTTCACACTCAGTAATTCCAATGCACCACAATTAGTGCAGCAAATTGTTGCCAAAGAGCTCCAATAAATGATGAAATAATATTTCTCTGAATTGATTGAAAAGAAGAACTAAGGAAAAAAAAGAAAAAAAGAAAAATGGATAATGCAAGCAATTTTTGTTTGAATAAGGAAAATTGGATAATATTCTTGCAAATTATAATTAAACTCTTGATTTGGCATCAAAGCATTTCAAGCCTTGTTTATACGCATTGTCACTTTACGTCAGTGTCATATAGACTTATGAAACTTGTAATCAAATATCGGGAAAAAAGTTAGGTAAAGACATTGAATCAGTTATTTTGTATTTGTGTACGAATGAACTTGACCTTAGAATATGAATTATCTTTAATTTTCTGAATCATTTTTTTTAATCAAAAAGGGATTTTCCACAATCCATTTTCCGATTCACGTTTTTCCCTATCATGTCTCAAATACAGGGGGAAAAAGGAATTAAAAGGCTTCAACCAAATAAATTCCTTGCTAACCTCTAGCAGGCAAGGCCACAGGAAGGAGTGGGAAGACGATTTTTTTTTCGCTTTTTTCATGGATATTTTTTCTTTATCTACTCGTCGGGAAGATTAATTTGTTATGCAATCAAACGTTTGACTTCGCAAAACAATTAAGGTGCAGATGACTGCAGTTAAAACCGATTGCCTTTGAAGAATTCGTGGTAGGATTAAACTTTAAATAACATCATTTATACGATTGCATAAAAGCAAGATTAAGAAGAAACCCAAACACACAAAGAATTTTGAATTCTGTATTGGGAATTTTCTAATTTAATTTTGTATTGTGAATTTTGTAATTTAATTCTGTGTTGAAATTTTCTAGTTTTATTGAGTACTTTGAAATTGTAGTTTAAATTATTAGAATTTAATATTTCTAAATTTTTCTTTTGCATTCATAATTTTACTAAACATTACAAATTTATAAACATCATACAATTTAAATAGGAATAGTTATTAATGTGTTTCCTAATTTCAAAATATATGCGTATAATTAATTTTGCATTAATAATTTTCAAAAAATTTATGTGAATTTTCATATGTATATAAGTATAGTGAATATCTTTTCTATTAATGTTTTTTATTAATGGCATTTAAGCATTTTAAAAATCTTCATTCAAAATTATTTTTATGGGATAAAGAAGTTTTCGTACTAGTAATTTTACAAGAACTCGGCATTGATGAATTAATGTTAGTTATTCCTCATAGTCATCAGTTTTGCATTAATATTGTTTAAAAATTTTATATTATTTTTTATATGCCGATAAGTATTATGAAAATCTTTTTTCATTAATGTTTTTTTTCAATGACAGTCTTTAAACATTTTCAAAATCTTCATTTAAAAGCATTTATGAGGAAAAAAAAAGGATTTTTTTTCCTAATGCACGAATACTTTCGCCAGATTTGGGCATAGATGAATTAATGTTAGTTATTTATTAATGATTTCAAGCATTATCAATTTTAAATAGAAATACTTATTACTGTGTCTTCTAATTTGAAAATATATGCGAAGAAAAATTAATTTGTGTTAATATTCTTTTAAAAATTTATATTACTATGCATGTACATTAATATTTTGGAAACACTATTTTATTAATGTTTCTTTTTAATGACGATCTTTAAACATCTTAAAACTCTTCATTAAAAAACATTTATTAGATAAATAAAATATTTTTTTCCTTTTGCATTGCGTAATCACTTTAACCAAAATCATGCTTGATGAATAAATTATTTGTCAATGTTGTATGCATACAGTATTATTGCGTACAAGTACTCTAGAAATGCACTATTAATGCGTACACAATAATCTATTAACAAATAATTCTTCATAAGTTAATCCGTGTACTATAAATAGTCAATTAACAAATAATTCATCTTCAAGTAACATTCATCAATTAATGCGTACACTATTAATAGCGTAAACATTAATTGATGAATTAATGCGTATACTATTTTGAAGTTCCATATAATTATCACAAGGATTTTATGATTTAAAAAGCGCTCAAAACCTTCAAATTTAAAGAATCTTTTGAAATATTTCAGGTTAGATTTTCTTCTACTTAATTATTTAGCAATCTCAGATATTGCCATAAAATTTAAAGTCAAAACGCTTTTACAAATAATGATTATTATTATGGATTTTTATTATAAGTAATCATATGTTTTTCTTTGCGGTTAAATCAAAAATTCTTTAAGCATTGTTTACTATTTTCATCTTTTTTAGCCTTATTATCCTAAAGTATGTTCTCGTATCCTATAGGAACAGTATAAACAATAGATAAATAAGTCATTTAATCTAATAATAAGTTGACATTGAGATAATATGGTATAAAGAAGTTATTTTATTCATTATAGAACGGATGAGTATGCTATTCTTTGTAATTCTAGATAAACAAAAGGTCAGAGAAAGATAAATGAAATATACACAAATATCTTAATAAAAGGACAAATGATAAGCAAATATCTTCCAATTATTCTTGCATTAGATAAACAATACATTTAGTTTAATATACATATAAAAGGAAATAATATGCATATAAGCAATGTTTAAACAACTTTCGATATATCAGAAAGCGCTGGTGCTTAATTTTAATTTTAGTGTTTAAGAAAACACAAAAATCTTAGTAGAGCACTGCTTAAAATTCGAAAAATATTTAACTTTTTTTTCAACTTTCTATTGAGAATATCAGCTTCTAATTCTCTTGAAAACGAATATATGATAATATGTTAACTATTAAATTAGCGTTTCAAGTTTGTACTTTTAGTTTTAGTTATATTAACATCCCGTTTTAAAGCAACACTAGGACTATTTTTGGATGTACCTAGAAGTTTTGAACCACGGTCAGATGACGAGAATGACATCTACGCAGGCACTCCTTCTCCAAATTTCCACATAACATAACCGGGAGGACGTTTTCACCAGACCCGCTTACACGACGGTTCTTTTGTAGAGTCGAGTGTCGAACCGGTTCTGAAACTTAGATTTTACCTTTCTAACCTCAAGTTTGAGCTTCCGAAGTCCTTGATTAAATTATAAAGATGTGAAGCTTCAAACCAAATTTTGATTGTGTAATACTGTGACAGAACAAATTTCTCCACTTCACTAAGTACAAACACCCCTTTTACTTATAATTTTGTACTCTTTCACTTATAAATGAGATATGCACATCGATGTCCTCGCAGTTCTACACAAAAGGCTTCAAGCTTAGTTTTAAAATGAGTAATTATGTTATGAAAAAGATCAACGAATACCAATTACAGAAAATAAAATATGGTATAACTTAACTAAGATATCTGATGGTAATACAATTTGAATTTTAGTTTGAATTTTTATTAAAAAATTAATTTTGAAATACTTAAAAGATGTTGTAGTAATGTAACGAACTGAATTATTTCATTTAAGAGATGCGGCACTATATTTTTTCATATATTTCACCTTTTTATTTCGATTTCAGAAGTGTACCTTTTTTAGTAAATTGTTAATTTGCAGTAACCTAATGTACTAATACAGTATTTCTAAACTCCTTATTAATATGTGACGGATTTTCACAAAGTATTTATAGTTCTGGCATTTTCTCAAGAAAAATCGTAATCTCAGATGTAGAGGAATTATGCCAAGTAATATATTAGCAATATCTGCATGGTGTCATTTCTTTAAAATTAAAAGTTTTTTGGCTGAAATCTTTCTATTACTTAATCCGATGTTTTTTTTAGTTTACTGCAAACTTTTTAACTGTTTGAATTTTTAAAAGCAATTAAAAAAGGTTTTTTTATATTTTTTGGAGTGCTATTTTCTTATATTCAAGTTATTTCAAAAGAAAATAAACCAGTTATCTTAAGAAAAGTAATGAAGGGTTTTTTTTATTATTGCTTTTTAAATTTAATTACTCTAAAATTTTGTAGAAATGGGTTTTAAGTAAATTTAAGTTAAAGAATTATTTTTGCACGACATATTACTTTAGAGATATGTCCTATGAAATCTTAAATTTGAAAATGAATACCGCATTTGGAAACAAAAATTGTTGAAAATGAAAACATCACTAATAATGTATGTTTTTCATATTTATAAGAACCATCATGTTTTGAGTTTGATATAAAAACTACAATATTGTTCTCGGGTACCTTTTTTATTCTTACAGAATATACTGTAAAACTTTCAGGGTTTCCTTCCCGCTGTAATTCGCTATTATATAGAATAGTGCTCTGTCTTTATTAATTTGTGATTATTTCTGTAAAGTTCTTTTTAATTACACATTCTTGAAGAACTTACGGTGATATTTTCTATTTTTTCTAACCGAAAATATTACAAAAATTAAATTACAGAAATTTTCACAGAAAATAAGTTTCTATTTTCTGTATGAAAAGCTACAGGTTAATTTATAAAATCTAAAATGCTTGTAAAAATGGCAGAGTCTTCATACGTCATTGCATTAAAAAAAAGTATGGTGATTTGAAATAGGATTTTAAAATAATCGCAACAAGGTATTTTTTTTTTCTATTGAATATTTTTTACAGCATATTTTAAGAATACAGAGGGAATTTGTGTGAAGTGAATCGACCGTGTCTCACAAAAGATTTTCGTAGTTTTAAATTCAAATAAAAAGTTTTAAGGGTGATAATCAATTACGATTTGAAACAAGATAATTATTTCAATGCAAAGAAAAAAGTTTTGATTGAACCAAAATATCTGATTTGAATAAATTCTACTTATAGAATATGTAAAATTCCTGAAAAGGAAATTTTAAGTCAATTTATTTTTTTCAAAAATTGTTGTGAAATTTGTTGTTATTTTTTTCAAAAATGTGACTGTTTCTTTTATAAAATTTAGAGATGTGGAGTATTACCTTACCTATTGCATTAGCATTAGAACTATATATTTTTTTAAATTCTAGTGTCAATAAAAGAGAATGGCAAGATTTAAAATGAAACTATTACTCCAGCAAAAAAGGGAACAAATTAGCTAAAACTGGAACATAAAAAAAATCCTAATAAGAAAAAAAAGAAAAAGAAAAAATCTTACTTTTAGAATATGTGAATCACGTTACTTCTTAATGATGGCACACAAATAATTCCATTCCAATCTTTTCAAATATGCACCTGATAAATTTCCTGATGCCCTTTCAGGTTCATCCATCTCTGACAGTCAGCACTGAATCAGGAATGAATGATCATTGACGACTGATTCTGGGGCTCTTGCTATCCATAACTGATGACTTCAAAAATCTTATCGATTTTCGACTGTCGCCCTGATAAAGACGTCATTCTTTCAGAGGGAATGAGGGTGATGTCACAGAACGGCTACGTCGTACAGAGGATCCGTGGACCTGTAAATGATACGCAGACCTTCTTATCACTGCGTCGACAACCTGTTGATTGGAGAGCGTTTCATTTTCCCTTCTAAATTTTGTATCTTCAGGCGAAAGACTTCTCCGGTTCCTACCTACAGGTAGACAAAATTATTGATATGGGATCAGAATTTGAGTTATGATCGAGATACTGAAAATCATATATAGACAAAGCTGCTATAAATGAGTGATGTTTTTGTATCATCTATTATTATGAATCCACGTCCTGGCGTCTAACATTTTGAATCCCGTCTTCCCCTTGACCTGGGCCTCCTGAGTTAGATTCCCGGTTCGGGCATGGTTGTACTTCCTCTGTTCTATCAGTGAGATGTGTAAATGTAAATGTAAAAAGGGATTGTGCAAGCGATGGCATGATGCGTGAGTGGCAAAGTCGTGCTTGGCCTTAAATCGGCGTTACTAAACCTCACTCTATCGGCTTAAATCACTGTCTTCGTAACAACGGGTTTATACAATCGCAAGTGCCAAAAGGAGCCTGACCAAAACAACAACAGCAGTATCATGAATCAAATCTTAATGATATTCTTATGTCAGATTTTAGAGAGCTGTGCTTATGAGGCGAAATGGAATTGCAGTTCTTAGCTTTAATATTTAAAAGAAACATTCTGTATAGTTATTGATATTAGTAAAAATAATTTTTGGCCAAAAATACAGTTACGTTGTGGTTTAGCTTCTCAATCTTTTTTACTTCCCCCAAGACGAGCATTAAATCCTAAAATTATTTTAGAATTTACATATCATGCTTATCATATTAGCCAGGTATGAATTAGAATAACTGAAAGAGTATTTGCTTCTCATATTTCTGGCACTCTAAAACTGTTTTTTTTTTAATGAAACATTTGAGCTTGTGATATAAATGATATTTGAATATGTTTTGTACATCCACATTTCATGATGTTAATTTCTATTATTCGTTAATGAGTTTCAATGAAATATTTTATGGCTTTGATCATTAGTATACTATTAACTGTTTCGTAAGTTTTAGTTGATTTAATGTTAAATAGTCGTTTTGGAGAACAACTGTTTATTTTTAATCACACCCAGTCACCTCTTTATTACAGAACTAAGTCGTATAAACATGGATTATTTTGATTGGCTATTCTGATTATTAAATAACCAGCTTTCGCATAAGAGAACAATGGTTAAAAAAAGTTGAAAGAATCTTCCATCTGCTGGTATAAGACTAAAAATATTTTCCATCATTTCTTTTAATGTTTTTACATTTTCAGGATATTTTAACATTATGTTAAAATTACTGCTCATAAGAGTCTATCTCTAATTTTTTTGAATTCAACACATTCTGTTATGCAGTTCTGGACTGAACCTATTTTCCCTTCGTTATCTTGCTTCCTTCCGAATTTGTAGAAGTTTTCAGGCAATCTTCCATATCCCGATAGAATTTACAATCTTATCCGGTGAAGTATTCTTTTCCTAATTTTCAGTTCCGATATGGATTCAGATGTTATACGTCCTTTACACGACATTATCCATCTATCTAGCCACTGCATATACATCTCGCTTCTCAATTCCTTCTTGAACATTTTGAATGATTTTGGGACTTCAGTATTTATTTGATCTTTTTGTATACATATATTTCACATACTCCGATTAATCCAATTTATTCTAATTTATTTGTACTCTTTCGCCTTTCTCAAGTTTTCTTTAATTTTCCTAATTTCTTCAGCTAGTTGTGGGAAAAGATTGTAGCATTCGATTTTGTTAAAACCTTCAAGTATAACTTCGTTCTCGCATTTTCATCAAATTGTCAGACATTAAAGCAGTATTATTTTAATTGTCTTAGATATACTCTGTTCA
>JAPMOQ010053704.1:1964921-1985230 GCA_026543055.1 Argiope trifasciata | reverse complement strand
ATTACAGCATTCATTCAGGTTTCTGAGTTGAAAAATAAATTCATTAATCAATATTCTTTAGTAACAATGATCAAGTTTCTATCAAACTTATTTTTCATTTCTCAGAATGCAGATTTTTTTTGTACAGAGATCCATAAAAATTGTGGCATTGTAAAATGTTTTTCCCCATACATATAGATTCAACAAAGTGAATAATCAACTGCATTTTCATTTTCATTATAAAAATGGCTTGAATTGCAAACGATTTTTCGATAATATTATATTATTTTACAGGGGAAAAATAATTAAAATTTCCTTTTATGAAATTATTAACATAATTTCAAAATATTGGATTGTTTATTTTTTAATGTTTAAAACACTATTTAATTTATTAAAAATTACTTTTACATTGATTGTTAATTTTGATTTTATGATGACAAGCTGGAGTAGTTAGAAACTTTCTCGCATACTCTAAGATAAATTTGTTATTAGAGAAAACTCCTTTTACAGTGAAAACCTTGGCGTGCATTTGGTATTTTCATTGGCTGAATGTTTACTTGGGATCTTTGACATTTTATTTTTCTATTTATCTAGTTAATAGTTTCCGAAAATCGAATTTGTATTTTAGCGTTTTCCTGACTGATTGAAATCAGAAAGTTTTTTGTAAAACTGTAATTAAGTTATATTAGGGTTTCCCCCTTTTTCTATTAATATCTGTGTGTTTTTTTCATTTAGAAATTTTAATATCATGTATTTCATAATTTTTTTGAATTATGAAATAGGAAACTGAACACTTCTCTTCTGAAAGTTTATGAAAATATCCTTCATTAAATATATAGCTTAATTACATGTGGTGTTTTAAAGAAAAATAAATTTAGAATCGGCAGACGATATTCCCCATTTCATAAATTTCTTATTTCAAATTATTATTTGCTGTTAGAAAATTTCATTTCAAACTTTTTTTTCAATTATTTATCATTCTAAAATTGTTTACTGTTCTAAAAATTTCTTAATGTCCTTTGCAATAAATGTTTCAATATGGCAATCAAAGATAATTGTTTTAAGTAAATGATACAATCTTTTTCAAAGATAGGAATTAATTTAAGTAAGACAAAAATAAATCGGACTGGTTCGAAAAAATGGCGAGTAAACCTTTGAATTTAGTTTTCAGAAATGATTTTTTCTTTGGTTCTTTTTAACCTCTAACTCTCACAGTTAAGACTCTTCTTACTTGAAATTTGAAACCAGCAAAGCTTAAATAAATTATTTAAAAAAATATTATCTCAATAATGGGTAAGTTGAAATTCCACTTGAAGAATCATATCAGCTCAAATTCAGAAATCAAGGACGCCATAAAGTGTAAATGTATCTTATGTTGATTATTGCTATGATTGAGTTTCATAGACAACACGGACTTATCCAGTATGTAGAGTAAGTACGTTAATTTCTTTCAGAATTTCAAGGAACAGACAACATATTTGACAAATTTTGGGGAAAAATCTACATCAGCCAAACAGACAGTAATTTACTGTTAAGCACAAATCCACTTGTTGGCTTTTGGATAACGGTGGGTAAAAACACAACCTCATAGTAGAATCTATAAAATTTTCTCTCCTATTGATATTAAAAACTCATGCAACTAGCTATTTTTTGATCATTAATAGGTTGAAACAATTGGTTCGAAATAAGTAGAGGACAAGTAGATATAGATACATAATTTTTTTGAAAGCTGAGTTGGAATTAAAACATCTTTGCTTTCTAATGATTTGATCGCTATAGCTGAAATAAGAGAGTGGGATTAATATATTATAAATATTTTATTATAAATTAAATAAATATTATATTTACAGCCTTATATATTAACAAAAGAACAATTTGCTCTAATCTAGATTAAATATTCGGTCTTTACACAACATTTGTAGATTGAAGGTTTATCATGAAAACAGTTCAAGGAGAGAGTCCTCCATTCATTCCCAGAAAAACACTACAAGACACTAACAGAGTGTTATCCAGAACAATTACAGAGGTGTAGCGTCGAAATCACAGTCCACAATAGAATAGCCTCTCCAAGACCAAAAGGCACTTTGTTGCGGTCCTAAGTCCGCCTTCTCAAACTCTATTCACCCACGTCAGCTTTCCATCGGCTAATCGTCCAGCCAAAATTTCACTTATTTGTGGCAGCACGTGATCTGATGGCAGTGATCTTTGTGGCAGAACTTGGGATCTGATCATCAACGACTCTTCTTAGCAATGGATCTCTTTGGAATACGTGTTAGTGATATTCGTTCACAAAGGGACCACCGGCATCCAGTTGTTGGACAACTTTCTTTTAAAGAAGCGATAAGTTCATCCCCACAATGAACTTCGAATGGTCGAATAACCAGATGCAAACAGTCGGAGATAAGGATATTCAGCATCTCGAAAACTGGTAGCTTTTAACAATGGAAGGCTTGTTTACAAATGGTGGGTAGCTGTCGGGAAATGCCGCTAACTGTGAATAAGACAGAGTGCGTTTCAAAGATTTTATTTGATAGTGTAAGCCTCTAAAGGATGATGAGAATTAATAATCTCTGTTATGACACTAGTTAAACGTACTACTGTAAAATAACAAAAATTTTATCAAATTGTTTTAATTCTGTCCTTTACAGCCAACGACTCAAAATTTATAGCAATGGGACAATTGGGTCTGAAATAGTTTTGAATTTGAATCATGTAGAACATCTTACTTTTGATAGGAAATATATCTTATATGTGATAAGATACATTTCAAATTTTTAAAATTTCGACTATACTTCTTTTACTTTTCCGTTACTTACAATTCAAACTATCTCGTTTCAAACTACTTTATCCATCTATCTGGAGTGGCAAAAAGTTTTTTTTTTTCTTTTCAAAAAACCCAAAAAATGCCGTTTATTTCTTTATTTATATTTTATTTTCTCAACTAAATAAAGATTGCAAGTAAAAAAGAGTCTTTTTGATTTTCTTCTCTAATCCGTTGCCAAACCGTGAACTTATTTCGAAGAAGATTCTAAATGACCCCCCAGGAATTCAACTCCGTCGCTCAAGTCTAAGAGAGACACCTCATGCGGAATGGAGGAGGATGTCATGCACAATAGAAATCAAATGAAGTGTGAGATGGAAAAAGACGCGACGCGCGACGATGACACGTGAGCCGCCACGCGCCAGTCACGCGCGTTCCTCTGTCGCACTTGAATGAAACAGACCTTCTCAATCCCCCCCTCTCCTTCCCCATGTTTGCATGCAAGTGGTTTTTGAAGATGTTCCAAGGAGATGCTTCTAGGGTTACTGGATTGAAATCAAACTGCGATGGCTGAAAAATCGCCAAGGTTTTTCGGAATACATTTTAAGAAGAATGTTTGACAAAGTCATGCAAAAAACTGTATTTTAATTACAATAATTAAATAAAATATTTAAATAAAAGCCGCATGAAATTTGAAATAAATAATAAAATCATCACTTTCATATATAATTTTAAGACCTTTATTTTTATTATTAATGGCTGGCACAGTAACCTCGCACTTTTCAGAGAAGTTGTATATTTGTATATTTTCATTGTATATTTTCGGCTATGAAAATCCCTAATAGATCCTCCCAACCACAACAATTCTACAGATTTTGAAGTCTTTTTCTTTCTTTTAATATAAATTTTCATGACCTATATATATGAAATCAATGGTCTGCTTTCCAGACTCTTATGTTTGCTATCAATGATCGCTTGCAACTCCAAATCCCACTTCTCATAGAAATTTTAAAATCAAAATTTCATTCCAGATTTTTTAAGACGGAAATCTCTTCCAAACTCTCCCTGCCACAACAATTCTACAGATTTTGAAGTTTTCTTTTCTTTATTCTTTATTTCATACTAGTTGCCTTTGGTTACCAGCTGGTTCACCAATCCTACTGCTGTTTAAAATAATCAGGTAAATACTTTATGGAACCTCATTGTCAATTAAATGCTTTATGTGACTTGTTATTTCCAACTAAATACTTTATGTAACTTGTCTTTTAATAGCTACTTCATCAAAATATGTTTAATATGTTTAATTTATAGTCATTTGATAGTCATATAATTAACTCATGCAGTTATAAAGACCATAAGCCCGTAATGTACTATATTTCTCTCTAATTACCTGTCAGCTCTCGCAAAATTTCACCTTTAAATTAAAGTGGAAATGATTAAACTGCAAATTGATATAAAATATTTTTGATCGAAACCAAGCATTTTCTTAAATAAAAGTAAAAGAGAATCATTATGTGTTCTACTGAATAATTAAAATAATTTATGTAATATTTGAAGAATCATTCTACAAAAATTACTTGGATTCATCATAAAATTCAGGTTTTAGTTTTACTTTCAAAAAGATTTCAGTGATGTGAATAATAATCATTCATTTTATTTTGGTCTATAAATATAATTTAAAAAATTACTAAGTCTAAATTTTATACATTTTTTAGTTATAAGGAATACTTTGTTGAAAACCAAGAAACATGAAATATATAATTTAAAATATTCAAGACAATATTAACCCTAGTAAACCAAATGGTCGTCAAGGAAAACATACATATTATGAAACTTGTAATAGTTTAAATTCAATCCGAATTTTTGGTTTAATAATTAAAAAAATAAAACTTAATATTATAAAGAAATTTTGCTTTGAAAATTATTTTAAGGATATTTGAAATTATTTCAGTTTCCTGAACACAAAGTTAGAGTTATTTTTCTTTTTCCTCCTCACCTCCTTTTTCTTTCTTTATGCCTCGCATTTTATTTCCTTATAAAACATTAAAAAAAATTGATAAAATTCAACATATTATTTAAAATTAGTGTAAAACATTTGAAAATAAAAATAGCATATTTTACAAAAGAGAATAAAATAAAGTAAATTAGAATTTAAAAAAAATATTTACCTAAATAAAGATATAATAATGAGAATTATATTTTATTGACATTACTGACAAAAGCAGATTTTAAAATTATATTTTATTCTCAAAAAGACAATGTTTAGTTTCTTAATCACATCTTCGTTCAAGCCCTGAAGAATTTTGACCTTCACTAATAGTACCTTTTTGGTTCCTAAGGAATAACAGCCTTTTCCGCTATATCCCTCACTGTCTCTATTCAAGGCTTCAAGTCACTTGCCTCTGAAAATAGATGTCTTGTCCTTATTATATAACAGTATAAATTATGACAACAGAATGAGAAAACTGTCTTAATCTTTCCAATTTCCCCAATAACATTTGTAAGATGTAAGATTATTTGCGGTTTCTCCCATGTAGCATTAAAGTCCTATCAATGTTCTAAAAATTCTCCATTTTTAATGGATACTAGAAATGGTAAGAGACAGCTTTCAGTGTGGTAAGAAAAATTGACAGTCGGTAAAAACTCACCTCAAAATAACTCAGTTTTGGCAATTGTATATTAATCTTAAGTCTAGCTTAGCATTCTTTACATATAAATAAAATATCCTTCCAATTTTCCCTTTTTAAAGAAAGACTGTAATTAATATTGAAAATTACTTTATAATCAAATTCGACAAAATTGTTACAATTTTTCCACAATGAATTTGGATTGTAAAATGCTTTCTACATAAAAAAGGTAAAGTGATGACAAAATAAATAGCAGCAAAACACAATTAGTGTCATTTCCTTTAATGCACTCAACCGAATTTCTAAGCAACTTACAAGGGATATCCCATTCTTTTAATTATTTTTATCTTTGATCGAAACGTTTCAGTGAATTCTAAAGCTTTTATACGGACCATGACGCTGGGGTACAAGCATGGCTCTTTATCCTTTTATTTGGCTCTTTTTTTTAGAGATTAAAATATATTTTATAATGTGTTATTCCTAGGAATAAAATAGATATTTCCAACAACCTTTTAGATAATAGTTGAAAAACTGAAATGATGCTCTGCCAAAAGGCAATTTTTAAGGATTTTTAATCATTATATAAGGAATGCTTAGAAAATAATTAGTTAAAGCCTTACTTTTCAGCTACACAAAGATTTTAATATAAGAAGCCAGTCGTTTGAATAATGATTAGATAACAGTTTCAGTGGAAAATGAGACAACATACTAGTTTTCTATCATGGCATATTTACATAAGAAAGGTTCAAGCTTTCAAATTGTACTACTCAAAACATTTTTTACTTTATTGTATTCGTAGTATACAGTAAGTTTTGCAATCGAAAAAAAATTTAGATATTTTGTCGAATCTCCCCTTTTTCGACATCAAAGAATTCGAAAAATTCAGTTTTGGAAAATACCTATTTATTTGCCTGTCTATCTGACACACACACACAAAAAAAACACTTAGAACTAGATGGATGTAGTAGGTATATGGTCTTCATACCAAATTTGTAGATTTATATCAAGCTGTGAGTAAAATCCGCGCAAAATAAGTCTGTTTGTTCAATTGTTGGAATTTAAGCTTATACGATAACTACACAACAAAGAAAGACAGATAGATAGAATTTGGTAAACAGAGTAAATATAGACTCCTTTCAAATTTTGAGCCAAATCCAACAATTAATTATTCGTCTGCCTTTCAGAAATAAGTGATAACTCAAAGATTCAATGACTTAAATATATTAAATATGATGTGGGATTTTGTGGCTATAATTGTAGTTCAGTGTCAAATGTTTGTTCTGAGAAATACGTGTTTAAAATAGAAATTCGTTTTTCAGTTATTATTAACCATATGCTAGGAATTAATCGCCAATTAACTCATCGCGGATTACGAGACATATTCAGTAAAAAGGCTCTATTTATGTTAAGGGTTTATATGTTGTAACCATTGTACTATAGTACCATACCAGACGTTTTCTGGGATAGTATATTTATTAGGGCGTATGCGAAAAAATGCTGGGGAGACCACTATCATTGGTTTTACTTTCTCGTAAATGATGTATATAATTGTAATCGCAAAAAAGTTTGACCTCCAGATTGTGATGAACTGAAAGAAAACAATTTTGAATAAAAACTTGCAAATTCCGCATCAGAAAAGACCAATTTTTTAAACATAAATGTAGAATTACATTTGCCCTCCGACTACATTGAAAACTTAATAATGTTAGGTTCTGAAGTTAAGCTTGAAGCCTTATAAAAATGCATCTTTACTCAGATGGCAATATTATGAGACATCTTCCCCAAAAAATTGAATTTTCACATTCCCAGACTTTTTTGTCAGTGTTTAGAAAGCGTAACAAGTTGTAAGTAAATTAGAACCCATTTATTCATGTAAAACAGCTGAACGGATTTTCCGTGAAATCTTTGATTCCTGAGACAAATTTGAAATTAGAAAAGGTTATTCAAGTAACGATGACTGTAGTTTTCTATCCTCTGTGTAAAGAATGAATAGTTGTTCTTCAATTTAAAGCTGCACACAAAATTTATTAAGCCAAAGTTTGAAATAACAAAATTTCAAACCAAAAAATTATTTATTTCAAAATTTTAAGCAGGAAATATTAAGTTTTTTTACTGATTCAAGAAAAAATTTAGTCGTAAAACTTTGTTTAAGTAAAAAGGGGTATAACTTTATATCATCTAAGCAAAAAATAAATATCTATTTTTCGCTTAAAAACCCCTATTCCTTTTTTTTAGTTGAAGAAAGAAAGAATTCTTATCATAAAAGGTTAGCATAATTCAAACACTTTTTCATTTGCAAACTAACTTTAAAATATTTGCCCTTCACTTAGAAAGAGGTGAAAAGCTCTTAATAACAGCTGGTAAATATCACACTCTTTTCTCCCAATGGTCAAATAGAGCAAAAGAAAAAGAACCTGAAAAATGTGACGAAAGAACTACAAAATATCACTGCCGAGCGTTTCCTTCCTTCTGAAGAATTTCGTTCAATGAACCAGCTCTCAAATTCATATTCCCACCTTGTAAACTCTGTGGTTTCTCAGCCAGAAATCCAAAGGCAGACCGGCATTATTCCACTATCATAAGAATAAGAATGTGGAGTTCACTTTATATATTTATATAATAATAATAATAACGATAATAGTGATTTTAGGAATATAAATTCGTAAATGAATGGTCTCGCAACCCGAACACGTCTACCGAGCTGGTTCTGGCTAATTCCCTGGCTCATGGCCCGCAATGGGTGTGGGAGGTCAAAGTTGAAACACTTCTGTTACGGTGAAGAGAAAATTTAATAGCGTCTCTCTGCTCTCTCGCAGAGCCGCCTACGGTCTATTCACTGCCTCGGGTCAGATGCTAAGAAAAGTATTGCGTGTTTAGCAAATTTGAAAAATGTCAATGCAGATGGAGATCTGAATATGTTAAAAACAAATCGCCTAAAGAATCGCATTTAGAGAGTCAACGAAGATAAATCATTTTTGCCACTTTTGTTTTATATAGCTTAGTCTGTTTTCTTTTTTTTTTTGATAATTAGAGGTCAATTAAATATCAAAAATTTCCTTTTGACATGATTGATATTCTAGGACTAACTATCGGTAGTAAATAGGGTAAAGGTATGATAAAATTCCATCAAACTAAAGGGTCCGCCATTAAACCTAGAGATATAAAATTTGGTATGCAATTATTTTTTGAGCTTTAGATACTAAATGAAATATAATTAAAAAAAAATCTTATTTGGTTTTGATTAAAAATTGGCTTTAAAGGTATATCTCTTCAATAATTTAAGAAGATATTATCACAGAATATATTTTTATATGCAAAGATGGTTTAAAATTTATATAATAAAAATGAAAGTTTTAGCGACCAATAATACTGGCGAACCGGCTGGTTGGCAAAGGCGGATAGTACTTATAATAAAGCTCAATGTATGTTTGTGTGTTGGCGCTCCACAAGCCAGGCCGCTCGACTTACAACTATCAGATTTGGCCTGTTTATACCTTGGTGGTCGAAAATGTGTACCACGGAGCGATTTTTAAAAAAATTTAATTAATTAAAAATTAAATAAATTTTCCGATGTAACTTTCGAAAATATTATCGAGCAAAAATGATTTTTACATCTAATTTAAAATGAAAAAATAATCTTTTATACGATATTAATATTTTAACTTGTAAATTAAATTTTTATTTTTTATGTATTTTTAAAAACGATTTAGTAATTTTTTTTTTCAATTCCTACTATTAGTTCACACTCACCCTATATATATTTATATATCTTGTTTAAATTTTCAATCGTTAATAAAATACTTGTTATTCATCACTCAAGTTCAAATATATTTTTTAAAACTTGTCGTGGATGGCACTTAATGTTAATACAGTTTTTTTCAAATATAAATTAATAAAATATATTTTATAATAAAATATATTAATAAAATATAATTTATATTTCAAATATAAATTAATTAAAATTTTCCAGTAATTTATATTTTGTCGCCAGTCTCAAAATCTCCAAATGGTTGCCAAGTTCATCGCCATGCTCTGACACGACACCCGATCATAAATAATATAAGATGATATATAAAAAAATAGTTTTTATCTACGTATTGCATTAAATCATTGACGAAAGATCAAAATTAAAAAAAAAAGTTTATCTTCACAGGAAATAAAATGAAGAAAAATGTAATATTCAGAATATGTTTGCATGAAATGAAATAAATATAAAACATTATATTTTCTAAATAATAAAAGAAAGAAATTTTTTTATAGCTTTGTACACTATATAGGTATAATTATTTTAATAAATTAGTTTTATTTACGATAAATGTAGTTTCTTCCGGTATGTATACGAACTTTTATCTCAACACAAGTCACAATGATCCAAAAGCAGGCTGTAAATTGTGATTAGAAATTGGCAACATTTTCGGATTTGTAGTTGAACTCATGGTTAAATTACAGGAAATAACTCTTTTTTAAGGCAAATTCTTCTTTATTTAAGAATTAATTTGATCTATAAAAGCAGCTCAAGATCAGACGCCAGTAATGTTTTTGCTCTTTTCAAATTTACAAGCCTAAGAAACAGGCTCTATCTATTAATTCCAAGTAAAAAAAGAATTTTTAATACATGATCTCAAATCATTAATTTTCTCTTGATTTATCTTGCAGAATTGTCACGAATGCTGTAAAGATATGATAGAATTTAGCTTATTTTTAATATGCTGTTGCAAATAAGTAAATTACCATTTTAAATGCATCAAGTCTAGCCAATATATAGTCTATATTTATCTCAACTAAAGATTATTAATGATGTTTCATAACCATTACTGAATCATTATCCAAAAATACCAAAATCCTTAGATATCATTCCATTAAAATTCTGCATTTAATAAGCAATGCTTGATGAAGCCTCAGCCGAAAAACTATGAAATTTCAGGCAGAATACTGATTATATTATTTGCTTTTTAATCGTTAAAAAAAACCCTAAGAAAAATAAATGTTAAATTCTTTTTAAATTTCAAAAGTAAATTTTCTTTTAGGTTTGAAAATTAATCAATTAAAAGTTTTTATTATCTTTTTTTCTGATTTTTTTGTCGACGTAACATCGCAAGCGTAGGGATATTTTTTCTTCATTATCACATCAATGGTTGCAAACGAGTTCTAGAATATTTGCCGTTAATTAAATATTAACCAGTGATGTGTATTCGTTGTGTATACACGTTATTCCAAATCTTCATTTTGTCATATTCATGTGCAATTCTTTTCATCCAATAATGAATAATAAACACGAATGATGATTCTTAACAAAACGAATTCTTTATAAAGAATGATCATAAAAAAACTTCATTATGATGATTTTTTAAATTAATTTTTTTAACTTTACTAATTATTAATTTTAGTTACAAAAATTAATTATATTAAACTTAAAATTATTTACAAAAACTACGTTTTTAATTAAAATTTTTATTGCGTCCAATAAGTGCATCCGCCATTGCTTAATTTTAAAAAAGAGGCCTTGAAAGACTTTAAAAAATCCTCAGTTAACTGATTAAATGAAAAAGAATATGATGGCACCAATTTTAGTGATTTTGAATATCATGAGAATTTCTGATGTTCATTTCGTTCATTAAACCAGACTTTTTAAGAAATCACTGTATTAAGGGGGAAATTTACACAAATTTCACGAGGATCATTTACAAGTTTCAAAACACATTCACAAGCTTCGGATTGTTCCTTTTATTTCCAGTCAGTTCAAATCTCATTTTCGAGTCGAATACTTGTTCCATTCTCGACATGCATTAAAAATTAAAAATGGAATTTTCAGTTTCAGTTGCTCATGAATTTATTTTTAAAATGAATTTCAATTTCAAAACAAAAATTTCTTATTATCAATAAATAATAATTTTACTCACTTATTGTTTACAAATTTGGAACTATCCCTTTCTGAAATTACTGTTTCATGAACAAAATACTTTATAAGATAAAGACCGATTATTAGACAGCATGGATATTTAAGATATCAGTTAATCATAACACTTTTATTAATCAAAAAGTGCTTATAGTTATTTTATCTCCATTCTCTCACTCTTTCTCTACTCTATTCTGTTCTTAATAAGAGTTTTTAGAATTTCTTGCCTTATCGATAATCGTGTCTCTCATTTAGGAAGCAGATGTATACACTAAGAAGGAATTTAGCATTGCTTATGTTAAATCTAGATTTGACTATCTTGTTTTCATGCTAAATTGTAAGATAGAATCAATTTTTTAAAGAATGCTAATAACTTTTCCTGTTATCGTCCAGAGATGTTATCACCTTCTGTCGGTACCTTAGGCTATGGCTATGTCCTTCATACTTTTAGTGTTCGATGTCTGAAACAGTCTGGGGTGCCAAAAGGAGTGTTATTAATCGGGTATACCCATCTTCGCTTATTTCTATAGCAACGGACACACCTCGCCAGCACAATAACAGTTATTGACGTTGTAAGTCTCTTAAGCAACAACCATTTGCTGGTCCTAAATGTTCCTTTCAAAAGGCAATCTCGATAGACAATGAGCTGGAGATAATTGTTTTTCTTCTAGAAGAGAAGCCACCAATTGATTTCTTGAGACGCTGATGGAATAAGCAAGCCGCCATCTCTAAGGATCTCTGCTGAAGACTATTACTTTATTCATGAACAACAGTGGTGGCTTCATTACTTGGCGCAACCTGCAAGACCCAACCTCAGTCGTTTGGCTACGACCTCTGCCGCTTGGCGGGAAGCAATTATCATGGTCGGTGATTTATGCCGTAATGGAGCCCTTGGCTCTCTGGAGCCTTTTGTCTTCTTCTAACTTTTTGTTTTCTTTTCACTGAAAAGAAGAAGAAATTGGACACCGACAATTGCCCGCTTATGATATGCACATTAGTAGTGTGGAATATGGATCCCACGTGCTTAAACCGAAAGGATGAGCTTTGGTTTTGTTAAGTATGCGGTAATAATTGTAGCCTGGGGCTTTTTTTTAAACTTTTGCTATGTGTAGCTCAATAAGTGTTTTTTTAAATTGACGTGTTGTTTATCATCTTGGCTAATTAATTGCTCATTAATCAGCCTGTATATTGCTTGCATTGAACTGTAAAGCCTTTTGATGTTGCGAGTTCATTTTCATCGATTGAAAAATTGATTGTGAAATTGAGATTGAAAAATTGAAATATAACCTTCAAATACAATTCTACATTTGACTCATAAAGAAGTGAATTTCGTTGAGTCAGTAGGTCTGCATTAAATTACTCAAAAGTTTGAAATAACGTAAATTTTTTTTATGTATAAATTATTTTATCAAAAAAAATAACAAGCATTGTATACAACATGTAATTCATTAGATGAAGAATTGGTTAAAATAAAGCTAGTTAATAATGTTATATAAAGTAATAAATGAAGTGCAAAGAAAGAAAAAGGAAATTTTATTTGAAGTTTCAAGGGAATAAAACTAATCTATAGAAAATGAATTTGTATCTTTAATTATTTTTTATAGTATGACTGATTTGCACATGTTTACATAACTAATGCTTTTTCTATATAATTTCAGAACAGACCTGTAAAAGTAGAATTTTTTTTTTAGCTCTTGAAAAGACATATGACTTCAAATTAAAACTAAAAAATTTATATACATGAAAATAAATATAATTTGGCATTTTTTATGCAAATTTTTCCTTCCAAGATATAAGCAGATTATATTTAATAAATATCTATTTTAAGATCGAGTAATTCTAAGATAGATAAGATTCTTTTACATTGAATCAGATGGAACTTATTATCAACTTCTGACAATCCATAAGTAAATTGAAACATAAGATAATTAAAACGCAAGCAAAATTTCATTGTTTCTCTATATAATTCAAAATACTTGATGTTACAGAAGTCGAGTTTAGAACCCATCTGACTAAGAGAAATCACATAGGACAATTATTACGTACGTAAGTGAAAGTTCAAGCATACTTCCACAATATGTTAAAAATTTTCTCTCGGTTTTGTATAGTTTTTATAATTATTCTTTTTTTTTCAAATAAAAATTTTACTTTATGAAAAAAATTTGCTTATTTTACACAATGAAAACGTAACTTACTACAACCTTTTAGAACCACCTATTCATTTTTAATGCGCTGAAAAAGTAAATTTAATATAGTGAAGAATTTAATGAGAAAACTAATATGTAAAGTATTTTGATGCATTATCCAAGAGTGCATAAGTAAAATTTTCATGTTACTGCTTTATCATTCGATTTACTTATTTATTTACCATACCGTAATATGTTTTGAAGAAATATATTCTCTTACATTCTGAAGACTTTTCTAGAAAATTTGAAATCTGGCATTTGTCTTGTTAATATTTTCTTTCTGTAATAATTGAAAATTCAATGTGATAAGCAGAATACTCTGCTGAAAACAATGACATCGTTTAATCAGGCATTATATTAGAACTCAATGCACGAGTATTAGATATTGGTCAGCATAAAGACAATAATGAATGGAATGGAAAAAATTTTCATAAATTATTTCTAGGTATTAAATATTTTTTGTAAATTTAATTTAGTTTTTACAAATTTCTATATGTATGCATACATTTTTTTAACCAATATATATTGAATATTTGCTCCAGGATTTTTGTTCAGGTATGTTAAATGCGTATAAATAATATTCTATAATACCCAAGACAATTAAACTGTTTGAATCGAAGGATGTTTTATATTTTACCGTAATTTTGTCTATATTTTTTCTTAATGCACTCGTGTAATTAACCTGTGAATGATAAATACAATCCAAAACAATATATTTAAAAAATCAATCAGTCTTCTTATGGTGATACGATCGAAAAGTAAAGCTGCCATACTCCTAGTTCATAGAAATATATTGTTAAAACTTATGATTTGTTAACATATGCTCTGTATAAAATATTTGAAATTATCACGATCAAACCTGATGACTAAATTCATTATATGATGCTGTTATCAACACGTGATCGGTACTATTGAAATCTCGTTATCAATTAATTTAAATTCTTTTCACATTATTGATTTCGAAATAATGGTACTTCAAGTCTGAGAAGCCGAATATTTTGGTTTTTATTATAATCTGATTTCATAAAGTTATATAAAGAAAAAATGTTGTGTATAACAATATTACTAATGTAGTCCAACGGTCAGTATTCAGTTTTTAAAATTTTACAAGTATAAATAAAGTAAAACAATAATCGATTACACTGGAAGGTTTTGGGTTTTGATATCAATTTATTCAGCAGTTTTATGCAAACTGAAAGGATTCACATTTCTTTTAAAAGGAAGTTGAACATAAATATATCAATTTTATATGTTTTAAAATTTTCATAAGAGTTGATTTCAGAGTATTATGCTTTAAAAGATTGTACAACGTTTTTAAGATTTCTATTCTATTCGAGAGCTGTTTCTATTTTATGAGTTTAACGGAAAAGGATGAAAAATAGAATGCAAGTATATTCAGTCTCATGAAAATTTTTTACCTGAATGATGAACAGGAATTTATAATCAGTTGATATGCAATTCTATTTTATTACAATTAACTGAATTTTGGTCAATTCATTTTTTAGATAAGTTAACAAAAATATAAGCTGGGGATTAGCACAATATATATATTTTATAAATTCTCAGAAATTGACTTTTTCTGTGGAATTTTTTCTGTTATTTCTTTAGTAAATTTTAAAGCATTTTTGTTTAATTGGACTTGATTCATTGTTGTAATGATTGGATTTTGTTTTCCATTTTTTGATTTGTATTAATTTTGCAAAATTTGCGCGTTTCAGATTAATAGCTTAATATTTTCAGAAGAAAGTAGCTTTTGATGGACTAATACATTTTTTATTCACTATTAGGATCCTAAATCGCAGGAAATTTGTGCAAAACTTATGTCGATAACCTTTATACTTATAATGATGAGCTAAAAATAAAAAAAAGAAAAAAAAACTTAAATCAAATAGAAATTATTTGCTTTATAAAGTTCCGATTTCCAAATATTCAGCTCGATATCTCGCACAACCATGCTATTCTAGTTGAGCACCTTTGCATCTAAAGAAAAAAGAGTCATGTCATTACAATGATAAATATTCGAAAATGTAACGATGGGTTAGTAAATTTACGAAAATAGAAAAGATTTTATTGCAATTATTTTATTTCATTTGAAACGATTTTATTTCGAGTTCTGCATTAATTTACCGTTAACAGAGAGGATTAAAAAGAATATAAAATTATTAATTAATAATTATAAATTTGAAAATAGTTGCAAACACATAAAAAAGTTATCGTTTCCTTACCATAGCAAAGAATGTTAGGTATGAATTGATATATTTTAAAATATAAGCAATTAGGAAAATTTTAAATAATAAATTTATTTAAAAAAATAATTTATCAAATGCCTACGTACCTTTATATTCACAAATTGTGAAAGAAAAAAAAACTTACAAGCAAAAATATGAAATAAATATAATCCCGTTCAAATTAAAAAAAAAAAAAAAGGTAGTTTTAAAAAAAATCAAAAGTCGCTTTTTAAAAACATTTTTGAAATTTTGAGTGTCAGAATTAAACTAGGAATTAAGCAAATTTTTGATGCTTTTGAACTATAGTTTGAAAATATATTATTTCACAAAAATGAATTTTGCACTTCCTTAAAACTAAAAATGACTTTTTGAAGTTTAATTTCATACATTATTTATAACCGTGTTTCAAATTGTTAAAATTGAATTAAAAATAATTGCATTGTTTCTTGAAACTATTAGTCGCCTTCTGAATGTCAGTATATAGAATTTTTAATTTGTACACGCATCAAGGGTAAAAAGAGGATTATTTAGAATAGACTTATTTCATTAACTTTACATTTTCAATGTTATCATATGTTAGAGTGAAATTTTGAATAAAGGCATTCCATAGTAATATTTTAACAACCAAACGAGCTAATATTTTGGTCAGGCAATCTGGTCAACAAAAATGGTTACTGAAATATAAATAAAAAAAAGATTTATTTTAAAAATAATTTTGTTCTGTCTTTCTCACTGTTATAATTTAAATTATGCAAAAAATATTTACAATTGAAAATATATCTATTGTGTCTATTTATTAAAAAATTATTAACAGTGAGAAATATAAAAAAAATATAAAAGAAATATAAAAAATTACTGAAATATAAAAAAAAGATTTATTTTAAAAATAATTTTGCTCTGTCTTTCTCACTGTTATAATTTAAATTATGCAAAAAATATTTACAATTGAAAATATATCGATTGTGTCTCTTTATTAAAAAATTATTAACATTTTATTTATGACATTTGTTTTCTGAAATAATCTGTCATCATAAATCTGTTGGTTCTACAAATATTTACAAATACTAAAACATTGCTAGATAATATTCAAGATAAAATGCACTTATTTTTTTCTTTAACTCAAAGGTTTATTTTAAAGAAATGTGTAATAGTGAAGAAATCCTAAGATTGAGATAAATTATAATGTAAGAGTTCTTTTCTTAAAATTCTAAAATGTTTATAATGCAAACAATGCATTTCCGAAATTCTTTATATTTCTAGATTCCTGTTTTAAACTTTACCATGATGATAAACTTGCGTTAAGTAAATGGTCTTCCTATATAATAAATTAAAATACTTTTCATAAAACATTATTGAAAAAATTCTTTTATTGCATTACATTTTAATTAAATTGACTACAGAATAGTTCAAGGAAAAACCACGGCAAATTGATTAAAAATTAAAACCTTTACCTTGTGTAAGTAAATGCGCGACTGATTTCTCAATAATAAAAGAGTCTAAAGAGTCATTAAAGCAGCGTATTTACATTGACGATTAGATGACTTTCAGTGTTACAATTTATCACATGCATTTTGTTTATTACTGCTTTTGAAGTAATAAATTATGCCATAAGTCGATTGATTTCTATGAATACTTTGCAAATACTAAGCCTTAATTATTGAAAATAAAATATCTGTATTTTGTTCTTTTAGCTAACGATTTATTTTTTAGAAAATTTACGAAGACGAAGCAATATTATTTTGCTGTAATTTAAATTAATGTAACAATTGGATTTTTAAAATGTTAAAACTTTTGTAATTCAAACATAGAATTTCCAAAAATCTTTCTGTTTTTAGAATCTTTGTTTTAAGCCTTGCCATGTTGATAAACTAGTAGCCTGTAAAACGGGATCAATGTTTCTTCCTCTATAAGAAGTTAAAATACTTTTAATAAAATATTACTTAAAAATATTTGCATAGCATTACATTTTAATCAAAACAACTAAACAATAGATCAAGCAAACAAAATTAACACCTTTATCTTGCGTATGTAAATACGTATGTGATTTTTCATTTAATGAAAGAGTCTAATATAAAATGCATTAAAGCAGAATGTTTACATTGAGAATTAGATGACTTTTCGTATTACAAACTATTACATGAATTTTGATTTCACCATTTGTATTTTGAAGTAATAAATTATACCAAAAATCTATTGATTTTTGTGAATGCTTACACATATTAAGGTATCAAGTATTAAACATGAAATACACTTATTTTTTTCTTTAATCTAAAGATTTTTTTAAATATTAAGATGTTTATTAATACAAGTATTAAATTGAGTTTATTAAGTTAACGAAAATTTCGGATAGGGAGGAAAGCCTATGATTGCAATAAATAATATTCGAGTTAAATTAATAACTGGTTTCATAAAATTTTAATATTTTATTATTAAATAATCCATTTTTCAATACCTTTATATTTCTAGAATCATTGTTTTGAGCCTTGCCGTGGGTTTAAACTTGCAGTAAGTGAAACGGGATCAATGTTTCTTCCTCTTAATAAAATATTATTTAAAGAAATATTGTATAGCATTACATTTTAATTAAAATAGCTGAAGAATAGTTCAAGGAAACACAACTGCAACTTGATTAAAAATTAATACCTTTACCTTGTGTATGTAAATGCGCGACTGATTTCTCATTTGATAAAAGAGTCTAATATAAAACGCATTAAAGCAGTGTATTTACATTGACGATTAGATGACTTTCCGTGTTACAATTAACAAAGTGAAGATTTATAACTAGATGTTATCCCATCCCAAGTACACTTTCGTTACGGATATCTTTTCCACCTCCACAATCTTCTTTTGTCTGGCATCATCCGCCATGAAAGATGGCCAAAGGCGAGGCTAAGCCTATTAACCCTCCATATTTAGAAAACAACTCTTGCTTGATTGAAGCCATTTTAAAATGAGAACTTTCAAATCTGATTAACGAGCTGGCACGGGAATCCCAGTCACAAGTAATTACACGGCAAGTCAGGAGAAGATGAGGAGGACGAGCACCAGCCAGCGTCAACCGGCTATTTGCAGAAAAGATTAATACTGGCTCGTTGGCTGGCTTTGCCAGTGTGGTAGGAATTAGCAGAAATTACTCCGGACGATATGAAAGATAATTATTCCCTGGAAATGAAATAATTGTTCCCCTCCCACCCATCCAGTTGTTGGAATTGGAGTAGCTAGTTCACCCTGACCTGATTTTCAATTAATAATCGGAAGACTTTTAAAGGTTAGGCTGACATGCGAGTTTCGTGATAATGACTTGGGGGGAAATCAGAACAAATTTTCGGCGACGAAGAAAGGATAATCTGATTAATAAGCGTGTGTTGTTTACATTTTCATTACTCATGACAACGGTAAGATTAATGATGCATTTGAATTGTAATTTCATTGTAAGAGATGAATGGCTGGAATTGGAATTTGCGTTGCTTGATGCACTCCAAAAGTTTTTTGCTTCATATAATTCGAGTTCCCGGAAAATACTTGTAATTCACTAGAGTTGAATTACAAGTATTGAATAAAGAAACATTAGAAAGAAATATGAAAAACTGCATTTAATTATAAATTTGTTTAGTCCACTCTTCCACCAACATCTTTAATATAACCACAGGATGAGTTGATGATACCTTTGGTAATGAATTATTATTTCCAAAAAACTCTATAAGGTCGAAAAGTCAATTTTTTTTCTTTCAACTCAAAATAATTTGTCAATATTTAACTATAAATTTTAAACAATATGAAATAATGATATTCAATTATAAATTTGTTTAATCCAATAATACCTTTTATGCAACAGAACATGGTTTGATGACGGCCTGCGCATGATTTCCCACTCTTCCACTAATAGGTTTTGTACAACCAAAAGATGTTTTGATGATGAGTTGCTTAAGACTTTCCAAAAAACTGTATACGATTGAAAAGTCAACACCTTTTTCTTCGTCTCTCAATCATATAACAATATTTAATTATAAATATTAATCGATATGAAATAAAGATATTTAATTATAAGTTTGTTTAGTGCACTCTTCCACTAATACCTTTTATGCAGTTGACAGATGAGTTGATGATATGTTATTTATGACTTTCCAAAAAGAGAGAGAGAATACTGTTAAAATATCAAATTTTTCCCTACACCTCTAAATAGTCTGTTGATATCTAATTATAAATTTTTAATTATATTAAACAACGCTATTTAATTATTAATTTGTTTAGACTGCACTTCTACTAATAGTTTTTATGCAGTCAAAATATGGGTTGATAGAGTTATATATGACTTTCCAAAAAACTGTATACGGTTAAAAAGTCAGAATCTTTATTGACACCTCTGAATTTTTTGGGTTGAATTTTGTTTGTGTATAGTTTTATATCCATTTCTGCACAACATTCATACATCTATGCAATTTCAAAATATTACCGAACATGCATCTAGCTATTTATATGCTGAACAAGTTTTCCACCTTTCATGAAATCGTTATATCAAAGCTAGGGGACACAACAGTTTGTTTCAAATGAAAGAGAATTTTTAATATATCAGTGCTGGTGGGGTGGTCGGCTGTACACAAAAAACATCTATTTCTCGTTTTGTTACAATTT
>JAPMOQ010053704.1:1924296-1964911 GCA_026543055.1 Argiope trifasciata | reverse complement strand
GTACCATATATATAGGATACATAAGGTATGCATATTTTGTACCATATTATATCGAATTATGCTTTTAATTAAAGTGCAAAATTATTGTAATGCAAATTACTTCTAGGGTTGTTTTTATAAGTGCTGTAAAACTATGCAATTTTAATAAAATGACTATAATACACATCTATCAACATTTATTTTAAACTTAAATTTTTCGTGCAGATAATAAACGTAGCAAAGAATTCTTGAACTTTTCCGCAAACTGCACAGGTCTTATATTCAATTCTTGGCTTCAGAACTGGAGGGTTTCCGGTTCGAAACTCGATTCTACAGAGAACCGTCATGTAAGCGGATCTGGTGAACGTTGAATCCGAAGAGGTCAAATGCGTCCCTGCTGATTTTATATGGAATATTGGTGAGGTGGAAGGATGCCAGTTCAGGTGTCATCGCCTTCTGACCATGGTTCAAAAATTAAATTACGAGGTCCATCCAGAAACAGTCCTAGCGTTACTTGAAAAGTGGGAAATTAATATAACTAAATTAAAATTTGCATTTTTCTTATAACATAAGATCCATTTGTTAAATACATTTTAGTTATTAGAGTCATTGGATGAATTTTTATTTAATAAATTTAAATAGAAATATAGTTTTATTTTTTGTAAACATGAAAATATTTAAAATTGCATCAAATTTCAAAGAGCTTTTAAGCTGTTATATAAGACAAAACTAAAATATCAACCATATTGAAAAAAAACAACAACATTCAATTTTAAATAGAGGTACAAGTGAAAAAAAATGAAAATATGTAGAAACCCCTTTTCGAAAAAGAATTTCAAAGCATTTCACTAACAAAAATTGCTTTCAAAACTTTTTTTAATAATTTTTCTTAATTACATATATTGTAACAGAAAAGACAAAAGTTGAGTCTTAATCTATTAAAAGATCAACAACTTTTAAGCAGTTATCCACCCTTTTGTAGTTCCAGAGTGATAAGATCGGAATCATGTCCTCCTTCTGACACGCCCATTCAAGCGCATGTAGTTTTTCTCGCCAAGGAAACAGTGCAGTTTCATACTCTTTCTTAGCAATTAGAATGTCAAATATTCAGAAGCTAACCATTCTTTTCTTTTTCTTAAACAAAATGTTCACGCTTCCATTGAGCTACTCATTGTTATGCTTGAGTTATTTCTCATTACTTTTTTTTGTAAGTAGATTGGGTATTATTTTATATTTAAAAAAATTGATTGTGTGACATGAGTAAATATATACATCAATGTTAAAAGCCTTTGACAACATGCATTCATTGTTGGTTTAAATTAAGCTGGGCATTTTTTTTTGGTTTGAAGATTGTATTGAAAGGTTCAGAGAAGTTGATGGAGCTATTGTTTGATAAGAAATGAAATTTAGAAAATAACATATGAACCTTTATGTAAAATTAGATACGAATGAATCTGTTATAGTATAAAGTATAAAACAATTGGGAGTGGTCCCTCCAAAATTTTATAGTACACTATCAAAGAAATTCATCATCCAGATAATGCATTTACATGTTACTGACGTTGAATAGTTAAGATATATGTTAATTTTTGGCATGAATTTAGCAATTTTACTGAATCTATCTTGTCAATCTTGGCGATTTATTTGGTGATTAATATTTAACATGAGGGGAGTAGTATTCAAAAATCGAATTTGTGATTTGAGACACGCTTTTCTTAATCGATTGAAACACAAATTTGACACAAAATTACATTTACTATTACAAAATACAATACAAAATTTAATATATTTAAGTTATTGGATTTTTGAATTATTGAGTTTACATTTTTCTGAAAGTACAAGACGACAGACAATCAACCCGTTTGGGGAGTTGACTCCAAATTTGACAGGTGTTTAAAGTATTATAAATGTTAAATTTGTGTAAATTTTATCTATCTAGTTATCTTCGTTTTGTAACTATCCTGATAACTTACATTAAAACAGGTTGGCAGACGAACTTCCTCTAAACAGATTTTATTCAATATTTGGTTGAAATCTGTAAATTTGGCTTACTGTGCTGTACACCAAATTTCATTTTCTAGTTCAAAGTGTTTTTGAGTTATCTTTAATAAAGATAGACAGATGAACATTTTCGAACTAAGGCGGTCTAAAACGGGGAGATTCGTCTAAATATCAAACTCGAAGTTTTTGAAGATTATATATTTTCTCTTAACTACGTATAAAAGAAACGAAACATTATCGTTTTCTTATTTTATCAAGTAAAATTTTCTATATAGTTAATAATTATAATACAGTATTATTAGTATTAATTTGGAAATGTCTTTCATATTCAAATTTCATTATATTTATGAAAAAAATTGAATTAATAGGAATTATTATGCAATTCTCTACTAAAATAGATTGGATTAATTACAATTAGGGCCCAATTTTAATGTATGAATATCCAGATTATTAAGTCAAAAAATTTTTTTTGGGGGGGTGAGTCAAATTACTTATAAAATGCTAATTTAATGGCTGAAAAATGTGTCCATATTTGGTATACTGTACTGAAATGTAATTGCTTAAACAACAGTTCTTAAATTTCTTTATTCAAAATGAATTCGAATGTCCCTTTGGGAGAGAATAAAATTGCTTTTAAAGTGTTAATTTAATGATTGCAAAAATGTATTTACATTTTGTGTACTTGTATAGTATACTAACAATATAACTGTTTAATTATTAGTTCATTTGTCTCTTCATTCCAAAAATAAAATCTGTTTTAAAATAAAGAATTTGGAGTTCTTTTACATGTAGACGACACCTCTGGAAAGGATAACTCGAAATGAGAATGACATGCTTCTGACATGGTTGTTGGATCTCGCTACCCAGGAACGCACACTAAGAGATGGGGTCGTACTTCTCTCGTCGATGATGGGACGTACTTCCTTAGAGAAAGGTTTTACCTTGGCTGGTGATGGCCCTTAGGACTCAACCACAATTCCCACCAGTGTAGCAGTTGAATCGATCTGGTTATTCATTATTCATTATCCGTTCTCTTTCGGGTAAGTGGGTGAGTCAGTGATATGATTTACATTTAGATGAGTTAGGTTTATCAAATAGGATTGAAGAAGAATCAATTTATTAAAAATATAAAAAAGAACATAGTATAATCAAGAATTAAAAATGATAGTTAAATTAATTATAAGAAATTAATTACTGACAATTAAAAATATATATCTATGAAAAATTTAATAAAAAAAGTGGATAAAAGAACGATGAAAAATTAATGAAAAAAAAAATAGAAAGAAACCAGGGAAAATGTAACGAAAAAATGTAGAAAATTAAGAAAAGAAATTAGAGCAAGTTTAATGGAAAAAGTGAGGAAATTTTAAAAAAAGAGGCTGGATAAAATTTGATAAAAATACCTGGGGAAAAATATATATACTAAATAAAAATAGGTAAAATTTAATAAAAAGTTAAGAGTAACAAGAATTGAAAAAAATCTTACGTATACTCATAAATCATGTATTTTAATTATGATTACATTTAGTGATGATGAGTTCTTGCTTAGAATATGAGTTAATCACTTTTTGGCTTCATGTCGATTGCAAATCCAAAAACAAGTTCCCAGCTAAAATGCAGCTGGATTTCAAGTTCTTACTTTCAACTGAAAAATATAAAGAGAAACATTTAAGATGTCAATTAAAGAAAAAAAGAAAATAATGCATTTTATTTAGAAAATAAAAAATAAGTACTTCATCAATGCAGAGCTACTCACTTTTGTTATATTGAGGCTTTGACTAGTCAACATTTCTGTGCTTTCACCAATTTTATTGAAATATTTTCTTTAGCTCTAAGGCTATCAGTTATGATGTGGGATCCTGTGGACTTCAGAAATATCTTGTCTTAAATATTTTGAAAAATAATTTTTCACGTTCAATGGACACATTCGTTTCTTTCCAAATTTAGCTTAACAATATTTCAATTATTATAAACAATCCATTTCAAATTTAAATACCATAATACATTTATTTGAGCTTTAAATAAAAGAAATAAGCTAAATGAATTTTTACACTATTTCTAATTGATTTCTTATCAATGTTTTGTCTTGCAAATGGTTTTCAAAATTTAATCTAAAATAAATAAAGCAAAACTTGTAAATGCATTTGTAGAGCAATGCTTAATATTTGTAGGCTGTGCGGATGCTAGTAAAAAATAAGTTCTTATAATCAATAACGGAAATTTAAATGATTGAATTTGTTGCTTAAACACCCAGTAACAGTTTCTTTATCAAATGTAGTACCAGATGTTCCTAATTTGTAATATACTTGGCCCAAGATGTAAATCACCGCTATGTTTAGGATAGGACTTCAAAGTAATGTTGGCAGTTGTGAAAAACAAAAAAACATAAAAAGTTAAAATGAAAGGAAAAAAAAAATGTTTGAAAAACAATATTTTTTTTCTAAGTTTGTGTGAAAAATAAAGATTATTCGATTGGAAGTCAATAATGAATATTCATAGATAAAGCTTTTGATTTTTATCTAATTATTCTTTTCTGAAAACGAAACCGTGATTAAAATTTCAATTGATTACTCTTTACAATTTGATTATAAAGAAAGGAAATCTGATTGGCTCATGCGTAATTTTGAATGAGGAAGGAAGAAAGCAATGAAAGGTTTCATATTTGCCCAACGCACATCTTGTGGCAAGAACATCGCCAGTAATCACTATAAAACCGATAAAACAAAGCATATATGATATTATATTGCATATATGACATTATTTGAACATTAGTGTATAAAATTGCACAAATACAAAAGTTCAATATTGTATAAAATTCAATTAACTTATATTGAAATAAGTTAATGGAACGTAAAGAGACTATTTTGCATTTGAATTATTGATTATCATGATGAGTTATCTTCAGTTACTTTAAAGTGCAATTAATATTTCAACATTACTTTTATTTATTTTTTCACTGACCTAATACTGTTGCTGCAATTACTTTCGAATGTTTAAAGTCTTCATGATAGAGTATAGAGTTTTTTATAACACTAGAACTCGAGTTCTAATTGAATAACCTCCGTTACTCTTGAATAATAAGAATCTTTCATTTTTTTTTCACCAAAACTCGCCCAATTAGTCACTAAGTCACTGCCAAGTTTCTTACCAAAGCTGAGGCCGTTGCACGGTATCCATTTAGACCAGAGGTGTCCAAACTACGGCCCGCGGGCCAAACCCGGCCCGCCAAAGGATTTTATCCGGCCCGCGGAGGGTTTTAAAACATAATGATGTTTTCGCCCAAACCTTTTCATCTTCATAAAGGTATATCGAAAAACTACGTAGCCAACAAAACGGAGTTGTTGTACTTGACCAAACACAAATGTCTATCGTGCTGTTAAGTTATAAGACTAAATAAAAAAAATATATTGCGGTAACTCAAACATAAAAGAAATTTTATACGCATGTGAATTTTGACGATAAGCAGAGTCTTATTGTTTTGTTATCAATAAAGTATCAGCAATTTTGAGTAGTTCGCTTAAAGAAGCACTTAAGTATAACTAAACAAATATCGTTTTGATTTCGATAACGTTTCAAATTTTGATCCCAACTATAAAGACATTCTTCAACAACAACAAAAAAAAACCAGTTTCATCATTTGCATTAGAAGTTGCATGAAAATATTTCAATTTATATAAAATAATTATATAATTATACTTTGTTTGTTTAGTATTTTGTATTTTCAAGTTACAATAAAATAGTACTAATTAATAGTATTTAATGCTACTTTACTCATAATGATATTTTTCAATTTGTATATACATGTGGCCCGTATAACATGGATCTAATTTCGATCCGGCCCGTGCCGCGAAAAGTTTGGACACCTCTGATTTAAACCCATCAAATATATGTAAAACTATTTTTCTGTACAAGAATTAAATTCGCAGGAAAACCAAACAATACAAATTTTTAACAATATAAAGATGAATATTTTGTTTATCTTTTACACGCCTGAAGGTTTTTGCCCAAACTTGATAAAATTCGGGTATCTGATCTTCAAGGTAAAAGAAAGATCATTGTTGATGAGTTCAAACTAAACTTTTAATTATTGATTAAAGTACAATTAAATATTTAGCAAATCTTTGGTGTTTTTCCGTTACAATTTCTGAAAACATAATTCCGCACACCATTTTAAACTAGGCAAATTAACTTTTTTAATAATAAAATTTCTTTTCCTAGCAATTTTTTGGGGGGATTTTAGTAGTTTAAAATTTAATTTGGTACATAGTTTTTCAACAATGCTTTTAATGTTATGATAAAATTCTACATATACTTTTGAATACTTTAGCAATTGTATACTTTTGCAGAATCTAAAATTAAAACTTAAAAAAATTACTCTCTTTGAAATAAACTCTGAAGCAGGATTTTCATTGCCATTTTTATTTTATAGTGCATACACATTTAATTTACGCATAAAATAATTTCTAGAAGACTGATGAAATAATAAGGTTAATTTCTGTATAATTTATTGCTTTATTAAGGGTTTTAATAGCATCGGAAAACAATATTCCGAAAAGACAACTGGTTACAAATGAAAGCTAGTTTTTTTTCTCCTTTTTTTACTCTTATGTCACAAAAATTATATTTAATTAAATAAATTTAAGAACATGGATTGATATAATATTTTTGAAGTGAGTAAGTAAGAAATTACAATACATGTCTCACACTTACAGCGAAAAATAAATTTCTGATTGAGGAAATTTTTGCAGTTTATTGATTACTTTCTTTTCTGATGGTTACAGATCGAGAACTTTTTAAAAAAAATAATTGTCCTTAATAGTATAAGTTTATTTTTTGTAATTGCACTTCAACTTTTAAAACTGTTTTGATAATCTGTCAGAATCCTGATGAGTTAATACTTCTATCCACGGACAATTCAGTTGTTATTTTTTATTTATTTTTCAGATTTAGATTTTCATATCTTTCCATATTTAACGGCCCCAATTTAAATTGCATATTTCTCTATTACAGGAAATAAATAGATAAAAATATATAAAATCTGTTCTATCTGTGAGTAGTGTGAATGTGTCACCCTATAAAAAAGGGTTGTGCAAGCGAATGTGAAGCATGAAAGCTAAGTCATACTCTTGGCCCTAGTTGGTGTTACTGAAAAACAAGGGACGCTAAATCAGGCTTAAATTGATGACTATCGGTCAGAGGGCTTGTAAAGTGCCACTGGTAACAACAACACAACAAATATTTTTATAGTCTGGAACATTGGTGTTACATTTTATAGAGAAGAAGTGAAAATCATCCTCTTTATCTTACTTTATGTTGTCTACTTCCTCTCTGAAGTCCAAATTTCCTGATTTATACAAGAATAGAATCTAGCTTCATAGAATAGGATGTTGAGGAGCTCCATTTGATCCGTACCAGCGGGTGACCGAGCTCCGCTCGGAGAAAACAGGTATCGAAGCTAACTCGAAGATTGAAATTTTCAATTGTGATTTATCAAAACAATACATGCCATAAGAAAATTTGTGAAACCATTGGTGAAAAGATAACCGGTTAAAGTGCACCATTGTAAACTATTCTAAACAAAGTTAGAGTTTGGAAAGGGAACTATTCTATACAAAGGTAAAGTTTGAAAAGTCATAGGAAATAAAATGTAATTGATAACAAAAAATTATACAATTAAAGAAATGGTACAAAGTGAGCAGTGTAAAGATTGAAGTGTGTTGAAGTTCAATATGGCAGCACGTTACCGCTTGAAACCTATTAGGCAATAAACAAAGAAAATTTAAGTGCTGCCATCTATAGCCATTATGGCGAATTAATAAAGCTTGAAAATATCCTATCTGTAACTCCGAACTGCTCGACCGTAGCTCTTCAAAACCGGCGCTAATCGATTCCTCGTGGCCAAAAACCCCAGACCCCCAAGTTTACCGGAGTTTATTAATTCTGGGGCGATTTTCGACTTGGCAACCATTCCTCGTATTATAGTATAGGATTAAAGAAATATCTGAAAAGAAATTATAATCAATGCGATTGCAGGTTGTGAGCAATCGTCCGATCTTCGGGATAGCGCGTCTTACACGTGATCTGGGAGTTCGACTGGCGATTCGGACATGGTTGCTCTTCATATGTTCAATCTATGAGACTTGTGAATATGCTTCCCTGTAAGAAGAAACCGCGCAAGTCACTGATGCGTGAGTAGCTAAGACGTACTCTTGGTCCTATTTGGAGAGAGGAGACTCCCAATTTAAAAGCGTTTCTCTGTTAGACTAATTTCTCAAAACTTTAAGAAGTTTAAATTGAAGAATAAAGAAAATTAAGAAATCCAACCATTTTCGATGATTCTCTCAAAATATGGTTGACTAATCCTTAGCCTCTTTCGCTTCAAATTTCTTTGAAGATACCAAGGAGAGGTTGCAAAGGGAATCTTAAGTTATAGATCTGTGAAAAATAGGCATAGCTCCGATTTCATTTCGTTGGTCAATTCATCTAGTAGTGTACTAATTTTAAAATCTACTATACTTAGTTTATAATACAGCGTTATTATATTTTTAAAAGTTATCTTTTTATAAGGTAAGAACTATTGTTTATTGCATCATAAATTATGTAGCAAGATTTTTCTTTAATATAAACTAACCCACCTTTGAATTCTTAAGAAATTGGGGAACTAAATTATCATACTTTGATATGTTGATTAATTTTATGAAGCAAAATTAACTCCCATTCAATAAAATACATTCTTTTCAGAGAATGCAGTGTAGGTAGCGCAAATCATTACAATTATTCAACTCATATCTATGATAAACGCTCAATATCTAATCATTATATTATTTTGAAAAATTTCCGCAAAGATATAGGTTAAAAATTATTCAAACAAAGAAAACAAGGAAGAAATTTGTACAGTTTAGCAAAAAAATTGGAAGAAAAATTAATAACAGAATAAAGATGGCAATAAACAAGCTCGTACTAGATTATAAACTGGATGATAAATAATTTCCATGCATTATGGTAAATCTAGCAGGTTGTATGACCTATAATTACGAGACATTGTAAGATATCCTCCACCATATGATAATTACACCAACGAAATAAAAATTATTAAAAGCTCTCCACGTGATTGACGTTAAAATTCCAAAAAATCTTCCATTTCACAAGCTCGTCTTCGTTTCTTAACAATAGAGCGTTCGGGCACTCCAATGCCTTTGTTCACGATATTTGAACCACGTCACGTCGAGGCGAAATTTCTAAATCGTCCGGTTGGAATAATTGACGCTCCCTTCTCTAAGAGATTTAATGGTGTATCTACCCGTCATCCCCCTCCTTCCATCCATAATCGTTTTCATATCATATCCGGAAGCTGATGATCAGACTTGAACCTGCATCTTTTCAGCATTAAAAATAAAACGGAGAGAAAAAAAATGTGTTTTTGACACTTTCTTGCTATTGTTGAAGAACTGGGACGTTATTTCCATAATTTAAAAAAGAGATGCAGGATATAATAGGTTTGTTGTTTCGAAGGGGTGAGTTCTCTGCACCCGTTCGACGTGTTTGACCGGATAGAAGTCGATTCGGAAGGCAGGGGTCTAGCGTTGCATATGTGCTATGAATTGTTTGGTAATGTTCGGAGATCATTGCAGACACCCATCAAATAAAAAAAAGCGATACCTAAGAATAAAGTTTTTATTAGAGGGAAAAAAATAAGAATATAAGGCTTTATAATAGTCAATAGTCTGTAAAAGTAATTCGAGAGTCTCTTAAAAGAAAACCGCTTTAAATTAAGTTGGTATATTCTAATTGAATTACACACTTTCAGGTGAACCTAGAAAATTGCAATTAAATAATGTTACCATGTTATTTGTTTTTTACGCCAAAACAAAGCATTCTACAAGATAGTTATATTTAAAGCTCCACATTGAAATACTTATAAAACTACTGACCAAATGTTTTCAAACTTTAAAATAGTTTAAAGAACGTCATGGAAATTTCTTCTCCAAAAACAAAAGTTCAAATATTCACCACTGGGGAGAAATATCACTGTATGCATTATTTTTAATAGATTTAAAATGCATTAATCATTGCTGAAACGAAACTGTCTGTGGGGTTATGTAAAACCGCAATGTCTTGTAACTGATTTACAGCAGGAAGAAGTAATTGATTTATTCCGATGCACTTTACATGTCATTTGGTTTTTCAGATAAAATTAAGCCTATTTTTCAGAGTTCTCATTATTACGAATCGATAATAACGTCTCTAACCATCCAAGACCAGGTTTTTCTCGTTAAATGTCATTATGAATCCGATAGCATTGAAAGGCTTGATTTTCAAAGGTATCGGTCAGTAAGAGGAATACGTCGAGGAATATGGCAAGAGATTTTTTTTTTGAGAATGCAGTAAGCGATTAAACTTCATTTCAGAAAATTATGAATGCCACGTTAACATACTTTATGGCATTTCAGAAACGATTAAACACATTTTAAAACATTATATCTTATTTTTGTTCAGCAATATTGCACGCAGCGCCATTTACCTCTGCTGGTCTATTTTTGAACTTTTTGTGCACATTAAAAAATTTCCATGACCTAATTTAAGCTATTATCAAATTAAGGGACACTGGTCCAGTAGTTTTCATTTGATGAACATTTGAAAGTGAAACTTTAATTATTAACTAGTTTGTATATTTCATATGTAACTTATTTGCCTTTAATAGTTTATTCCATGTAGTAACAATGCTTGTTTAGTGAAAGATAAAACCATTGAGAAAATATTCTATCCAAAGTTAATAATAATATAATCTAGAATTCGACTCTGAAAATTTATTAACTAAGAATATGTAATTTGTTCTTCGTTATCCTATTATTGGTAAATGCGATACTTTCACATAGAAAAAAATATCTATTTCCATATTTTGTTAGTTATTAAAAATATTAATTAAATTTTGTCACGTTACTTTTGTGATTTTTTTAATGATAAAATTTATTAAAAACAAAATTTAATAGATTTTTTTTACTGTCTTTTATATATAAGCCAAGCGCATATGTCCCGTCCATTGCAAGCGGTTTCTATAAATATTTTGGTGAAACTAAATAAAAATCGATTAATTATTTTTCCTTTTTGAATTTTGCTTACAATTATATTTTAATAGAATTATAAAGTGGCATTCAGATTTAAATCAACTTGCTTCCACCAGAAATGCTTTTGAAAATGTCGGTAAATTTATTGTTGATATCTGTAATCTTTCATGATTGTTGAATTTTCTTTTTTTCTTCTTGTAATGTGTTGCATACTTACTATGGTAAGTCCCGTGTGATACTTTGTGTTGCACAAAGATTTTACAAATGTTTCAATTTTAAAAAATATCCCCAAAAGAAAGACGTTCTAATTTTTTAAAGAAATCAAATTCCAATTACTATTGTTTTGCTATTTTTGAATTTTAACCCTATGTTACCTGCAATGATGCCTTAGCTATTGAATTATGTTAGGATTGATTTTTGGTTGCTATAAAAATGAAGAACAAATTATTTCTTAACTGCTTATTCCATACAAAGTTTAGCAAGTTTATCGTAAACGGAGGGAAGTGGTAAAATAGATTATTTTTGTTGAAATTAATGAACATGCATTTGAATACTGCTGCACTATTTTTATGTTTAATTATTCAAAAAAGAAAAACAATAGATTTAATGCCACTAAGAATTAAAAGATTGAATTAAGTGTAAAATTAATGCATGATTAATTAACGACACAAAAAAAAGTTTATGCAATCTTCCAGATTAAATTTCCTGAGAGTAAATTATTTGTGCGAGCATGATCAAAGTAATTTAGAAACAAATCATCGGGAGAGTTATCCACGAAACTTTCTAATATGTTCCCTAATAAATATACTTTGTATTATTGACTGCATCTCATAGACGAACAATAGTTATGAAATAATCTTACTTTTTTGGTGATTAATCACCGGGATACGATTAATTTACAAGAACTAGAGAACCGTATGCATATGCTGAGCATCTTTCTTCTGACTAAATAAAATCAAAATTCAACATAGAATTGTAATTGTAGTCTCAAAATCGCACACCAAAAACACCAAATTTTATATATAAAAGTCCTTGAGTTTTTAATGATGGTGTTTACATATTTGTGAAAGTATAGATTGACAAATGTGTAAACACTCAATATATTTTATTCTAAAATTGATAACTCTCTACTCTTTAGACAATAAGTCTATGTACCAAATTTTATCTAGCTAATTCTCTTCATTATTTGTGTTGGTATTAGAAGCTGAGCAGGCAGACTTCCTTCAAATGAATTCCATTCAAAATTTAATAGAAATCTATAAATTTGGTGAGAGGTCAGTTTGCCAAATTTCATCAGTGTAGTTGAAAGTTTTTGAGTTATATTGTTCACAAATAGACGTAATTCCCTTTTTCTATCTCAAAGATATTTAAAACATGGCTCATTAGTATCAAAATTGAGATTTATATATAATTTCAGACTCACTCAGTCAGTGGGGGAAAAATTCGAAATGTATATATGATTCTCTACATTTTACTATTAATAGAAAACTCATCTTATTATATACAGTTTATGATGATTTAGAGGGAAGAGCAAACCTCCGATTGTTTAGATTAAGCTATATTTTTGCATTAAGTTATATTTTTGCATATTCTTCCAATCTAACAAGAAGACTGTCTTTGATCTTTATGAGCCTCTTTCGATAAGCATAAACAGTGTTTAAAAATTTCCAGTTACATGTAAATAAATGAAAAGTTTAGTTTAACGTCTTTTTCAGAATCTTCCTAATAAAAGGATCTTATTTTTTATCTTTTATATACGAGGCATATGATATGTTTTAAATATATATTATATAATCGTCCAAAATTTCAAACTCAAAAATTTGACGAATCTCCACATTTCAGATCTCTCTCCGAGAAACACGTTTCAAGAATCATATTTGTATGAGAACACGATAACACAAAAGCACTTTGAACTTGAAGGGTGAAATTTAGTATGATGTCTATGCTCTAGATCTGTTGATTTTAATCAAATTTTGAACCAAATTCATCTACAGGAAGAATGATTGTTTTTCTATCCGAATCTTGTAAAATAGCACAATAACTACTAGAAGAAAAAATCTAGATGAATAAAACTTGGAGCATATATTAAACATCTAAATTGCAAATAAGAGTCAAATTTAGAACCAAATTTGTAAGAAGTTGATTGTTTCTTATTCTGTATTTTCACAAGAATGTAAATGCTATAACTCACAAATTTAATAACTTCAACGTATGAAATTTGGTCTGCAATTATGTGATAACAACTCTTGTTGTGTCCAAATTTATTTTAAATTGGTTCGGAAAATTGAGTCCATAATGAAAAAAACAATCCGAAACTTTAGTATTAGCCATATCCCAACAATTTTTCACTAAAAATGGCACACTGTTAAGTTTCCAAATACTTTTCATCAATTGCTTAGGGTTAATAATATAGAATTACATTTATTAGAGAGTATACGAGAAAGTTTTGTGGAGACCACTTAGTGGTGAGAAAGTTATGGGAAGAATACTCTCTCTGGTTTTTGTTTAGCTAACTTAATTCAACTTATTTCACGAATGACAGAATATATCAGCCAAGTTAATCGAGGCTTTCCATTTTTTGACACAGATATTAAAAAACGTAATTACTTCATGATATAAAATAATTTAACACATTTATTTTTCATTTACCAGCTTTTAATACTTATGAATGTACAATTATGTAGCCAATGTTTTCACTCATGTAAAAGTTTTGAAATTTTTGTAACCATATATTAACAATAAAAATACGTTTTTTTAATACTTCTACTTTTTTTAGAATTAACAATTAATCTACAACTGCAGGTAAAATTTTCTCTATGCGAGTGGTACCAACAGATGGTAATTTGAGAAAATTGATTTAAAATTCAATAACCTTTATTAGCATGAACTAAAAACAAGAGCGAAAAAAAATAGACAATAGTCGAAATGAAAAATTCTACTCTTCAATTATTGTTAGATGTGTGTGTTCTTAATTGTTTTAATTAAATTTGATGCTATATTGATCTGAATTATATTGTTTTTAGGCCGGAATGGGGAGGTGGAATATTACAAAATGAGAAACAAATAATTTGATATAAAAATATATAAAAACGATAATTATAAGTTGTGTTAAGAAAATTCACTGTTTGTAAATTCTGATTTTTGCTGTTTCTCAAACAAGTTATGTAAAACTGAGCTCGAGTGAGATTCAAATCAGAGTTTTATTCGAATTCGTTTTTATTCAAAATTATGAAATAATGTTGGTATAATTTTTCGAATTCATAGGAAGTGGAGACATGCTAAATATACATTGCTTTCAACATAGAAGGTATCCTAATAAAACACCATGCAATCCCTTTAGCTTCGAATAATTAATATTGCTATTTATTTTTCAAATTCATGAAGCACACCTCATTTTTCAGGTATGAAGCAAAATATCAGTCACTTGAAGACAGTTAAACGGGTTAAGATTAGCATTGATTGAACTTTCTATTGTTCCGCTTTCTTGTTTGATGAGAAACAGAAAAAAACAATGAAGCCTGGCTGTTTTATTTTATCTGAAAATTATTCACACTCGCAGAAAAACAACCAGGGCATAGAGGTGCGGCAGTTTTTGGACTTGATATAGGTTCTTATCAAAGTATTGTGAAAGGTCATCAAGTCAAGTTTGACGAGAGCCTGATTTTATTGAACTTCAATATAAAGTGAAATAATTGCGTTTGATTTATTGAAAGAATTTAATTAAAAATTGTTTTAAATTTAAAATATTTTTGAAATTTTTGATTGAAAGTATGTTTAAGTTCATTATAATAGCTGGAGAATTTTCAAATTGGATATTGTATTTCGGTGAGAGGTAAATGTTATGTTTTGCAACAAAAATTGAAGGACGTAAAGAAATTCCATTAAGAATGTAAATTTGAGATTTCTTCCAAACATTGGCGTCAATATGTTTTTGCAAAATAATTTATTTGTTAATCACAGAGAATTATAAATTCATTGCATTGCACTATTTGAATACGTTTTAACATGAAAGGAGAAATATTTTAGCAACCATCAATCTTAATTCTTGGTTGTGTTATTTTTAATTTTGCATACAATATATATAATATATGCTGGTTGCCTCTGATTTCATGAACCAAACTTTAAGTGTAAAATAAGGATTAAAGAAGCAATTTTTAAACAGTAAGGTGGAGTCAAAAATGAAAAGTTTTGGTGGAAAAAATAAGAAAACCTGAGAAAACGAAGAGACAGATTTTTACTTACATAATATTACAGTAAGTAACACCAGCATCGATACAGTCCAGTAATGTCTAGCAAGTAATTAGTATATGCTCTTTCGAAGATCGCAGATGTTCCATAAACAATTGCAGAGGTTACTGAAAGTTTTGCAATACATTTTTTATCAAAAGTCATTAGAAATCTGGTAAACACTACCATTTTGCGCTTTGCTCGCACTTACACTTACTTGTTCCCCTTCACTTTTCATTTTAGGTGTCATATTGCTATATAAAAAAGTGCTAATTAACATGTATTTTATCTACCCTTAAAGTCCAGCTCATTAATTTAGGGACATCTTGTATATAATAACGCTTCTGTATTACAAGAAGGATTAATGACTTAGATGGTTCTGTAAAGCATAGTAAAGATAGATCGAAGTTGCAGCTCTAACCTAATACATAACATTATATGGGGATTATTTTTATTGTAACATACTTAATATTCTATAGGGAGCAGTTCCCTATTTCTCCATTAGAAATAATCTTTTCATTTGATAGACTGCAATTTTCAATACTCCCAATCTCCACAAAACTACAACATTCTGTAAGGAACAACTATAATCATCATTTAGTTCCTGTATAATAGGGCTCACAAAATATTCATGCAGACACGTGCTGAAAATTACATTTTTATATGCTTAATTTCCAATAATTATTTGTTTTTTAATTTCAACTTTTTTCCAATCTGGTGGCAACATATTGATAAAAGATAATTTTTTTCACCCTTTCACTCGTAATGTGCTCGTGCAGCTTAAAATTTATTGTTTTGACCGAAATATATTGTTGAAAAATATAGTTAAAATATTTCTTTAAAACTTGTAAAAAATAGAAGTTTAAGTTATGTGTTAAAATATTGATACCATTAGAAAGCTAAGTTTTTTTTAGTTTTAATTTGATATAAAAATCATCTTTGTGCTTTAACATTTTCGGAAGTGATATCATCATTTGCGTCGGAAATTTTTACGATTAAGTTAAACTATTTAATATTTAATAACCAATAATAGTATTTGTTGATTTATGAGACTAAAAATTAAAGACAGCACTTTATTTAATGCTTTACTAAATTCGACAATGACGATAAAAGTATCTTAACATATTTTAGATTTCTAACTAATAATAATAATGAAACTGCTTTTCTGATTAATTCTAAATTTCTGATATTAAACAATTTACTAAAATCAATATATGATATTTTAATATAAAAAGTTGTTCATTCCATTACATTGGAGGCCCACTTTTTGAACCATTTAAGGATAACAATTTGACAATTGAACATTTTTAAAACTCAAATCAGAATCATCTAATATTGTTTCTCTTTGTACTCTATTATATTTAAGCTACATTTCAATTTGATATACATTCATTTAATTTTAATAATGTAAACGTGAGATTGACTTTCTTATTTAAATACCCATTTTGAAATATTGAAAATATTAATTTACCAAACAAAGTCTTATAGTTTAAATTAGTTTTGTGAAACTTTGTTTCATCTTTAAAGCCTTCCTTATGTCTATCTTACTAAAATATTCAAACGAATCTTAAAAGACGTATTTCACCTGCAGTATCACCCAAACACTCCTTTTTCTTTTGATTAACGAACACTTCGTATAGACAAGTTATTTTCTCAGAATTAATGATATATTCTATGCGTTTTCTAGAATTTAAAAAAATGATGCACGACAGAAAGCTGAGTATTCAAAGGAACTTGATCTAAGATTTCCAGAATCCATCATTTTAGAAAATTAAACAGTCAAAGGAATTTTAAAAAGAAAGAAGAAAAATGGGTGAGGCTTTCTAAATATTTGGTTCATTTATCAGTTGTTAAATAAATTGCTTTGTTTATTCTAAACTTCATGGCATTTGATTATCAACAATTCATATCGCTCGTTCTACAATCCTATACGAGCTAAGAAATGTTTTGGTTCGCAGAAATTACTTATTCATTACCTATTATTCATATAAAAAACTGCAATGTTGACATCTATTCAGACAAAAAAAATAGTTAGAAATCATATTTTTCTTCAAAACTCTGATTTCTTTTTAAATCGTCTGCCCTGAGCTAGAGTGTTGTTATTTTAAACTCAGGAATAAAATACTGTAGATTTATTTGAGGATGTGATTAGCTTCAGGAAATAAATAGAGAATGCAATAATAAGCCTAAATATTTTATTATGATATCAACGATTTTTAAGTAAGTTTCAGGTATTGAATAACGTCCAAGGTATTGGGACAAAATAAATATAAATAATGAAATTGACGCAAATTTGAAATCAATTTTTTTTGAACGAGCAAATAAGAACAATGCATAGATATTCATGAAATAATCATTTTTTAGTCCTTTATTATTACAGCTTTAAAATTTATTTAAAATATTGAACTGATCAAACTAATTATTTACTAAAAATCATCAATAAATTGACGTATCATTATCTAAAAACAATATAAAATTTTTTATCTAAATTTTATCTACATCCTCAATTTTTTCCAGTATATGAAATTTTAAGTTTTTAAAAAGGTATTAAGCATTTTCTGAAACTCTTTTAGATGTTTGCTTTTATTCTTGTCAAAATAAATCGTTTCAAGTTATTTATTTGTTTTATACTTAGTACTTACATATTACTAGGAGCAAAGCCCTTTTTTATCAAAAAACTTTATAGATATAAAAACTTAATCAATCTACTAATAAATAATACTAATAATAAACGAGTTGCTAAAATTAAAAATAATTTATTTCTATAGAATTAATTAAATGATACTGTTGCATCAAATTTATATATATTTTTTACAAATGGAGGATTCAAAAAGTAAGTTATACTTGTTTGCCTATTGATAACATTGTGATGAAAGAAAAGTTAAGCTTGCGCAGACGATAATTGAGTTCCACAGCTTACAACGTTAGGAATTTCATTCGGATACTGAAAATTGTTTCCGCGCAGCACAAGAAAAAAATGGAGCATCAGATGGGAACCTATTCCAAAGCTGAAGTACGTGGAACCATGCATTTTATTATGGGCAAATCGTTTAAGAAGTACGGAGATTCATCGTGAGATACTGGAAACGTATGGGCCACATGCAGTGTCACTTCCAACTATTATGAAATGGTACCAGCAGTTCGAAAACGGTCACATAGATTTAACCAATGTGGAAAAGCAAGGAAGACCAACTACGGTGAACACGAGACATGGTGCAGCGAGTAAAAGATATCGCACAGCAATCGCATACATTGCGCAGGATTTGGGTGGAAGCAAATTTTCCGACGATGATTAGGTTCAAACAGTTGTTCAAAGCTGGACAACGATTATCTCTAGCCAAGACATCGAGCCATTAAGGCTACATTCCGACAAATGTCTCCAGTGGCTATAAGATTATGTAGTGAAATAGTGTGCTAGTATATATGTCTTATTGAATGGTAGCGGATTTGTAAATAAAGTATTTATGGCTTAATACACTGATGGAAAAAAATCCCAACACTAGGAAAGAGCTGTGCTACATAAACGAAATTTGGTAGGCGTGTTTATACATCTGAAAGATGACGTCGATTCAAATTTTGAGCTACACGCGTAAGTGTGGCGCTAGTAGCGACACTATGAACATGCAAATGAGGTTTGCTTTAAATAAGCGCTGTAAGGTTCGTGATCGTTATCGTTATTTAGAGTTGAGATTTGACGTAGTGGGTTAATGTTAGTTAAGGATGCCTCTGAGAAGACGAAGAAGCCATTATCAACAGCTCACTGTTTTTGAACGAGGTCGTGTTGTAGGGCTACGAGAAGGTGGGTTTTCTTTCCGCGATATTGCTGAAAGACTTGGCAGGAATGTATCCACTGTGCATGAGTATTGCGCCAGTGGACAAGGGAAGGTACTGCCTCAAGAAGACCAGGTTCCGGGCGGCCACGTGGTACTACTGAGAGGGAAGACCGTCGTATTCGGCGTATGGCTGTGGCTAACCGTACTGCGTCTACAGCTGAAATTCGAGCTGCAGTTGACACCACAGTGACACAACGAACTGTTACAAATCGGTTACTTCAAGAACAGCTCCGAGCCAGACGCCATGTACAGTGCATTCCACTGACTCCAAACCACTGCGGTTTGCGACGTGATGGGTGTCAAGCTAGAGCTCATTGGAGGACGGAGTGGAGATCTGTTGAGTTTTCTGATGAAAGCCGGTTCTGCCTTGGTTGCAGTTATAGCCGTTTGTTGGTTAGAAGGAGTCCAGGTGAACGCCTGCTAGTGACCTGTCTGCGGCCTAGACACACAGGGCCTACTCCTGGAGTTATGGTTAGGGGAGCAATTTTGTATGACAGCAGAAGCACTCTCATGGTTTTCCCACGCACCCTGGCTGCAAATTTGTACGTCAGTCTAGTGATACAACATTTTGTGCTGCCATTCATGAACAGCATTCAAGGGAATGCTTTCCAACAGGATAACGCTCGCCCTCATACCGCTGTTGTAACCCAACATGCTCTACTGAGTGTCGACATGTTGCCTTGGTCAGCTAGATCACCAGATCGTTCTCCAATCGAGCACGTATGGGACATCATAGGATGACAACTCCAGCGTCATCCACAACCAGCATTAACCCTCCCTGCATTGACCGCCCAAGTGCAACAGGCATGGAATTCCATCCCACAAACTGATATCCGACACAATGCATGCACGTTTGCGTGCTTGCATTCAAAATTCTGGCGGTTACACTGGTTACTAATGTACCAACATTTCACATTTGAAATGGCTCTTCTCGCCAATGGCTCTACTTGTGATCTTGAAACTTTAATCAATTAAATATGTTACCTAGACAAATGTATTCCTAAAATTTCATTACTATACAATAATTTTTTCTTGGTGTTGGGATTTTTTTTCCATCAGTGTAGTTTGAGTGTAACTTACTTTTTAAACGTCCCTAGTATTTATAGTTTATTGTTATATAGTTTATAAATTCATAAAAGCACCTGGTAAAAGAGGGGATAATAACTACGGATTTATTTGCATCTAAATCTGAAATCTTTAAATATTATCTTTGAGAGAAATTCACTCTTGAAATATTAATCATATTGATTTTAAAATTCATACCAAATTAATTATAGAGTAAAAACAATTGATGCTACTTATGTAAATAATTGCTCATAATTTATAAATCATGATCAAAAATAATAACTTTTCAAATAATTTTTATAGATGAAAAGTATGCCTAAACTGAAACTAAATGATAGCTTATAAGAAATTCATTTAATTGAAAAGTATTGATCAATCTGAAATACTTCTAAAGAACTCTAAAGAAAGTTATTAGATTAAAAAAATACTGGACATATTCATTATTCTATACTATTAATATACGCAATAATTTACCATAATAAAAGTGGGAGTATGGTTCTTTGCATTCTACAGAAGAAAGCATTGCCATCAGAACTACAAAATTTAGTATAAATATAGGAGAGAATTATTTTAAAATGCGATCCTGGATTTTTTTTGTAATTTTCACTGAAATATTAATTAATAAGAAAAAAACTTTAAAACTTGTCTATTTTCGTTAATAATTTCCAGAAATATTTTTTCACAAAATAATTTTTGTGCCATGTTAGAACGCAAGAGTAGCCATTTTAGCTTTTAAAAAAAATGGCTACTCTTGCGTAACTTGAGTTTAATTTTTGCCTCATTTCCCGCCAAATTATAGCAATGGTTAAAAATGCATAATATTTTTTACTGTCTCAATTAAATAAAGACAGTTTCCATTATTTTGACAAATACCTAATTACATGAATTTCTTAGCTTGTTGAAGGCTAAGGCACCATCTTTCATTTGCAACAAATTCCATATTTGAATTTTAAGCAACGAAGGTGCTGACAAAGCTGCCAAATTGGCAACTACTTCAATCGCCACTACTATTTCTGTGAGTGACATAAAGAAACATATTAAAATGCTTCTTTTTCTAAATGGCAGATACAGTAGGACCTAGAAACAAACAACATTTATGTTATCAAATCCCATGTGTAACCTTGACCCTCATTAGCGAATAGAAAATCAGATGCTGTTTTAACTCTTTTAAGCATTGGGCAGACTAGATTGTTGCTAATAACAACTACTGTTTTCGCGATGTCATTGTCAAATCTCTGTACAATATAAATTGCCAGAATGTTGAAATTTTAAAATCTATCATTTATAGTTATTTTAAAAGTCTTCCAGTCCACTATCTTTCTAGCTTGATAAAATACATCTTGCCCAAATTTTTCTATTTTTAAAGTCCCTGAAGTTTCATCTATTTATTTCAATCTTGATTATATTTTAGCTTCTCTGCATATTGCATTCGATGACTGCTTTTAAAAGATATAATTTTACCTATTGTTTGGTGCAGCAGGGACGACATCATTGCTCTTGAGCTAGGAAGCACCAAATAAGCAAACAGTTTGCAATAATGATCTTTTTCCTTTCGCATGTTGCTTATTTTTTATAAATTTTGTAAGATATTAAATTATGGATTATAATTATATATCTCTTTATTCTTTTATTGCCGCTTTTTCATTCAGTTTATGTGTTGCTAGATATAAAATGTGCTGCTTTAAATATTTGTCAAATGCATATTTTTCGAAAAATAGGAGCAGTTGGAGATAGTTTACTATCAGATAACAGCTAACAAGAAAAAGTGACTTGATCCCTTGTCCTTGGGTCCTTGGTTATTTGATGTCTATGATGAACAAAAAATGATGCATGGTGGGATTGGCTAAAATGCTGGTTGACATCTTTTGTAATTTGAAAAAAAATATACTGTGTTAAGCGAGATATTAATGCCAAATTAAGTATGATTACCAGTATACCGTTATATATCAATATATTAATACCAAATCATAAATGTAACTGAATTGAAATTAAACAAAATCAATATTCTTGGCGTAGCTAGCCTTTTAAAGGCAGCAAGAAGGAAATATATTTTTTTAATTCAAAATTTTTACCAAATCTTTCAACTTTGAACTGGAAGCAAATTCAGAAGAAAAAGAATTACTTAAAAAGTAAAGTGAGTTGTGAAATGAAGAGTTTTTAAATGTCATTAACTGATTTTCAAGACAGCAACCGAACATATTTTCTTTTTTCTTCTTTTTTAAACACAAGAAATGCCATTCAGAAAATGTTCTGGAATAAATTTCAAGATCAGGCTGCAAAGTAGTAACAAACGATAAAAGAAAAGGAAACTCAGTCGACATTTCAAGTTGACCCGCACGTCCTGACGCACAATCAAGAAGTGTTTAATCTTAACCTGATGTTACTTGTTTAAGGTAATAATTTAACTTTAAAGCCTGACGCGAGGTTATATAGAAGAATTTGGAAAAGCAACTCCAAAACTCCACTTGTCGAAAGTATTAGGTAATAGAGAAAAATTTATTGTTCCAGTCAAAAAAAAAAATTCTTTTCAGTATTGATCAACGGTAGGCCGAGCTCATAAATATTTATTGTCATTTGGTTCGTTAAAGGTTAAAAGTCTGTGAATGAATTATATTTTTGAATTTGTTTCTGGATTTTTCACATTTTAGTAATGGAACTGAACAAACATGTTCAACATGGTACAGCTAATTTAGGCCACCTCTGTGATATTATTTCGTATCAATAAATAGTTGTTTTGAGTTACACGTTTATTGAAAACCTAAATTATGTATGGATAGCTGCCATCATAACTTTTTATTTTTACCAAAATGTGATCCTTTTCTCCCTCTTAAAAGCATAAATTTCGTAATTTTGCAATTGTATCACTGCCATATTTATGACAACCTCATTCAAGTGCAGTAAATTGTTTATTTAATATGGCTTGTGTTTAAGATCAGTCTTGTCTGCACTATGATTTTTGAAATTGTGGAATTCGAATTTTTAAAACTAGGGAGGATTTAATATAGATGTACGAAATAGTATTTGATTTAAAAAAAAAGTGTTTTATAAGATTATTTTAAAAAGTTATTTACAAGTTGCAAATACAAAGGTAACTTTTTATATTGCAAGGACAAAGATTGTTCATATTACAAGATATTACAGTACAAATATAATAACGAATTAAACAATAATGCGAGTACTTAACGAAATTATGTTTTAATTTAAGTAACTAAGTTAAAAATTCATATGATTTCATTCACTTCTATTATTATTTGAAATGCTAAACATTAAGAAGAATTATTAAACACTTAAAGACTTTGCCTATTTTCCAGAAAGGTATATTTTCGCATTTTCCCATTTCTCCCATTGCAACTGATTTATTCAAATTAAGGCACTTTGGAAATATGTATTCTATGAAAGCAAGTTGTCACAAACGGGTTGCGATAGCATATCTCATTTTTCTTTTAAATAAATGTGTATTCTTTAGTAAGGAAATTATAAGATTGGTAATAGTATAGTATTCTTTAAATTTTAAAATAAAACTCTTTTAAATAATGCAGAAATAATATCTAAATTTTGATTTAAAAATAATCATTACTCTAATTGTGGTGATTATGCAACCAAATGTCCATGTTTCAAGGAATTTTTAAAGCCTCAGATAGTTTTCGAAAATACCAAATTATCACATTCTTACGTTTCTAGCTTTGTGACTAAATCATTCTATCTTCAGTCTCTTATTAAATGAGTTGTATGAGCTCACAAAATACTGTCATAATTGGACAGCGGAATGACGACACAATTTGTATTGTAGTAGATGCTTGTCAATAAGTTTGAGGAATGCTGTCTTAAAGAACTGTATGAAAATATATTATCAAATTCTTAAAGCTTCTGTCAATTTTTGGAATGTCTAAATTATTACATATTCACTTTTCTAATTTAGTTAGAAGGTTCATTCTATTTTCCACTTATAAAATGCATCGCATGTATTCACAACATGATGTCACAGTTTGAAGTTTAGAGAATAATATGTTGAGACTGGAGCTGCTTTAATCTGTCATTAATTTGCCAAATTCTTAAAGCTTCTGTCATCTTTCAGGCTTGTAAGTAATGTATATCATAAGCATACTTATGTTTCCAAGTTTGAAGCGAAGAAATAATAATTTGTATTTATCAATTAGCTTAATCCTTTTTAAACAATGTAGTTTATACAATTTTCCAAAATCTTAAAAGTTTTGTCGCTTTTCTGATTAGACATATTATGACAAACAATAATTCTGATGCAATGAATTTACCTGGAATAATAGTTTTTTAAACGAAATTTTGTGTAGCACCTTAATTTCGTATGGAATTTATTCTCTATATTACGAAAGATATTATTAATTAAAATAGATTTTTCTTCATTATTGTTTCAAATTTTCCTCTTTATAGCTTTTTTCAAAACTTTAACTAAATCTATATCATATGTCTTTCTCTAATTTATAACATAAAATTATTTTTAAAAAATTCTTGGTGGTAAACAAAATGTTGGTGAACATCCTATAAAGTAACATATTGCAAAGTAATAAGAAAAGATATCAGAACTTTACACTGAATGATGAAAATAACAATAATAAATGTAAATGACATTTGAGGCATTATTAAACAGAATATTAGATTTACAGAAAATATATATCTTAAGCGGTAAAATTTTTTTAAAAAGGTGTTCTTTCAATTAAAGTACATTTTCTTGTTCGTATAACACAATTTACAAATTTATATTTCAAGAATTTTCTTAATAAAGTTATTAAAGATGGTATAATTTTACTAAATAGAGACACAGCTGTATTTAGAATTCTAACATTTAGGAAAGTCATTCTAACTTCATTAAAAAAGTTGCAGCATTAAGGTAATAGGTTAGAGAGATGACATAATACTTGTCAATTCTTTAGATATATAGTGGTTTCTTTAAAGTTCATAAAATAGTATATTTTGAATTCATCGCATAAATATTTCATTACTTTGCAATCACAGCAGTGCAGAATAATTGCATCCTCTTGCGAGACAGTGAATTAAACGAAACCGAACCAAAGCATTAAATTTCGATCCATCATTTTGAAAGAATTGTCTGTTCAAACCTAACATTACCCTCTGCCCTTCTGAATAAAACCGAGGGAGGGTTAAAGAGAAGTGTAATTATGAATAGCAAAGAAACAAACTTTTTAATTTAATAATCAAACAGAATGTTTTAAAAATTTCACACTTCGTTATAAATACCATCTACTGAAAAAAAAACATTACGTTATGGTTTTCTGTCTCATGAAGATGTATATAGTTTCCAAGCGAAACCTGTAATTATTGCAGAGGGAATTACAAATTTTCATCACGTTTGACTTATGAATATTCGACAACTCGTAAATATATCCTTTGGCCACTAAAGCCCACAATTTAACGAGGAAGGCTGGATGCGATGAAATGCAGCAAGATTTCTTTTGTTAATATTAGGAAGAAAAGTTGATGAAAGTCAGGAGGAAAGTTGATGAATTCATTGTAAATAATGGGACCAAGAGTTGTAGCAATTATTAGCAGGACTCTAATTAACATTTAGCAAAAAAAAAAAAAAAAAAAAATCACATGTGTGATGTTAATTGTGTGAAATGGTTTATGTAAATGGGCTACGTAATGACACCCCAGAATATTTAACTATTGCTGGATATGAGACAAAGGGTTATGAAGCAACTAAGTAATACTTCTTTAATTGAATTTGAAAGGATTTTGACAGCATTAACTTTCGAGTTGTAAGGGCTATATTTTATCCCTCACGGCTAAACGAATTTCTTTCGTAATCTTTATAAGTTTTAAATACTTTCTTGGGTTCTCTTTTTCTTGTTTTCTGCTTTTTTAGGTAATCCAATGTGCAGCCCTCTCTTTTTTGGACAAGAATCTGACAAAATTTTTAAAAAATTAGATAATTGGATTATTTCTTTAAAATTAAGATGAATAAAAATCATTAAAGATCTAAACGTATGTAGGTATTACAATACAATCAAAAAAGTTTTTTTTAACTAAAAATTGTATGTTTAAGTCGTAGCTTTTAATACTTTTAAAATATATTCCTTTCTCTCTAAAATAAGAATAATGCATCTAAAAAATACTTGAGATTCCAATTCGTTTCTTTTCTAATTAAAAATGACATTGTAAACGAAATTTGTAATGTATTATGAAAGTAATTTTATTGAATTTCAAGTTATAGCACGATATATTAATTTTCATGATCTGTTACAATGTAGTGCAGTTTTTTCATCTTAAGAATTAAAATGTTTAAATCAGTGATTTTAGAATCTAGTAAATTCACTTTTAAAAACACACACACATTTTAAGGGGAATACATCGTATCTTCAGTATACAACTAAATGTGAACAAATCAAAAGTAAAATATATACGAAAAATTATTTTAAAGTTCTTGTTATTATAACCTGTCATCGCTATAATAAAAAAATTCAAGCGCGTTAATACATTTGTGTACAACATATGCTACTCATATATGAATGCATTCTTTCCGTTACAGACTTAAAATTTTAAAACAAAGATATATTACTGTACTTTTCTTTTCCTTTTAATTTCCTTTTGACATGATAACTTTTAGGTATATATACGCACAGTATATCATTTCATTTGATACTTTTCGGGTCAGATAGGTATCATACAAATCTGAAGGATTCATCTTTTAATAGTTTCTCATTTAGAAATATAAATTTTCTTTATTTCTTCATATCAAAATCCTACTTACTCATCCTTTCTACATAATAGTATTTTGATTATTTTATTTGTTTCAAATAATTTTAAACAAAGCTATTATTTAACTATAATTGTGGGCTATACTAGTCCCTATTAGAACAAAAATTGCTTGAAAAATTCATTTAAATTTAACCTTCCAGCTGGCGCGGCCGTCATACCAACATGAAAGGTCGCGTATTTCCCACATACGCTATAATAAATTGAAAATTTTCAAAAGCGTAACTATTACATTTATATTGTAAATAGCTTAGGATTAATAACCACAATCACTTTAAACATTTTTTTACTTAAAAAGAAGCAGAAACAATATAAACATAGATTGCAATAACAATGTAAAATGACCGCAGGCTAACTGAATTTATTTAAAAATAATATCAATGAAATTGACGATATTTTGACAGAACAATTTGCATATAAAGTATAGAAGTGCAGAAATACAGAATCTATGTATAAAAAGGAAAAAGTAATTGAAATTTAGATATGAAAAGGAAGAAAATAGTTTCATTGTTATTTCATTGCAGCGTTGCAATTCGAGCAAATGTGTTTAGTGGGCTCCAAACATATAAATTTCTGTCAAATCTCACAAGTGAACCTCGTGATTTTAGTCCGCTTTTCCTCTTTCCTCTTCATTTTTCCCTGACGTCGCATCTTCCATTTCTTTAACACCTTGTTCGACTTTTCTCTTTATCACCTTTAATTTAAGCTCACTTTGAAGAGACGTGGGTACTTTTTTCCAATATTTTCTTTCGTAAGTGCATTTGCCAGCTGGAGCCAGTCTAAAACAATACGGATTTATTTGTAAAATCATACAAAATAATATGTGACAAAAACTTACATGAACGGTCGCTCGTATCTCTAAAATACAAACATCTGATCGGCAGAGACCTATTAACGTCACAAACTTAGCCAAGACAGGCGTTCCCAGTGCCACCAGACCTGAAAATATAAAGCGAAATTCATGTCTAGTGTATCTCTCACAAACGCTCGCCCACTGGAAGGTTAAATAAACTTAATTTTATTAAATTTATATAAGCTTTATTGTTATTTAAATAATAAATATGTAACAAATGTTAATGATTTATTTTTATAAGCCTCTCAGATTCTATTGTGTAAGTGAGTAATATCTATGAAAATGCCCCTTCATGACAAATTTGTAATCGAAAATTTCTAAATATTATTTAGTAACTTTTATAAATATTGACGAGGCTTATTAAAAACAGGCTCAACAATTGAAATTTCATTCAATTTAGAGAGTTGAAAATATTGAAATATAACTTCTCTCTTACAGAAATGCAGAAATATAACTTTTCTTATTTATGTAAGCAATGAATATTTTTTTCATAGCAAAATGAACAGATTTTAAACAAATTCTAAGCAAGTCCACAAATATATATTTAGTACATCATGTTATTTAATGCCTCTAACAGTCAAATGCCAATTTAAAAGTGAAAAAACTTTCTTATTAAGCATTTTTAAAATAAATCTTAAAAATATTTATCCATTATCATGTAATAAATCGTCTTAAGTTACATAATATCCAATAGATGAATGCAAAACTTAATTATCACCAACTGATCGATCTTTCCGCATTTTACATTCAGGAAAGGAATTATTTTAGATAAAGAACCTCGCCAAGCAAGTCCGCTATTTTTCGCTAATAGTATCGCGTCTCTTCAAGAACTGTCAATCCTGCTACTTCCTAGACATTTTTCACAAGAGCTTTACTATCCGTAGACGAAGTCTAATAAATAAAGCTTCCATAGATAGATTTCAAAGTAAGTGAAAAAGAAAAAGAAAAAAGTGAATGAGCCCAATGCCGCACCTATCTTGCTGAGGTAATTGCCTTGTATTTTGAACAGCGGACAAGTTCTCCATTGCAATGATGAAATAAGACCAGCGTAAATAAGGCCGCGAGTCATGCTTTCTTTAGATTTTTAGCTTCGTTTTAGGTCCTCTTTTGAAGTTGGGATTTTACTCAAATTTCTAATCTATATCCACTTTGACAAGAGTCAATGGGATTTTTGATGAGAGATATTATACTCAAGGGAATAATTAATCATATCTTGATGCAAACTGACTTTTCCGAAATTTTTTCAGACTAATCGGGAGAGGTTATTAAAAACTGGCCATGATCTACGAATGAGCAGGTAAAAATAATCATCATGAAAAACAGGTGTTACGATTCTATATTGAAACCTATGAAATGGCAATGCAAAGATTGATGCTTGGGAAGAATTTGGCATCTTGAGGTACGAAATAATTCATTAATTAAATTCTTTCTGAAATTGTCTGTGAAAACTGACTATTTAAAAGACTTTAGGGAAATATTAAAAACACAGGATAATTAGTGTCAAAATGTATTATAAAACAATGACAAAGTTTAATAAAATTGAAAACGAGAGCCTTTTGTGCAGTTAATGAGAGACTATGTTTAATAAAATAATTTAAATGAAGATACTTTTGTGCTCTTCTTAGAGAAACATTTGTTTTGTTCCTATTAATTCTTATATAATAATACTTAATGTATTAATATTATTTAGCTTTAAAGTTGCTTCGTAATTTGGTGCTATGTTCATATATAGAAAGTAATGAAATAATAAAGTGATGATTAATAGAGCTGGAGAATTCAAATCAGGAATATGAAAAAAAAATTCATTAATTCTCTCTGAAATCATCTGAAAGATATCTTTTTAAGATGGATAAGGTAAGATATTAAAATTCCTTTAGGACTATTAATAAAAAAATCCTTTTGAAAAATTTAAATGAAGAAAATTTTAAATCCGAAACACATCATTAACTTGTTTAATTGTTTCATTAATTTTGTTTTTTGCTCTTAAAGCTATTAATGGCATTCTTTATTTTACTTATTAGCAGATACTGAAAAATATGAAATTCAATAGAGAATGGAAGCTATATAAGCTATCTGTAGTCTATAATAAACGATATAAAAACACATTTGTTTATTTCTCTTTTTAAATTATTTAGCGACAAACTATTTAAGGAAAGTATAATAAGTAAATAAAATTCATTAAAGATTATAAATAAATTATTTTGTTCCAAAACTCAGTTTATCATATTAATGAACTATTCCATTATTTTTTATTTATTTGCTTATTTAGTTAATATATTTAAACAATTGACAATTTCTCACCTATATCGTGTGATTTTTTAAATGTAAAGACGTCAATTTCATTAAATATATTTTATTTTATTTTATAGAAGGAGTAAGTTTATGTTTATAGATAATAAACATATGTTCTTTGTTGGCAACAGAAATGTAACATTGTTACTTCATAGAAAATTTATAATTACGTAATAAGCTTAGTATTGTTGTTTTTAATCCATAATGCATGTTACAACAGGGAAGTGACTGCAAGTTTTTAGCACTCCAAATTATGAATTGTTGATCAATACTACATATCCCGCACAAGAAATTTATCATATGACTATGACAGCACCTGAATTAAATAAATAAATTTAAAGTATTTTGAATAACGAAATTATAATATATTGATCTGTACGTGAGTTCTCTATTTAAGTATGTAAAAAAAATTTTTTTTTTTTTTTTTTTTGCAATTCTTTATAATTCTTAAAATTCCTGAATATAATATTCAGTATTTTAGAGATTATATTAATTTCATTTATTCATATTTTATTTATTCTTAAGCAATATAAGAAACATCTGAAAAGAATAAAGTTTTAATTTAAAAGCGGATATGCTACCGCAAAACTTTAGCACCTGAAATACCATGGAAACCGCAAATGAAATTGACTGACAAATGCGGAAGAAATTTGACCCTAGCACTTTAAAACATTCTCTTCTGACTCATTGTTTCTATGCAGAGTTCTTTATCGAGATATAATGTTCGTAATCTTCTGGCCTATCTGTTTACATGAATTTTTTTTCCAGTTTACCTGAAGGATACAGAGAATATATTTTGTGTGTGATGAAAACATGTATAAATTTGATAATAATTTACTCCTTTTGATAAAAATTATTTATGTGATTAGGGATTTTATGAATTGCTTTTTTATGCATTTAAAATGTTTATTGCACTGGAATGAATTGTTGATAAATGCAGAAAATACAAAGGCAATTCACAATCTCTCTCTTTTTTTCTTTTTCTCTATTTATGAATATTGTCCGCTAAAAGCATTTATATTAATTTGAGAGTTGCAATAATTATTGTCACAAACCTGGTGTCTAGGTCTAGTAAAGTGACCGTGCGCTACACTTTGAGAGAGGTCACGACGTCATTCTGGGAAACAATGAATTATCTTTCGAAAATGATATCAGATATTCTTATAAGATTATAGAACATCTTCGATTTGATACAAAATGTGTTTTAAGTGCTGTAATGCTAAAAAAAAGAAAAAGAAAAAAAATCTGAAAGATTCTTCTTAAATCGCGATTTCCAATACTCTTCCAATACGAAAAAATATAAAATTTAAATTTGTTATCAACATATGCTTTTATTATTCAATCTTATGGTTTAAATTATTTCTTTTCTTTGGATATCGCATGTTGTTATACCGCGAGCTTTTTGTTTATGATTTTAATTTAATATCAGTCGCAAGCGGCTGGATTGTTTTTGATACAATTTGTTACTTAATTCCTGATTGAAGTAATAAAGATTTACAACCCAAAGTCTTATCCTTCCCGGTTAACTGGAGACGAGTCATTTAAAAATAAAAAATAAATGAATCAATCGTTATGAAATTTGATATTTCTGGACTACTTTAATAAAAGTTATTGTACATTATTTTGCATTGTTACCAGATTTTTTAAAACATTGATGCATAATCTTCAATTTAATACTCCAATATCTCTCACTCACGAACTGAAAACTGCATAGTTAAACAATAATGAGCCTAATGATTTTTTCTTTTGCATTGCGTAGTCATGAATGTTGAAACAGCTTTACATTTTTTTTCATTATAGAAACAATACTGAAACAATATCCATAAAATGCTATTCTTTTTATATGATATTAAATGTTCTACTTCCTTTTATTTCATTTTGATAAGGGAAAAACCAGGATTCAGCTGGATTTTTTTTTACCAGTAATATATAAAAACACCACAGAAATGTTTTAATTGTATCTCAAAAACACGATTTTTCGATTACATTTCATAAGCCACTTAAAATTATTTTTGTTCTTCTCCCACACTCAGGCAGGGGGTGGGGGTGGAATGCTTAAGGGTACCATTTTGGAATGTCGCATTCCGCAAGAAATCATCTCCTTGTTAGAAGTATTTTATAGCACTTCATTGTCTCGCTGGAATCCTATCTACCTTCCGATAACAAAAACCATCCATAAAATGGCATAGGGAGAACAAAGTGCACCATTCTTTGGCGCAGTAGAAAACAGATAAAAAAAATGGAACTAATAATGGAGGTGAAAAAGTGCTCTAAGTGCTAGAGCTCTTTCTTATTGGTGATAAATGTGGATTCACTCTTTATCGGCGAGCCCATCGTTCGGAGTTTGACAGCGTCAACAGGTTGGTGTAGGTGAAGAAATCGTAATGGAAATACTTTGGATTGAAACAAGATATACACAATAAGAGAGAAGGCGGAAATTTTTTTATTTGACTTTTTTTTCTGTCTTAGAAAAACGTTCAGCTGAAGGCAACAAGATGATACTGAATTATTAGAAACCATATTTTGATGCCAATGTATAAAATCCGCTTTTCGAGCATTATATATAAACCAAGACGAAAATTTTCTTTTTATGAAATTTGCAATCCCGTTTAAGAAAAATATAATATGGTAGCCGACTTTGGAAATCAGATTTTTGCCAGAAATATTAACTTTTTGAGGCTGGTATTAATATGGAATATGTTTATTATAATTGTGGTGAGTTATTTGATAAAACTAAAGAATCTCAGTTCAATTGAATCGGTCTATTACAAATTATCACAACGGGCACATTATAAAGTGAATCATTATCGTTTAAGTGTTTAATTCAATTATTTCTCAGAAGATCTTGTTATTTCATGAAATAACTGATGAGGATATCTAACAAAGTATGAAATAACGCATTTCATGCTTATAAGATGAAATATTTTCTCTGAAATAAAAGTAGAAATGAAAGTCATGTTTCAAAACTCATATCTAAAGAAAGTGAATTTTTTAAAATAATTTTAACACTGATAAAATAATTCGATTGAGATTTTCGAAAGAACGATAAAATTTTTATTACAAACTGTATATTTAATCAAATTCTCTACCTAGTTCATAGCGATTATTTATATTGCAAAGATTAAATCTATTTTTGAATTCAATTACACTTTCTATTTGATAACTTTATGTATCACCTTTATTTCTTTTACGTCTGATTTCCTTTAAGCAAATGGCATTTTCGAAAACAAAGCGAATCTTTTTCTTTCTTCTAATAATATTTTGCAGTAAAGTAATTAACTAACCATATTGAATTGGATTCAATATTCAACAAGAATAAAGCTACTTGGAAAAATTTATGCGACTGTTTATTACTATTTCTTTGATGCCATTCTACAATTTGCGCTCGCGTGTATGTGCGTGTGTTAGATATAGGATCCTTAAAATTTCTGTACATGCTTTTGAAGTAAATAATATGTGAGAATATTGCGAAACACGATGATCTATTAATATTAAATAAATATATTTAAAAGCTGAAATGCGCCTGTAAATGTGTGAAGTGAGAAATTTTTCAAAAGGATATGCAGGGGTGATTGTTAAACATTGAAGCATTATTTTATATACTAATTAAATAAATAAATAAAATATTTTTTTTATTCTAATAACATAAAATGTAATATAAAAGATAATATTTTTTGATTAAATATTAATTGAGATTTAATACTTTATCCAATAATTGTGAAACCTATTATTGGGCAAAGATTGTTTTTACACCACTTTAAAATAAAAAAATAATAAGTTTTTCAGTAAAAGATACAAATTTTATTTTTACGTAGTTATTTTTTTCTTTAATTTTAATCATTTTAAAAACGCTTAAAAAATAATTTTCTTCAATAATTTCTATATTTTTAATCGCAAGATTCAGTAATCAAATGAATTAAAGTAGTGTAAATTGAAGCAGTGTCTTTTCTCATATAAAAGTTATCACTAGTTTTCTTAAGCCCAAATTTTGAACATAAAATAATAACGGATACATTAAGCTTAAAATATTGTAAATAAAATATTATCGTACTAGGATGTATTAAACTAAGTTGGATCGTATTAAAAAAGCATGATTTAAAATTTTGCTCAGTGTCATACAAATAATAAACGGATGTATTCATTTTAAAAAGTTTTCTGGACTATTTTCGTATTAACATATTTAAAAGATTAAGTTAATATTTTCTGATGTCTACAATCAACGGATCGATATTCTGATCGAATACTGATTCGTTTTTTTTTTATTTGTACGATCGCTCGGAAATTCGGGAAATAAATATAAAAATAGGAATTAATTGGTGAAACATCATAAAAAATTCCATTAATTATTTTAAGAAACTGCTATGAGATAGTTTGATTTTAATTCTTTTGTTCGCAAAAAAACTGCATTGTAAAATTTTCGTATTCTAATATTTTTCAACACTTTCCAAAATATGGATCAAAATAAACGGTTCAAGAGACTCTGTTTTAGATGCTGCCATTTCACATAAATAACTCAATCTCCCCAGCGTGTGGACGATGAAAAATAATGAAGCACTCTGATGGAGAACAATGCATCATCTTTATGTCTTTGAACAACAAAGAAAAACCCCACCTAGCAACTTACCGGCTATATTCATTAATTACTACCTGCCAAATTGACCATCCTTTAAATTAGCAATATGCCTTATATACTGCATTTGTTTTTGTATGATTTAAAACGTTTTGTCATAAATGTTATTTTAGTTCACAAATCTTTTTCTGCTTGCCTTTATAAGAATTTTTCTCTTTTACAATATAGCTTTACTGAAATTATTTTCTTGTTAGAATTAGAGAGCAAAGTAGAAAAAGTTTTTGTACCAAGAAATATTTTTTTTAAAAAATGTATGTCGTTTAATCCATTTTTAAAAAAATTTCTTTGGGACAATACATTTTTTAAAACTGGTTGCAAAATTCTTTAATAATTATTTTTTTATAATTCAGTATAACATATAATAATATTGAAATCAGATATATCATCAAAAATGTCAGTATTAGATATATAAATCAGAGAAGATCAGATATGTCATGCGCTTTTATTTAATTTAATTTATTCCATGTTTGTAGAAATTCAATTGTCATTGATTAGGATTTTCATTCCTTTTCTTATATACTAGAATTTCGAAACTTTTAATGTTTACAAATTAAGAGTAATTGGAATGTAAGTATATTATTTTAATATCTTCAGAATTCATTTATCACTAAATATATTAGTTAGTTATGATTTAATTCCGTACAAACGTTCCACAAAGAATTGAATTTTATAACTCCATAACTTTTATAATATTATTAACTCCATAACATTTATGGCAATGTTTATAATGTGTTGATAAAATTAAACTTATTTATCAAAGTATGGAATCGCTACTTTGTCAGTGCTAAAATTATGATAAAAAAAAGAATTGCTTTCTTCTGAAATTATTCAATGTAAGATTTTAATTTGTGAAATATGCACTTTTTAGTTTGTATACATAATAATTGTTGGCGACTGAATTGATGTTTCAGTCTTAAAATCAAGTAACAAGATAAAAATTAACATAATAGTGAAATCTTTAAAAAAATGATTTAAAAAAGCCTATTTTAATTTTTAATTCCAATAATTTAGTAGCATAAAAAAGTCAAGCTTAGCGAAAAAGTTGATCGCCAAAGACTGCTAGTTTTACATATTAATCTACTGTATTGAAATATCGCTAGTCTTACTTCCACCAATTGTTTCTCTATTTTTACCCGTTACACTCGGAAAAGGTTTTTTTTCTGAGAAAATCCTTTATTCCCTTCAAGTTTAGTTTTGTTATACTAAAGACCTGTTTCAAAGCAACACTAGAGTTAGAGCATCGAGCCAACACTAGAGCATCGTAATTTTGAGCCGCCAGATGACGAGGACGACATCTGATCTGGCACACCTTCTTCAAACTTCACCACCACGTCAGAGGTAATAAGTATGGCTCTGGCAGATTTAAGGTGTACTAGATATCCTTACATGACGGTTCTTGGGAATCGGGTATCAATTCTGACAACTCCCGACTCTGAAAACAACCGAATCCTTACCACCAGGCCCCTGCGGCTGTTTTATTCCTTTCAAAGCGATCTGCATAAAATTCTTTCCGGAAAAGCAGAGTTCAAATACTCTAATTAGAATGAATACTTTAGAATACTTTAATTAGTATTGCGATGAAATAAAACTGACTTACTTACTGAAGTTACTTATCACGCAAGTATCACTTTTGTTCATGATAATGTTTAAAAATCTGGGGTGTTGTTTGAAAACTGTTGTATATTTGCTGAAAAAAATCTTTCAACATAATAATAATAATAATAATAGAAAAATAAAGAACAAATATTATTTTCAAAAAATTTCTTTGAAAAAGATAAACAAAATTTCTTTTTACGAATTGCCTGATATAAAATCCAAAGACATTGTCTGAATCTGATAAAAACAGAGAATTCAGAGACTGATTTAATGATGTCTGAAGAATGAAGTCCAAAGCACTGTTCTGCTACAATGTTTGGAGCTAAAACTTTGGAAGTTGTTTTTCGTGTGAGTGAAGGGTTACAAATAGCAATGTTTATTTCTTTTTCACTCTTAAAAAAGATTTAAGTTGAAGCGCACACATAGAAAACCAAATTTGCCTTGATTTCCTCAAATAAAGTTTGCCATTTAATGTTCTTGAGATAAGTGACTTTAAATTTTAGATTATTTTCACCTTCACCAAATGACTCCTTCGCAAAAGTTTAGTAATGAATCTGGAGGCGGGAAAGAAAAGGAAGACGACTTCCGCAGTTTTAAAAGAAGTATTTTGGGTCCGAATGTTCTGGAAATGGCTAAATCGTGCCCAAGGGAGACCACACATGCACACCCCGCCACCATTAGGGACGACCCGGGGTTCAAACCACAGAGAGGAAGGTGTCTCAAGTGGCCTCTTAAAAGCACACCAAGTCAGTCGGAAAGCAAACAAACATCAGGTGACTGAAGGCGAATATATTTCATAAGAAAACGCAACGCATTCTGCCACACATTTAGAGTTAATGGATTCGTTTGTTTGGACTCCATTTCAGTTGGATGACGACAAGAATTATCTGCCCGATTTACTGATTAGGGAATGAAGTACTTGAAAAAAATTAGCCGCCTTTGACGACTACTTTGTTAATCCAGTTTATTGGCTTTTTAGACTTCCAATTGAAATACATTAAAAACATTTTACTTGTTATTAGATTATTACGACTGAAAAACAGAATTTATTTAAATCAGTTTACTACAAATTAAAAAGAGTATATAGCACTAAACAAAATCGGGAGTTAAAATCTATCTTTTACCAGTCATTAACTCCCTACTGCGAGGTTAATGACTGGTAAAACACACTATTCACTGTATTGATGGATGATTTTGAATTTAACCGTAGCATTTACATACGTAATGTATCAAATTGAATTGAAAATATTATTGAAATTATAGGTAAAAGTGTACGGAAATGAAATTTATATAATTAAGAGGCAATTTTTTGAGTTTTAAAATAATGAGAAGTTTCTCTTTTCTCTTAGATAATTGTTTTGGAAGAATATCAACTTTCATCGGTTGGTCACAACAAATGCTCATCTGCCAAAGATTAAATTTATTTTTGCTCTCGATTAAACTTTCTGTTTAAAGCCTATTTCTTGATTATTTTTTTGAACCTTCCTTTCCCTGATTGTATAAATTATTTGACTACAAGGCGAATGATTTCAAAACCATTTCTAGCAATATTTTGCAATATTATAAGCAATAAAAGCTATTTCTATGACACGTACGCTAGCGTTTTATATCTATAGATATTTTATAAACTAATTTTTATTAAATTTATGCTTTTCTTTTTTATAATAATAAAATTTCATTGTTATGTCTCAAAGTAAAAAAAGCAGGTGTGTGTGCAGTTTATAAGTATTTTGCATGGTTAGAATATTCTATCTGAACCAACGATTTTTCAGAGATTGAATATAGAAATTTCACATTTTTCATGAAATCTTTAACTATTTATTAATTTAATCAAAATTTTGAATAAAAAAAGATTTGCTATTGATATTTCTGTCTTCGATGCCCATTTATACCACATTTGGTGGTTGGGATCGAAAAGCATATCCTATAAAGCACCAACAACAAAGTTCACGTACATTCGCTTTTCATTATTATTAGAGGTAATAATAAAAATCTATTGTTTATAAAATTTAAAAAATATCAAACATATATATAATATTATGTGGTTTAAAAAATGCAAAAACATCGAAAATTGTACATGAGTGAATTTTTAGCGCATGAACATAAAATTACGATAGTAGAAGAATATCAAAATGAATGGATTATATGGTCAACAAGAAAATTCAAAATTCTTATTCAATTTTTTTTCACAGAGAATTTCTTAGTTAAATAAGATAACATTTTCTTTGGTTATTTAATTTTTTCTTTCATATAAGCTGATAAGATATTATTCAGCTTTTATTGAAAGAACAAATTAAGTATAATTATTAGAATTATAGGAGTAATTATTTGCAATCATTTTTAAAGTCTCAATTGTACTTTACATTCGTTATTGCTAAAAGCAATCTATTAAACTGAAATTACTATTTCATCTGAATTAATTATATATTCTCTCTCAAGTTTAATTACATTAAAATCCCATTTAAAGCAGCACTGGGGCTATTTAGGGACGGTATTCGCAATTTTGAACTGCGGTCAGATGACGAGAAAGACACCTGAACTGGCACCTTTCTCTTCACACCACAACAATAGGAGGGTACTTGGCCCTGAGAGATTTATCGTGCAACGCGTCATTTTACACGGCGGTTCTTCAGTGGCACCTGGAACCTTACGGTTCACAAAACGAGACATTACCGTTAGAACACTGCGACCCTTTTTTCTCTCAAAATTTTGTGTTGTGAAGTAGAGGGAAAACTTTTAAAAATCTAACAGCATTAAAAACCTTGTATTTTTATATATGTTACTGAATAAGTTTCATAAAAAGAAAAGAATCAAACTAAATTTACAATTGCACTTATTTTAATATTTTCATCAGTAAGCACCTTTAAGCATTTATGGGAAAATATGGTAGTAAATTTAATTATACTGTTCACAACAAGACCATCATGGATTCTTAAAATTAAATTTTTTCTTGGATTCTCATTTAAAAAAAAACTGCTATTAAATGTATAAGGATTGAATAAAAGAAATTATCACGTAGTTATAAATAATTATCATTCGTTCTCTTTTGTCTTTATATTTGTTTTCTGAAAATTCAGCAAAGATTTAGTTCAATTTCATTAACAAAATAAAAAAAATGTAATAAATTGAATTTTGCTCGAAGTTTTATCATACATATATATTTTATTGAAAAATATATAATTTTGTTAAAATTTACTAAACACATTTTATGATTATAATTTGTTCCATTCGATATTTTTATGTAATTTTATTTTTATAGATTTTAATATGAAATAAAAGAATTTTTTCCAAAATTTGTAACTGTATAATCAGTAAATTGATACATTTCAGCAATTTTTAAAATTAAGAAGTTTTTAAGGAAACTTTAAGAAATTAATAAAAAAACTTAATACTCAACATTTCTTCTGAGAATCCATATTGGTTTAATGCATGCTATATTCATAATTCTGACTACTTAGATTAATTTTTGAAATCAGGTCTTGAATTTTTGAATTTGGTTTTAAATAATTTAAGTAACTTAGCCTCACGAGTTTCTTCATTATTCACAAACTGGTAATACCTAATAATTAATTTCACTTCTTATTCTGTCGTTCCAGGTTTGTTAGTAATTAGCAGTGTCAGTTCTACAGCCAATCCATTACGCTTTGGCAGGTTCAATTAAGAAAACCCTGGCAACTAACAACCTGGACCGTGGCACACGCGCCACAAATCGTGCCAGAGTGCAGAGAGCCAAATTTATTAAGGCTCTTCTTCGAGATAACCTTCAGCAGAAAAAGATGTAGCTAATGTCCTCTCGATGTCTGTGGTCCGACTATTAGGCCGACGTTAATAATGGCCATTTGCTATCTTTACGGCCCTTCTGCCGAAAGAAGATGAGATATCTGTTTGTGTCCGCCTACCGACCGCCCTACGCCCCTTTCTACATGAACTCTTCCAAAAGGGGGAGCACTAAACCCTGCCCTGAGGGTCAGACAAAGAAACTTTTTCTGGAGGATGACGTTTACATTTATATTAGGCCGCATTTAGGTTTTGAAGAATCAATTTGGAAGATGAGGTCTCTCATAAGGATCTTTTACTATCATTAGACTTTGTTTGCTTAAGAGGTTTGCTGCAGTAACGATTGGGGACATTTAATAAACAGAATACGAATTCGATCTCTCTCACTCTTTCTTCTTCGTATAAAAGATATAATTGTATTTATATTTTTCTATCGGGACTAGTAAGAGACTTTCATTGTCACAAGGATGTTTGCCGACAAAGCATGAAACAATTGCTTCCCGAATAAATCAAAATTGACTCATAATTTGAGACGATGATTGTTTTT
>JAPMOQ010053704.1:1897175-1923896 GCA_026543055.1 Argiope trifasciata | reverse complement strand
TCTTTAATTACTTCTTTTATGTGGGAGGAAATAGGAATGGGCAACTGAAACGTAGGTTTAATAAATTATCTGATAATAAATGGATTCTCGCTTCATTAGAGTAATCAGTGATTATTGAAGTTTTCTAATAATGATGATCCGATTATATTGAACACTTCTCTGAAGATGGAATATACATTCAATTGGAGATTTTTAAACATTCTAACGCTGACCATTCTGTAATTGATCACAGCGCACATGCCATTATTAATCTTTGACTTTATCGCTCAAAGACAAATTACCGCTTTATTTAAGGTCGGGGGGATGATTTGCTGTATTTTTTAAAAATAATTTAATAAATTTAAAATAATGCGTGTAGCTTTCATTTGATTATAACTGGATCAAAATTTGAAAAAATATCTAAGGGCAAAATAATATAATTCAAGTAATGCGCAATTTTATTTACTATCACAATACACAAAAAAAAGTTAGGCTTATCTGTGTTTTCTTGTGTAATGAATTACATAAATGTAAAGTTTAATGTACCATACGCATTTATAATGCACTAGCTGATACCCAGCACGTTACTGCCGCTGAAGAAATAATTTGAGAAGTGTTGTTTTAAATTAAAAATATCTATTTTGTTTCATTAGGAATGATAGAAATAGTAATATTTATTTTTGTACCTGAAATGAAAACATGAATTGAAATTGAGTTATATATAAATAAGAAGAATAAATAAAATTTCTATTTTTTGAAACTTTATTGTTCAAGTCTTTATGGTTTTCAGTATTTTTTTTTCTTCTTCAGCATTAACAAATAAGTGCAAGTAATAAGTATTCAAAGTTTCATAGCAATCTAATGAGCGGTACGGCAACGCATAAGAGATATGCAGATAAACATTCTTTTTTATTTATATAGCTAATGAGTTTGATAAATAAGTTGCTCTAGAAGACGCCTAATGTATTACAAATATGTTGCTCTAGAAGACGCCATACGTCTAATATATTTGGTAAAGCCCAATATAAATACGTGAAAAAATAAATCAAGTTGAAGAAAATCCGTTTCTAAATATTAACTGAAATCTGCTTTTGTTTCTATGATAGATTCAATTTTTTTTAAATGTATTTTTATTTTTAACTTAGAATATATTTCATGGATAGACCAACAAATTAGTTGATTCCCAATATTGCTAACTGTCTTTAAATAACAGATTTTAAATTAAATTAATTATAAACAAGTTTATGGAGGGTAGACTCTAATAATAATGACAATAATTTAATATGAATATTTCTAAACAATTGAATGATAAATTTACTAAATACAGAATTTTTGTGTCTAACTTCTTCATATAAAGAAAACTCAATTTATTTCTACCTATTATACCCAATAACGCAACAAGCAAAAACTAAATTAATGAGAATTTTTTTTGTTGCTGTTTTTGTGTGAATGGAGGTGTATTTTTTCAAACCAGCTATTTATTCGATAAAACGACTCTCTTATATATTTTAGTTAAAACTATTCAAATATGAGCTATTTAGACGTTGTATGACTATTCTTGGAAACAGGAAGAGTGGGTTCCCATAGAAAGACTTCATTTAAAATTTTACAAGAATCTACAACTTGAGTCAAATACAGGAAGCAAAACTCTATAAGTTTATAAATCAAAATCTGTAAAAATTCCATTCAGAGATTACAATATTTTCTTTTTATATTATAACAAAATAGACTAGATAAGATTTTTCTTGGGCAATTATATAATTGTTAAAAACAATTAACAATAAGGACTTTTATTGATATTTTGTATTATTCAGAACTTTTCTCTACTGTTTAGGGAAATGAAATAAAATTTAATCAAACAGGCAAAGTCTTTTCTTAAACAGATATTTCATTCGAAATTTGTTTAAAAATGTTAATTTATACTTTTATGCTACAATTTACATTTCAGTAAATTTTTTGTAATTTTTTTCTGTTAAATAATAATGCAACATTCGTGAAAAAACACACATGATGAAAAATCTTCCAAAATGCTCTAAGGTTACACCTAGTAAAGCTACCAAAAATAGAGCTAATTATTTCTAGAGTAGCTGATAAGAAATGTTTTCTTTGATTCTAATTAAGTTTTTATTTAAAACTTAAATAAAAGTTTATGTTTTCCTCCCAAAACTTCAAAGTATATCATTACCCAAAAAGTGTATTTAAACGACTTCAAGGTTTAAAACATATAATTTTAATACTACTACGAAAACTAATTTCCTTTAATTGAAAAAAGAACAAAGGTTTTTTAGGAAATTTTTAGTGAATTTATGCGTTTTTATTCAAAGAAAAAGATATAAAATAAAAACTATTCACTAAATCTAAATTCCTTTGTTACATTTTGTATTAAATATCACGAAGACAAAATTCGCTTAATTTCATAGTAATATAATAATTATATTCTGAGTTATTTATTTGAAGTGAGCCAAAAAATAAGTAAAAATATATTGAGAAAAAAATGCATTTAAAGTATATAGCAACATGTTTCAACAATAAATTATATGCGTAAATACATAAAATTCACCACATTTATAGGTTATAACTTCTTCCTCCTCAATTTTAATAAATTTCCCTTATTAATCATTTTTTTCTGACAATTTTTTTATTTGGCAGTGAATGCCACCTAGATTCATATATTCTGTTTATGTCGATATCAGCAAATGTTCTGACTGGATTTGCATTAAAATGCTTTTTTAAGCATTAAGGATATTCAGTAATCATATAAAACCTTCATTAAAATATTTTTCAATCATAAATGCCCATAAGCCGAGGGCTCAGAGCTTAACATCTTCTGAGCAAGACTAAGTACTAATTTCCACAAAACAAACTTGAAGCCTTTCGTTGGCATTTTGCTTTTTTCTGAGCAAAACATTTTCCGCCTTTAAAACTAAATTTGTGTTTAACCTGTTTTTGGACTTTTAAATTGATACTTCCGGTTATTTGAATGTACACTTCCAGTTTGCTGATCATTACGAAAATATTAATACATTGACTTCTAATTAACGTAGAGACAAAAGTACATATGTTTTAGATGGCTCAAAAACTGATCTATACAATAAATTTTTTTTCGAAAATGCCATTTTTAGCAAAAATCGATCTTTTCAACGTATATTCGTACGGATGAAAGATACCTAAATTATCTCATCTTAAATCTGCGCGAGTCAAAGAGATCTCTATCGAAATTTCAGAGCAAAAACCGCCGAAGGAAAAATTTCGTTTTCTTTTGTAATGTAAACTTTTTCTCGATGTAAACTAATGCCTCGCTAGTCGTTTTGTATGTAAATGCCCCCTTGAGGCAAATGAAATAAATTAAAGTTTAAAATTTCAATAGTTTCTTTTTCTGGTTAAAGCATCTGCTGTAATATATGTCTGTGAGCTATCATTATAATATATTTCAGAAAAAAATTAATTGACGTTTTAATTTAAATTTGCTTAATTGGCAAACTAAATTGATAACTCGTTTTAAATATAACAATTCTATGCGGCTTTGGACTGAATGTGCAAATCCCCTTTGAATATTTTTTTATTAAGATGCGATGGTAAACTTAATCTTAGACTATTTATAAATAATGCATTTCAAAATGATTGTCATTTCACAGGCATATTACCGAGTAATAACAATAACGATGCGTTATTAATAAGAAAAAAAATGGCTTTAATAATTCTCGTAATTATGATAATTACTTAATTATCATCCCGCTGAGTCATCATATAAATTACAGTTTTCTCTAATGTAATCCTGACCTCCTATCAGGGAAAATCGTTTTTTTTTTCTTTGTAGAAAACACAAATAAGGCAAAAAAATGACCTTAAATGGGATCGAATTGATGGAACAACAAAATTAAAATACGTCGAGTGAACAAAGACAATAAAAGAAAACCACAGAAAACACCGCAATTCACAAAAGGAAACCCAAGTATGAATAGACATTTGAAAAGAAACAAAACGGAACAGAAAATAGGAAAACGGAGACAAAAAAGAAAAGGAAAAAAAAGTGAAAAGATAGAAAGATAACAAATGAAAAATAAAATAAAAAGTCAATTATTTTACTCCCCAACTTCCTTTTAATACTTCCTTAAGAAACGAACACCCCCAAGTTTTTGAGTCATCTTTTTTTGTAAGTAAATAACACGACTCTATCTAGGATAAATACAGTTTGCTTTTGTTATCGCAGCGGATTCACAAATAACAGTGTTTTTCTGAGTGAATACGTTTTTTCTGTGCCCTATACTCTTTGTACAGGCCAACAGAGTTGAGGCATGGAGACCTGTTATTTTGGATGAGAGAACGTCCGGTGTGGGTGGTCGCTGAGAATATTTCTGAGGGGGGTGGGATGTAGAGGACCAAAACGTAATCCCCCTCGTCCAAGTTGCTACCCTTATTCTCTGCCCTTTTTCTTATATATTTCTCTAAGAGAGAAAGTTCTATAGGGCAAAAATATTGGCGCAATACTTTTACTTTGAAGTCGAATATCTGAGGGAGGTGACATTATATTTGCAAAAACTGGGTCTAAAGATATAATACTTCTGTCCTAATATTTTGATCCTTTAAAAATTTAAACTTTCATAAGAATATCTTTTCTATCATATTAAAGTTGTTAGCCATTCTCTTTTATCACTTTTCTTTAATATTTCTCTTATAAGAAAATTGAGTAATTAACTAATGACTCAGTGCAAAAGATAGAATTTAAATTCAAAAAAATAATAAGCTGAACAGTGAGAATGGATTAGTTGTGAAGCTGTAATATCTTTATTATAATATTTTTAATCAAACATTCACAGACATATTTCCCCCACTTCATTAAAATTTTTGCTTTTATTGCTTGTAATTTTCCCCACATTTCTTTCCCCAAATAATATCATTATTGCAATATTGATTTTTGTCAGTTAAACTTCACAATAATATTTCATTCACTATATTATAATTCTTACTCTTATTGCTTGGCATTGTCCCCATATTTCTTTCCACATGTAATATCATACTTGCAATATCCAATATTTTTTTTTGTTAAACTTCACAAAAGTATTCCTAACACCACTTTAAAATTTTCCCTTTTATAGCTTGTTCTTTTCCACACATTTCTTTCCCCATATGATACAGTCATTGCAATATTTATTTTTAGTTAAACTTTACAATAGTTTTTTCCTCCTCTGTATTAAAATTTCGTCTTTTATTGCTTGTCTTTTTTCCATATTCCTCTTTCCATATAATATCAGTATTGTAATATTTATTTATTTATATTTTTTAGTTAAACTTCACAACAATATTCCTTCCACCACATTAAAATTTCTACTCTTATTGCTTCACCTTCCCCCATATTTTCTTCTACACATAATATTATTATTGTAATTTTTAATTTTTTAACTGAAATATTCCATCTAATAGATTATATTTTCTACTCTGTTTGTCTTTTCCCCCATATTTATTTCATAAAGAAATAATAAAAAGTGTCAGAAATATATTTTATCTTTGTGAAGTTGATGAATCAAAGATGTTGCTTGCGTCAAGCTATGAAGCAAGAAGCTATGATATTACTAACATGATGTTTTAAAATCTTTTATTCAAATATTCACAAAAATATTTATTTCACCACTTTAAACCTCTGTATTCTTAATCTATGTCACATTCCTCATATTTCACTTATAAAAAATATAAAGAAGGAGTCATATAGCGAATTAATGCAAAAGTGCCAGAGATAGACTTTTAAAAACTAATAAATCGAATAATAAACAAAACATTAGTTTAAAATTTTAGCTCTAAATACCGAAATTTTTGTCAAAAAGTGTTTTTAATTATACATTCAAAAGAAGAACTCCTTTCACTTTCTCGTCTAATTTTTTCTCAGTTATGTTTTTAATATGTACATTTTTCTGTGAGAGAGAAATTCATTAATACAAAAGGGAAAAATTAGACAGATTTCAACTTTGAGAAAATAATCTGAATAGTAATAATATTTGCTAAAATCTGTTTTAAATTACTAATTTATCATCACTGCATTTATTTTTTTTAAGTTATTCATTCACAATAATGTTTTTCACAATTATACATTTAAATAACTTAATTTTGCCGTGTTTTTTTTTCTTACTTTCCTATGAGAGAAACGCTCATAACAATTCAATTAAAAGCAATTAAGCTAAATAACATTTCCCATTCATTTGAAGGAACTTAAAAAACCTTTTTAGGCAAGTATTTAGAATAAAGAAGACTGCAAATGATCTTCTATTCTTCTTCTTCAAATTTCCGCAACAGCGTAGATTAGAAAAATAAATAATGATTAAATGAATTTTTAATTATTAACAAACCTTTAGGAAATTTACAAAAGGAGCATTTCATTATGTAATTAACTAATATTATGAAATTCTGAAGCAATTGTATGGAATAGTTAAATGTTACTTGATTTCATTATTTAGTTATTCTTTGAATATTGCATTAATAACTTTCAAGATTCCTTTGAATATTGTATTAAAAACTTCCAAGATTCCTTTGAATATTGTATAAATAACTTTCAATATTCCTTTGAATTTTAAGTTATACCTTGTCAAACTTTTTTTTTTCATTCAGCTTTCAGAATTTTATCATTTAGGATTATTTAAAGTTCAAACCTAGAAAAATATTACCACATATATTTATACCAGATGCCAACAATCTTTAATGCCTACTGTCATAAAAATCACTATTTTAAATATATTTCTCTGGTCATGGGCTCCATATGAGGATCAAAAGAATCTTAATTGTAAACTTTAATGTTTAATTATATCTTAATAATCTTTGATATTTGCTTGAGATGATTTTTAATATTTTTTTTTGAGGGGGAGGGCTTCTGATTGTTAATTTTGAGATTAATAAGTATTTACTTTGAAGCACAGTTTAAAAGAGGCAGAAATTTAGAAAAAACGAACTATAGGTCTAAAACGTCTTTAAAAAATATTTGCCTTTATTTCTAGAATGTAATGTTAAAAACCTTAATGATTATTATATAAAAAGGTTCATTGCTGAAATGCTACTTTTTTTTCATGATTACTTACATTTAAGCTTTTAACATCACAGTTTAAAAATGACGTCAATACTCAAAAAGACAGATAAAAATGTATCATATCCTTATAAAAAAAATAATTATTATTTCTGTTCTTCTCCTATTATAAAGGGAAAAAAAATAAAGAAATGCTCAACAATTTTAAATGAATTACTCAAAAGTCTGTAAAAAAGAAAAAGTATTGACTGTTTTCTGCCTTCTGAAATAGAGATAAAGCCATTTCCTTAAAACAAGGAAGAGTAAGAAACAATTAACAATGAAGAAGAATCTGAATTTCGGTAGCAGCCAAGAGATGGCGACACAAGTAGGTTAATGATTATTAGAAATTGCCGATAGAATCGGAGAATCCACTATCTTACTTATTTTTCACAAAAACAATTAAGAGGGGAAAATAAGGATTGAAATGCAGAGAATTATAATAAGTAAAGACATACCGTTTATGAAAATATTCTAATATTTTTTTTAACATGTAAACAAGATCGTTTGGAACTGGTAAATTTATAATTTTTTATTTAATAATTAATCTATAAGTGCAACAAATACACCAAAGAAATTATTTTTTTTAATATATGAAAAATTAGATGACGGGAATTTTGAGAAAATTTCTGTTGTATCAAAATTAGTTTTGAGCTCAATTATTCCTCTTGAAGGCAGTGAGAAAAACAAAAACCTTCAAGTGTTGCAGCTTTCATATTCACGACGTGCAACTAATAATAACATTTATTTACTATCAAATGTTTTTAAAATTATTTATGATAATGTTCATGCAATTCATCTTTTCAATGAATGAACCATATTCTGAAATAAAATGTGTCTCTATATCGGTTCTGTTAGCAGAATCATATAATAAAATAGGAAACTGGTTCAAAGTTCTACAATTCCTAGATGTCACGATGTTAAGAGAATTTTTGTAACATTATTTTCAGAATAATTCAATTTTATGTTTTCGTTTAGTTTAAAAGACGTGTATTAAATTAGAAATCGTTTTTTTTTCCAAATAACTTCTTCTGTAATAAGAATTGTCTTTATTGTTATTTAATCGCTAAAATTTATTCATATTTGTAAACATAATGTCATAAAGCGCATAATATAATTCATCAATAAGTAATTTCTTAAATAAGGAAGAAAATACGACACAATAATTAAGTATCCTTTTTTAAATATTTAAATTAAATTAAACTAATTTATTTATTTAATTATTTATTAAAATAGTAATTAGATGCTCGGCCAAAAAAGTTAAATACGATTTCAACAACAAAAACTCCTGGAACTTATTTTTGAAACATTGAATTGTAGAACATAAAAAATTATTTATTACAAATTAATGATGCCCTTCATATAATTGTAAGAATTCTACTGAAATTATTATCCTTCAGAATTAACATTCGTTTCCACATATTAATCTAATTCATTAATTTGATTAATACTCTTATTAATAAATTATTAATAATGATGTTCTCAGAAATTATTATATTATTTAAAAATATCTTTAATGCGTTTTAATTATGATTTTATTATTAGATAAAATACGAAAGATTGAAATTTAATCAATAAGTCAGTGAATTTTTTAAATCCATTTATCATTAAGGTTAAAAAATTGGAATTTTTGCATATATATATATATAGAGAGAGAGAGAGAGAGTCAGGGGTGTCCCAAAAATGGAATAGAAGGCATAAATGGGTTAACCAAATCTATCTCCATTTCGATGCATTCCTTATAAATATTAATTTAGCATTAAGAAACAGTAATTTCCAAATAAGCAATAGAGTGAAAGAACACACATACATATATGGATGCATGTATATATGGATTATACATGGATTCATACATAAATTATGAAAAACTATGTAAACGGAGAAAGGAAATGCTAAGAATGATCACGGAAAAAAACTTTATTGGTTTATTTTTAAGAATTTTTTTATTTAGAAGCAACTTTCGTAATACTTGGTTTTTGATAAATAAACAATAAAACTCGTATTTACTTTTTGACTCTAAATATTGTACGTTATCTAGTCTTCCTTTTAAAACGTTTCTCTACAATTTCCTCTTACAATTACTTTCACTGTTACTATATTCCTTAATATTATTTTCAAAATTTGATCGAGTGTTTTTCATGAGCAATGTGCGAAAACTAAATTTAAACATTCCCAATCAAATGTGGCTTAAAACTGTTAACATGGAAATTAAATTGAAATATTTTAAAATATATCTGTTTTTAAAAGTTGGGGAAGGAAGAAACCTGATTACATTGCCTCAGGATCTGATGAAAATTTGATCCGAATCTCTATTAAACGCTATCTACGCCTGTTAACAATATCTCTGTGAATCTATGACTCAGTTACACAGTTTCAGAAATTTTCTGAAATATACTTATGGTTATATTATATCAAAATCCGTGATCTAAATTAACCGGATTGGCCATAAAATTTTAACTCATCTTAAAGCTATTAACCCATCCTAAGAATACTTGAATGTTATTTTCTCAGCTACGGTGCCTCCAACACTACCATTCCTCATTCGTAACGGGCTTATATGACTGGTTATTACAAAACACTTAATCTACAAAAGCCGTGAAAACAACACGGTGTCTCCCTAGTCCATCCTTAAAATCTTCGCAACCACGGCCTGTCCGTAGCAGGAAAAAAACTATTAATTATACCTCTTATGTCCGTGGCGGCTGTAAGAACTAACGCTTTACACATCCGGACTAGCCAAGAACTACAATAACTGGACAAGAAAAACGCCGAGCAGTTATGGACTGCGCCCATATTCCTGTCCATCCTTCACATTCTAAGACGCACGTAGGAAAAAAAAAGATCCCAATATAAAGTGGCTGTCACGCGGAATGTGAGGTCTGTAAGACCCTTTAGGGGTCTTTGGTTACCCATCATCTCCGATAATAATGTGTGTGGACTCAAAAGTGCGAGGGAGAGAGATCTGTTACCGTAACTACGAGGGTAGATTTATTAATGTCAAGCCTAAACGGGAAACGCAGAGAATGGATTATAGTAGTGTTGGAGTAGCTTTTTGTTTTAGTTGGAATCGAAGCCGAAGTTCCTATTTGGTAAACATAGTTTTTTGTTATTTATGATTAATATGTCTGACACGTCGGAATGATGTGGAATACTAACTTGAATTAGATTCAGCGATCTGTGAGAAATGTTTGCAACGTAAGAAGGTGATTACGATTCATTGGGAGTGTTTTTCTTAGTGGTCATGCCGAAACGTAAGCCTGTTTACAACATCAGGAGTCACAAAACACAATTGTTGGTAGTTAATATGAATGTAATATATGTTGTTCCTAAGGAATAATCTGGAAATTGAGGAATTTATATTGTCAAAAAGAGCATTTCTCAAAACAGCAACAACAGATCAACAGCAAATGCAGAATATAGTTTTCTTTTTTCTATTAAAAAGATCAAATAAAAATATACTGGAGGCCTTTGACCAACCAGCATGCTACACCGGAACATTGGCTTTATTGGTGCTAAGCTATTTCTATGTTTTGAATTTATTTAAAACTTCACCTTATTATTTGACGAGACTGAATAATTTAATTTTAATGGAATGAATATACTACAAATTACTACGCATGCAAATAAAAAAAATTATGTATTAGAAAATAAAAGTGGGCTTGAAAATATTACTTCCAAGTTGATTCCAAAAGAAAGCAGTTCCCTTACTCTAACATAGGAAAAAGCATATGATTGAAAAGAACAATGCTAATAGCGGCAAAAATTATGATTATATCATAACAATAAATTAATATTATATAAAATGTTAAAAATATCTAAATTAAAGAAGATTATTGCACGGAAAGGAAATTGGCATGTTGAAAAATTAATTTTTTGAATTTTAAGATAATGTAAAAACATTTTTGTCCTGTAATATTTTCGAAAGATATAATTTAAAAATACAGATTTCACTTACGTTTTATTTAGTTTATATTGTAATTAAAACTTTAAAGCGTAAAATTTCTAAAACTTTAAAGACTAGATGCACCAAATTTCAACAAAATCGGACAGAAATTGCAGATTCAAATTAAAAGACATGCAAGAGAGCATTCAAATGTTTTTACATTAACAACTTACTTTTTTATTGTACTTTTTTCACAAGATTCTGCTTTTTAAAGATTTAGTGCTGACTGATTTTTACCTAAATAATTATTCTCGAACAGTTTCACCTTAATTATAAAAAAAGCTTGCAGATTTATTTATTTATTTTGCAAATAAAATTTTAAAAAGTTTTTTCGAAATCCATAAAAAACATGCTATAATGTAAAAGGTAATAGTTTTCGTTACATACCTTTTAAGCAGAGCATTAACAAAGTTTATAATATTAATTTATACCCCTTCTCAACCCCTAAAGCACGCAGCCATTTATAAAATGCATTTTCGTGAGAAACGTAACACTTATTAACAATATGTTAACATACATATAAAATTTCGATAGTGCTGATTAAAAATTCTTTGTTAAGGAATATTGCAGCCGTTGAAATACTTAAATGCTTTTCAGTCAAAAAAATACTTCAATTTTAATTTATTATCATTATAAAACATTTGTGATATTAATGGTTTTAACAAAAACCATAATAAAATCATATACAAGAAAAAAATTACCATGCATTATGTATATATATAATCAAGAAAAATCATAAAGAATCAATAATCACATTAATCATAGATAGTCAAATAAAGTGTTGTTTCATTGTTTCATTCCACCATAGCAATTTAAAAAATTTGATGCGATTAGTTTATTTAATATAATTTAATTAGTGCCTCGAATTTAAAAAATAAAATTCTTTCCTCGAGTAAATAAAATTCTTTTATATAAATTGTGTTTTTCACAAAGAGGGAAATTTAAATAGGATATCGCGTTTTCTATTAGATCAATGTTGACAAATGGAACTATATCAACCAAAATATTTCGGTTACGGTAGTAAAACCATTTTAAATCACTTCTATTCAGTCCCCTGATATATTAGAATTATGTACCACTGATAAAAAGCTGTTTTTTAAAGTTTTGGCTTCTATACAATCTTTCAACGATCATTATTCACTATTCTATTAAATATGTATGTATGAAATAGGTGAATTACATCCAATTTTTTATTTGAAATTATTTTTCAATCCCTTATAGTCCCAATAAGATATTAATACAGAGATACCATATTTAAAAATCTTTATAAGTCGATCAAAAATATGATATATCAGGGATTTAAACAGAGTGTGATTCCGGATAGCCTTAGTTTTAAAAGCAAAATCTGCAAAATATTCTAGAGTGTTATTCCATTGTTAACGTCGAGCTGATTTCTAATAGTTTTCTCATTAAATTCTTGAATTTATGACGTCTTATTAGAATCTTATGTTTTATATTTTCTCATTTAGACAAACAATACAATAGCATAAATCCTGCTATATCATATCCTGCGTTTTCATCCTAGTTTCTTCATTCTCTATTTTCCTGTTTGCCGAAGTCGTCCCTTCTCAAATAGCTTTTACGAGAGCATTTAACCTTTGTGTTTCTGAGTACGCTTTTCCTCTTAAGAGCTCTCTTTTTTCCTCGTACAATTCGTTACGGAGACACAGAAAACGCGTTCCTCGCCTCCTAATACAGAATAATTAGATTAACGTTTGCGAAGCAGCTGATGTAGGTCCCTGAGCGGATTGCGTGCGGACGCACCTGCGCGCATGCGCATCTGCTTTCTGACTCAATTCCCCCTTTCTCCCTGTGTGTGTATCCTCTCCCCCAACATACACCAATAAAACCCATGTTTCGTCATAAGTCATTGCCGCTTTATAATCATACTACCCGTCCCCTTGGATCTTCCCCCCCCCCCCTTCGGAATATGTGCTCACTTTGGAGTTGTTCCACACGGCCTCCCCCCTCCCTGCAATTTGGTGATGGGGGGATATTCGGATGGCGACTAAAATGGGAATAATAACTTTGCGATTCCCAATCTGAGATTATTAGAGGGAAACCCATGGCGTGCAGCCAGATTAAAGAGAGTCAACGCGTGAAATATTAATGCATTTTGCTGAGATGAGTTGCGAACGCCATATAAGAGCCGTGAGAAGGCATGTTAAGAAGATGTAACAAAATGATTGGGTTAATTCTAAGAAGGGATTAATTTCTCTGAAATCTCTGTTTTGAGTGACCATAATTCACATTTTTCAATAGACGCTTTTCTAAGAAGGTAAAATTTAAATTCTTTTTGTTATAATGTTAGATATAATATTATTTATGCTTTTATACTTTCAACTAGTAGAAGAACAGTTTAATGAGCCTGAGCACTATAGACGTATTTGACCCAATAAAAATATTTTAGAAAAATCGTCTCCATTTGCGAATATGATAACTTAAAAGTTAGATGCACTAGATTAATGAAAATTGATATTTAGCTTTACTATCGAAATTCTGAGATAACTGTCGGTTCAGATAAATTTTTTGAATCTTTAATGTCAGTCGAATTTTTGAAGAAATTTTATGCAAATGTTTCATCTTCGATATGAGAAAACAACAGTTAAGAAACGTAGTAAGATTATTGAAAAAAAAAATAATGCACGAATGGAAATTTGTATCTAGCTTTGCAATCGAAACTCTGAGATTTTGCTAATTCAGAAAACTTACATGTCTTCAGTCTTTGTTACTTGTCAAATATTTAAGGATATTCTTAAACTAAATGTTTCTTTTTCTATATAAGAATACAATTGTTAAAAAAACACAATTAAATATGTCTGAATTTTAATGTTTACACTTGAGTTCTTTGTCCAACTTTGGTTTAAGTCCATCAAAAGTAGGCAGTTTGAGTTTAAGTGAACATGATGAGGCAAAAGACAGCAAGTTAGATCAATGAAAATTGATACTTGGAGAGTAAAATGGCAAATATATATGAACTCAGGGTCTAATTGATCGATGAGAATAAATTTAAAATGTATACTCAGTTTTCTTTTTAAAATTATACTATAATAATATGACGAACAATATGCTAATCTACTTCGATTATTAAATGATGTTTAGAGGGAGTATATCTTGTGATTCATTTAAATCAAATCTGTTAAGCATGATTATGGTTTACTCAACAAATTATTTTTTGCACCAAACTGTTGACATTAAAACCATATTGTTCTAACAGCTTCATTCATGTTCTAATTATGGTGGTAATGAACTTTCCTGACGAAGTAAAGTCTCGTGTCGTCATATTATTGTCAAACTGCATTTGCTGGTAGCGATAGTTATACAAATAAGCATACTTTTCAATGTGTATCCTTTTTTCCACATTTATTATTGCTTTTATTTTCAAAAATTAATAACGGTGGTACTATTTTATCAGTTTTACCGAAATGAATGCTTCCCGAAAAAATCCGTAAAACAATCTGGATATATTCTTTTCTATCAAACTTGGTAATTAAATCTAAACAGAAATTCATGCAATTCGTAGCTGCAGTATCTGAAATCGAAGAGACAAATTATTAAAAGCATTATTTTGGGGAAAATTCTTAAAATTAAAGATTTTTACATATAATTATTTTTTATAAGTTAATCTTCATGTAAGGGGAATTTTTATTTTTTTCATAACATGAATATTTATTCGTAGATTGCTATACATATTTTTCTGTAAGAGTTGCTCATATCGTTTTTCAATAACTATACATATCATTTGACTACATTTCCTTTCATTTATTTAGCATTTCACACTGTCAATCAATATGGCCACAAAGAAATGAAAAATTAGATATTAATTTTCTAAAAATTTAACAGATTAAAAAAACGTAAGGTAACTTTCCCCCTTCATTAAGATCTGTCTGTTTAACATAACAATATTTATAGTCTGGTACACTATTTATAAATCATATGATAAATTAAGAATAAGGAAAAAAAATTGTCCATCACCAAATATTATGCATATATATGTGTGTGCATAATATCTGACTAAGAAATTATTTTCTTTATTCATATGCATATATTTCATTTTCATGATTCATGTATGTATATGCATCATGAGCCATCGCTGAGTTATGAATAAATAAAACAAAGGAATAAAACAAAGGAACATTTTATTTTAAACATGTGTGATTCATTCAGCCCGAAGTGAATGTACATAACCTGCGAGACATATTTGCTTTAAATGGTGATTTATGTACGAAATAGGGAACTGGTCTTTGAAAACATTTCTGCGTTTGCAAATTTGCGGTATCATGCTATCATCTAAGATTGGAGCTTGGTAATTAGTTTAGTCTTTTAAATTGTGCCATTCTATCAATTTTGATTTTGAATATCAAAAGAAACTATGTATTTCGGTTATTTTGGTTATTTTGTTTCGGTTATTTTGGTAAACACGAGGATACACCATCTTAGATCGATAGAATCTTGCTTATGATGTTTACATCCAAAGAAAATGGAGTGTTACCAAAATCTGAAGCTAATCGTACAAAGGGAATAAATGTGCCTTGTTCCAAAATATATATTCGACTTTTTCATAATACAATGAAGTTGAAGACAAGATATGCCATATTTTAGAAGGGTACAAGATAGACAAAAAAAGGAGGTGGGGAGAGGGTATAAATACACTCGAGATTATTCCCGATCCTTTTTCATGTAAAAATAAGCATATATAAAAACTGACTTTAGTTTACTTTAGAAAAATTTTCAAAAACTTCAAATTATTTATCATAATGAATTAACAAAATCAAACAGCAATGAAAAACGCGTTTAAATTTTGTAAGATTAGGAATATTGTAATTTGCAACCTTTGATTTTACATTTATTAAGTCATAAATAAGAAAGTATAGTAGAGAATAATAGCTATTTTTTTTAATCTTATATTATTCTTTAAAAGAAGAAGAAAAATTGGATCGAATATTTATTGTTGTAAGGAGGTGAAGCTTTTTACGCTTTTATTCTCTATTCAGTTAATTAAATTTATTCCTCTTTTTGTGAGAAGTAAAATCAACATTTAAAAAATTCTAGATTTAAATAAAATTTAATATTCAATTCCAACTGCTAAAAGTTTATATAATAATAAATATATTTTAATATTTTTTTTATATTTTATACTAAAATTGTTCAATTTTCTGGATTTTTTTACAACCTTAATACATATCTGTTATTATTCAAATATATTTGTTTGTAGCCTTTTGCTTATAGTGAATGTCAGTTATAACTGCTTGTTGACGTTCTATTTAAACAAAATGAATTCAAAAGAAATGAAACACCTGTGTTAATTTATGCATAGAAAAATAATTCATAAATTTAATGCGTGCACTTCAACTACGAGACAAAGAGGAAAGTATTACCTGTGATTTATTAAATCTTCGAATGGTCTCATTTCATACTTATTAATTTGATATCACTGAGGGGTGAAATCGTTAAAAGTATTCAAATCGATTCTATAAACTCATATAAAAAGTAAACAGAATTAATGAATGGAAACTGAAATATCAAATTAATTGGTACGTTGAAAAAAAATTCATCAAATTAATATATTCATTTCTCTCAACAAGACAAAAATCTAATTTCATTTTATCCGTGTATCAATAGTTTGTCTAATGGATTTATTTTAGATATCTTAACTTTAGATAATGTAGTGGCATGAACTATAATGATTGAAATTCTAAAAAAAGTGGGTAAATTCCTCTATAATAATATTAAGAAATGAAACATCAGAAATTTAATTCAAGTGTATAAAAGTCATTGCATAAAAATCTTTATTCCATACTACATGATAAAGAGATGAGACTAATTATTTCATCTGAAGGGTTCATTCATTTCATTTATATATAAATTAAGAGTGACATCGTTCGTCAGAGACATATATTAAACGTGGCATGAAAAGTTTTCAAGTCGGTTAAATTAATTCATATATAAATTAAAATGAATTAAATATAAATGAAACAACAGATCCTTAATTTCTAATGGAATTCTTTTAGATATACTAACTTTAGATAATGTAATGATATGAGCTATAATAGCCGAATTTCTAAAAATAGGCCAAATTAATCTAAAATAATCAATATTTAAAAATGAAACATCAATTATTTAATTCAATTGTAAAAAACAAGTCATTGCATAAAAATCTTTATTTCACTGAGATAAAAAGGGGCTTTTTATGTTCTACTGAATGTTTCGTCTAATGGATTCCTCCATTTCGTTTATTTCTATACATATATATATATGTCTTAATCTAATTTAAATCCGAATTAATTTCCTAATTTTTTATCTTAATTTAACACATATTTTCATTTTAAAATTATCTCTTATTTCTTGGTCGAATCCCTATTTTTTATTTAATTAATTACGTGAGCTCTATAAAACTGTTGGTCTCCGCATGTTCTAACGTTCCAAGTGAAGGTATAAAAATCCTTAATGCTTACAACATTCTTTTAAAGATGTCTAAAATTCTCGTTCCTAAATCTACGTGAATCAAATTCCTATTAAAATTTCATAGTAAATTCTGAAGGAAAAAATTTCATACCACTTATTCTTTGTTCAAAAATTGCTGAAATCAGTTGAATCCAAAACATTTCAAAAAATTTTCTATTTGGTCATACAACTGCTAAAACATATTTAGTTGTATAAATATGAAAAAAAAAAAGCCTTGATTGCATCATGAAAATATTCAAGCACACTAATAAATAATTCGTCTAATGGATTCATTTTAGACATATTAACTTTAGATAACGGTGTGACAAGAGATGTAATAGATGAAATTCTAAATCGGTTGTCATCGGCACATATCGGCAAAAAATTGGTCTGAAAAGTTTAAGTCAAAAGAAAAAGTTTCAAATCGGTTGAGATAATTACATATACGGAAAATTAATTAAAAAGAAATGAAGCATCAAGTTCTTTTTTTATATATAAAAATCAATTCATTGCATGAACATCTATATTTCACCAGCGAGATTAAGCCGAGTTTTATCAGCGAATGAATGCTTCATGTAATGGACCTATTTCAAACATATTAATTTAAATAACTTTGACGTATGAATTGAAATGAAATCTTTAGAATTGGTTAAATTAGTAATCAATATTTAGAAATGAATCATCAAAAATATAATTCAAACCTAGAAAAATAAGTCATTGTATAAAAATCTTTATTTTAAAAAAGACACAGGGCTGAGTTTTATGTGCGATTCAATATTTCTTTTAATGGATCCATTAATTTTATTTACACTTTTTATATATAAATTAAAAAGGACGTTGGTCGTCATCGACATATATTAAAAGTGGCATTAAAAGTTCTCAAGTCGGTTAAATTAATACACTTATAAGGAAAATAAATTAAAAAGAAATGAAACATTAGATACTTAATTTATTTTTAGAAAACAATTCATAGTCTGGACATCTATATTTCACCCAGCGAGACTAAGCCGAGCTTCATGTGCGAATGAATGGCTCTTCTAATGGATCCATTTCAGACGTATTAATTTAGAAGCGATATGGGTTGTAATCGTTCACATTATTCAAGTCGAGTAAATTAATCCATCGCGTGCCGAAACTCATAGAACGTGAAAGAAATAACAACTGAAAATGAGTGTCGATGCGAATGGACATGGATAAATTACACTTAATTAGATTCCTTGGGTTCTTTCTCACATTTGCACCAACTTGTCGGACGGCATAACAACAGTAATTATCAGTGACTCATGTCCGAAGAGTAGAGTTTGCTTTTTCTTTCTATTTTTAATATATCGATGAAGAATATCGTTTAATAATCAGATCAGTTAATCAAAAATAATTACTTCTGTTTCATCTTATACAATGCCAAATTAATAAATATAATTGAAAACCTATATTTCCCAAACTGGCATCTTTCGTAAAATATTATTCATCTTACTAATTATGTCATTCAAAATTTTAAATTCTGCTAATTTTTTTAGGTTTTTATTAGATGTTGATTATTAGGTTCTTAACATTGAAATATAATTCAATAGCACCAAATGCTATTAAATTATATAAGATAAATTTATCTCCAAAATCTTAAATAAATTTATCTTAAAACATAAGCTAAATAATTTTAAAATACTATACTTATAGCGTTATAGAGTGCTGAAAAATCTAGTGTAAATTTTGTCAGTGAAGCATCAGCACAAGTGAGGGCCTAAATATCTTAAGCAGCCAGTTTCAGCAGAATGTTATAACAGAGCTCGTTCAAATGCTGGTTCTTAAATAATCTCCAGTTTGTAGTAATATTCTAAATTTCATTCTTTAATTCATATTCTTCACCATTATTGCTGCAGTGTGATCCATTTTATAAAAGTAATGGAGAAAAAAATTGTAGGAAAATAAAATTTTTACTTTGAATGATTGAAAATGATCATGTTATAAATTTAATTGGCTCAAAGAAAATGGCCTACATTTATTTTTCGCTCAAAAGAAAATAAGAGACACTTCCAGGAGCCAGTTTTTTTACATCGATCATTCATATCAAAAGAATATATTAGACCACCAGATTTAAAAGATTCTGATTTTAATCGTCATCAAAGTATAAAAGACACAAAATTTATCCTTAAATTCATGTACTGTGGGCTATGTCTGCCTCAAACAAATGGAAGGCATCTTTCAAATTCATTCCTTCATCTTACAAAAGTAATCAGAAACAATTGAAGTTGATTTGAACCTTTATTTTGAGCCGGCATAGAATGACAATGCTCTAGAATTGATTCATATATTTTTATTTCATTTTTGAAACTTAATCTTATCTATGAGGTAGTTTTAATACATGCGTAAAATCTGTATTTTGTTTTTTTTATGAATATAAATAAGAAATTTAAAAAATGAAGGCTGTTGGTTTAAAATATACTTAAAGTGTTTTCACATTTATTAAAAATGAAAAAAAAAAAAAGAATCATATGAATATAAAGTTATTGATGAACTTATTTCAGCTAATATTGAAGAAATCTAACTTAATTTAAAAATAAACTTTGGCAAATAATACGGTAGTAAGTTATTAATTAAAATAGAAACCTTTTATTGATTATTATTTAAAAAAGTAAAATATGGGTAAAATTCCTTTTAAATAGTCATTTACTACATAAGCTGCGATTATCTATGAATTCTACAGTTGGATAAACAATTTACCTATTAGAGCATTTAGTATGATTTTTATTATTTTTCAAATTTTGTTATCAATAATTCGCATGAAGCATGTCGCTTGATGTAATATCTGATTGTATGGTAATCTATAGCATTAACTGTAAGTTAAAATGATGTTATAATCAAATGATTATGATGATCAAATGATGTTATAAGTATATTAACATGATAATCTCATATAGCAAAAAACAAAATAAAAAAAACCCACAGAAATAATCAGAAATAAAATATCAATAAATTGATTATAACAATCCCTGCATTTCTTTAGTTTTGGGAAAGTCGTAAGATAGCGACAGTGAATATTCGAATTCATACGATATTTTTGCACAGAGTACTTTGTGTCCGTAAGTATTTTAATTAAAAGAGATTGAAATCATACAGAAATGTTCAAGCACAAAAATAATCAATTATTCTCAAACTATTTGTAAGAGAAAGAAATATAATATAAAAATTGTTTCTTTTCAACTGAAAGAAATGCAAAACTAAAAAAATCATCAAAATTTCAAAATTCCTTCAAAATTTCTGACGATTATTCTTTGAATATTTCATATAGGTTGATGCTGACATCAAATTGCCATGCATGAGACTTATGCAGTTTTAAACAATGAAATGTTGATCTATTTGGGATATCTGATGTCGCATGGAATAATCTTTTCAGTTTAAAAGATCGAAGACCAATTATTCTCCAGACCACAACGCTTAGAAGGCGTTAAACCCTACAATGTATCTATACTTGGCTTACCACAACATTATGATAAATGCTTGATGGAAAGTAACTAGTGGCATCTCACGTATACTGGGCCTTAATCAAAATCCAACATGTAAAAACAGAGGGTGTAGGAGAAGAAAATAGGGTGAAAGCCACGAAGACATTCCTGGGCATAAAGTACTAATCATGACGCAAGCAGCGATTTAGTCTGTATTGAGGCGTTAAACCTCACCCCGTCATAAATTATCCTTAAAACACTTCATTTCGTTCTAACAGGTTTCATTTGAAAATTACTTCCCCCATGCGAAGGAGGTTCTATCCCACTTGCTTTTCCATCCCTCTGCGGGGAGAATGTCATTAATATTTTGTGATCTGCCAACATGCGACCGTAGAATAATAGACCAACAGGGGGAGGGCACAACCACTTAAATAATACACTGTCTGATTTCCTTTTATTTATCTCGTTCCTTCACCATTTTGCTCTTTTTAATTTGTCACCTTTCAACACTTATCCAGAGGTAATAACACCGGACCAGCGCAATGCTCGAGACGTTCTGCACTTTTTAAAGAACATAACTTGCTCATGTGTGTAATTTCCAGTGTCATGATAAATCTACTAGCGATGAAAGAAAGGCCCGGCTGCTCTACCCTCTTTAGGCAGTCAACACCGCGCTTACCAAATCGAAAAACTGTTTGATTCGGCAATGTGATAAAGATATGATCGCTTTCGAAAAGGTAAATAGCTTGTCGGACTTGACTGCACCAAGGACTTGGCTTGAATAATTCGCATTTGATATATCGGCTTGGGGGGAAAACCTGTGTGCGAGCATTGTTTTTTCATCTTCCTTTCTTGATGCTTGACAGGTTTGGATCTTTGTTTAATTTTTTAAAAGAAAGGGTTTGACTTGAAGAGTAACATGACAAAGGGTCAAAAAAGCAACCACAGAATAAGAAATTAACTTTGGATAACTAGAATTACACCTCTGCAAAAAAAGAGAGTTTTCATCATGTGTGGGAGTCAGGGACATCATTAGTTTCAGTTTCACAATGAAATATTTTATTGCAAGTAAATAGTTATGCAAATAATATTTTTCTACATAATTATACAACATGCAAAGGCATATCAACTAGTGCTTGATTGAAAGTTTATTTTTTATTATTATAATTTTAAATCAAAGAAATCATGGGAATGACTGGTAACTAACAAATCCTCTGGTCATAAATCTTGAAGAATACTGAGACAGGTTTGCTTAAAACAATAACATCAAACTAGAAAGCGTCAATCAATCAAATCAACAACACTAACTTTCTCACACATAATGGGGACCACTTGCAGTGTGAATAAAATTTTTAACCTGCTTTGTACATATCTGATGTAGAGTTTCAGTGCTGAATAACCTTGGCCATAAGAATAAAAAATAACCTTTTATAGGTTAATGAAATGTACAGAGTTGTAGTTTCGACATTGGAGTGAGTTAATATATTTGGGAACAATGACATTGAGAAAGGTTAAATGAAAATAAGACATTGTTTTTTTCAATCATTCCACATGACACTATGGGTGTCGTGGGAATTTTTTTAAAGTCTGTCATATAATTTACTGCATACAGAGCTTTACAAATCCTAAATATAGTAAATTATTTAGTAATTTATTCAGCTCTCACCGGCTTTATTTAACTACTAAAAATGTTCTGTACCATGTGAAAGCCAACTGATAAGATTTACAAAATATACATGCCAGAAAGTATTAAAAACATTAGATCTTAAATAATAGAATAAAATAATCTTAGAATAAAAACACTATATGCTTATCAATTTGATAAGTTAAGAAAATACCAACAAAAGACAAACTAATACTAGAATTAAATCAAAAATTAATGTAAAATACAAAAAAAATATTTCGTCAATTTTTTATCGAAAATATTTTATTTATTTCACAGTAATGTGACTTTTATTTTAACTGATAGTCTTGGGGATATTTTTCAGTTTTTTTTTTTTTTTTCATTTTTCAGAATGCAGGCACATGTATAATATATTTGTTTTATAACATCATGCTTTTAATATTCTTTGTAACATATACATTTTGTTTATCATCCCAGCTGGTTTTCATATTCCGTACATCGTTTTAGGTATTTATTTGATGCCAACGAATTATCACATCGACTTCTGCAATTAAAGCTATGACTACCACCAGATCATGTTTCTTACAGTAATAATCTTTAACATTATTTTCCATTTCTTTTGATTCAAAGTATGAAATTAGCAATTATTATTGATTGATTAATTTTTTAAAATACTTTTTTATGCCAAATTGAAAACTAAAATAGACCAATGTTGAGAAAGTATATGATATATCTGAGTAAAAATTCAAATAAATAATGTTTCTGATCTACTCTGATTTCAATGGTATCGAAGGTTTCTCAGACTGCTTTATACATGTCAATATTGTTGAAACAGATCTATCTTTCTTGTACTTCTTCAACTACCAATATCTTAGAAAGTATTTCTCTCCAATAAAACAATGCATCAACTGCCGTATTAAAAAAAGCCTTCCAGATGGCTGATAGATTATTAATTCTCACGTTGTGAATGAATATACTAATCAGAATAACTTAGTATGAATATACGAATCATTATAGCTTGATAAGAATGAAACTCGGATCAGAATAACTTTAAATAAATGCACGAATAATATGAATATACGAATCATAATAGCTTAATCAGAATGATTAACCAGAATAACTTAAAATGAATGTACTAATCAGAATAACAAGATATTTATTTCGTCCTGGTAGAGCCTTTAAAATCAGATTGCGACATAAAATGGGTCAATATTGAGAAATTTTATGATGTATCTGAGTAATAAATCATAAATAATGTTTCCGTCATTCTCTGGTTTCAGTGGTATCGAAGGTCTCTCAGACTGTAGGAAAATTGTTGTGAATATTGTGGAAAATTTTTAATCTATCTTGTGATTCTTCAATCATTAATTTCTTAGAAAGTTTTCCGTTCCAAAAAAATTATGTATCAACTGAGGTATTAAGAAAGTCTGCCAGATGCTTCAGAAATTATAACTGCTCACGGTTTAAATGAATATACTAATCAGAATAACCTAATATGTTTGGATATATTGATTGGAATAATTTAATAGCTTTGAATTTACTAATCTGTATAATTTACTAATTTTGAATATGCTAATCAGAATAGTTAAATGACTTTGAATATACTAATCAGAATAGTTTAATGACTTTGAATATACTAATCAGAATAACTTTAAAACTTTAAATGTACTAATCAGAATAACAAAATGTTGATTTCGTCCTCTAGAAACCTTTAAAATTTGAGGTTTTTTTTAATCTTTTTGCAAAATAAAATAGGTCAATATTGAGAAATTATATGATGTATCTGAGTAAGAAATCAAATAAATAATGTTTCTTTTCTGCTCTCTCTATGGTATCAAAAGTCTCTCAGACTAGTCCATACAGGTCAATACTGTTGAAACAGTTGAATTTATTTTATGATTCTTCAACTATTAATTTCTGAGAAAGTGCTCCGTTCCAATAAAACTATGTATCGACTGGCATATTAAGAAAGTCTGCCAGATGTTTGAAAGATTATTGCTATCAATAGAATTAGCAATATTATAAAGGTGTAAGCATATTAGTTTTTAGATGACCACGCCTTTAAAACACAGAAGCTAATAAACTGAAAATCAGAAAAATGGAACACAAAGGTTTAATGCAATAAGTTTGATTTATGTCGCCGATGAACTTCATAACGTTAAAAACTTATGTGTTCCAGATCAATAGCTTTTAATCATAGCTCTTTCGAGGCTTTCATAAATCACATATTTTAACATTAAGATTGATAGCATGAACTGTCTTATATTTACTGTTTCTAAAGTTTTAGCTTAATGTTGTAGAATAATTCTTTGTTTAAATGAATAAATTAGAATTTCTAATAACTACTAAACTGGTATTACAATATTGTTTTTTAAATGTAATTCAGTAAATATTTATGTTCTAAAAATCAAATTCCAGTCAACATGTTTCAATCAAATTACTCAGATAAATGTTTAAAAATAAAGTTAAAATAAAATAATATAAAATAATTATTATGTTAACTGCAGCATTATTTTTCTGTAAATGTTAGTAAAACATTTCTAATTGACATACGATCTATCTAACTATACAAGTATTGTTCTAGTTAAAAGGCACATCTCTATAAATATTCCTTTCACAGATTTTTCAAAAAGAAGTTACAAATTTCCTAATACCTAGAATTAGTTACATTATATTAGTAATCAAAGGCTTTAGCTTTGTAAAATATATTTTATATTTCCTTTGTTACCCTAGTTTGTTTGCTTTTTATGAAAAAATGCACTATTCAGCCTGTTGAGCGCACGTATGATGTAAAATACATTCAACATGTTCTAAAAAACAATTATATTATAAAAATTATCTTATTTACATTGACTACAACGTTAAAAGTAAAATTTTTTAAATATTAATTTTAAAATTTCGATTTTTATAAAAGTTAAGAAGCAATTTGGCAACATAGAAATTACATTAAACGATCATTTTTAAAATTTATTTCTATTATTATTGTATGAAAGAATTAAATTATGAATATTTGAACTAATTTTGGTATAAACTAGAAAAAAAAACTTTCCAATTTTTCATAATTTCTAACCTATTTTTTATAAGTTTATTAAGATTATTCTTTTTTATTTGTTTACAATATAAAAAAGTTTTTCATATAATTAATTCAACTTACCTTAGAAAAACGTAATCAAAAACTTTATTCACTGCAAATTTTTTTAAAATTTACAGCATGCACAGAATCTACTTAACAGAGTGCTTTAGCTAGCAAGTTTCATCTGCGAATAACCGTTTGGCAGAAAATAAGTTTTGTGGGTGGATCCCTACAACTAGAGAGAGAAAGAGACGAGAAATCGTCTGTTGAAGCTGTAGTGCACCACCCTTTGTCAATTCCCGCAGTGGCGTTGTTTATGCATTAGAAGTGGGGGTATTTGCATTATGTTGTTTTCAGCTTTGAAGCTGCAACTACTACAGTTTGGACTGCTATATTTATGAAAGCGTATTATTGTAAGAGAGCCGAATAAAATGTAAAAAAAATGTATCATTTTTGAATGATAATTAATTTTTAAAATCATATAAACGCTAAGAATAGAAAATTATATAAATCTATTTGGTAAATAATAAATATGATAAATTTCCAAGAATGAATTTGGGATTTACTGTCTGCTGCTCATTTATTTTAATATTATTTATATAATTATCATAAAAATGTAAAAATTAATAATTAACTTAAGATGGTTATGAAATAGTTGTCCAAGTTTTGAGGCACATAAAGATAAAACTAAGTAATGCTAACTAATGAAGTTTCATACACAGGCTTTGAATAGCATCAAAAGAAGAAAAAAAACGTTGCAAAATTGAAAAAAAAAAAAAACTTTTTGCACAAATCAAAATTTTGAACAAAAATTAGCTATTTTGAAAATTTTAATGTCTAACAGACTCTGATGAGTAATTTATTAAACTATTTTTAAAACGCAAGTACTCTTGGTATGTAATTGTAATAAATCTTTTTCAGTCTTGTAAATAAACTATTATAACCGGCTTTCCCTATTTTAATTCAGTTTCCAGGTTGCCACGAGTTTTACGAACTTCAAAATTATATTAACTGCATTCGTTATCGTTAAATCGTGAGTATCGTTAATTTAAATTCAGTTACTGACAATTGCTATTTTGATTATAGTTTGACATAAACCGTCATATTTTCTGTTTTGGTCTGGGAGTAGAAATAGATAAATGTACATTTTAAAAGTTTTCATCTCTCTCTCTC
>JAPMOQ010053704.1:1720642-1897075 GCA_026543055.1 Argiope trifasciata | reverse complement strand
TATATCCCTTAAACGTTATGTGAAGACAAAATAGAAAAAATTAAGATTAAGAATTGTCAACACCAATTCTTTTTTATAAAGAATTATGTGTTTTGATATACCTTTGCAAATTCCTTTATATGTTGAGATGATTATTACAGGAAGTATTATTTCAAATAAATAACTGCTTTGTCTACAATAAGTACTTACAGAAAATATAGAAAAGGAAGAAATGAAGCATAAGCAGAATAAAAGCAGGAAATAAAGCATAAGGAAATTGGTGGCATCATACTGAAGGTGATTACATAAACTTATTTAGGTATTTTCTTTTCCTGTTGGTTAACTAACTTATAACTTGGTTAACCAAAACAAGAAGGTAGAAAATACAGAATTCTAATTTCTCTGTGATTAATCAACTGTAGATGAAGTTTCTGGAGATGATTATAATAAGAAAAGTAATATATTTTCTTTCAATATTCATATTTAAAGACAATCCGAAGCTATCCGAATCCAAACCAAAATCCCAATCTATTCATAATGAATTCGACAGAATTATGTACTTGCAAGTTACAGATCTGTATCATGTTGCTGACATACATACATTTTAATAAGATGAGTATAAGCTTATAGGCCTAAAAAGACTCTACAGAGTAAATTGGGCCGAAGGGTATCAAATTCGGCATCTATCGGGATTTTAATTGGAACTTGCACTGAACTCATTGTGCGATGTTGAACACTAACGAAATTTAGCAAAACAATCGAAAGCGCACAATAATACATCATATATACCTATATGGAAATTTGCTGCTTTTACAGTTTATGAACTCTGAGGAATGTAAAATGCAGGCAAAATAAACCTCATCATTTTATTATTACTTCAGGTGGAATAAGAAAAGAAATTTAAAGTATATAAAGCAAATAAAATGATATGTTAAGTAACAGGAGCAATTGCATTTTTCATATAATTATTACGAGAATGATGTGATGGCTTAAAAAGGTTTTACATATACAATAACTGAAATATATGGAAGACAATAACGGAAATATCTGTTACGTTTTATTTTATATTATATTTTAGGAACCTATGGAAACAAAGTTGTGTATAGGAGATTTAACTGAAAATAAGTATAGTCAATACCTTCAAGGAACTAGATGATCCTTAAAGGCGGCTATTAATCAATGTGCATCAGCTTCAGAGGAAAGGTGGATTCGGATCGATTATCTTCAAGCAAAAAAGCTGAAATGTTTAATTAAGTTCATATTTTAATTATTATTAGTAATTAAATCTATTATTAGTAGTAAATAATAACTTTAATAATTGAAACGATAACAATTAAAACTTGTTAATAACGATACTAATAATATAAATAAACTATTATGATAAAATAACAGTACCTTGAAAGAAAACAGTTGTTCATTAAAACTTTAAAAATAAGCAACATAATTCACATGATCAATGCCTTTTTTAAAAAAAACAGTGAACATTCTTCTTGCTTTGCTGATTAAATATACTACCTCGAAAAATAGAATAGATGAGATAAACATGATAAGAATAAAATAGATAAAATGGGGAGGTAATTATCATTCAGAAAATCACGTGGAACAATTATTTTGGATATAAGAATAATGAAAAATGAAATATTAAAAATAATGAAATGGAATTATTTTAAAATACAACCAAATTATTAGATTCTCGACTCCCTACTAATCAAAATGAATTTGAATAACAAATTTTAAAAATAACCAACTTGTTTGTTTGCGACAATATAAATTATACAACAGATGTAAATTGTATAATTATGTGTTGAAATCAGGAAAAAAGAAAAGAATTTCTAAACTATAATATACAGAATTTGAAGTAAAATGAAACTGACTCAATAATCATTGGATAGGAATATAATTAATTACTGAAATCATTTCAAAAATAAAACCAAATTTTTATATTTTTGACTTTATATTGACCGAAATGAATTTAAATTACAAACGTCAGAATTAACCAATGTATTCTATCCTTGATAATATACATTATACAACAAATGGGAATTTTTGACGTCAATGAAAATATAAAAGAATTTCTGAATTACTTGTAACAAAATTTAAAGTAAAATTAAAATGGATGCGGTAAACATTAGATAGTTATATAATTAATTACTGAAATCAATATAGAAATCGAACCAAATTTTTAGAATTTGAACTTGTATTTACCAAAATGAATTTGAATATAAATTTCAGAATTAACCAATTAACTCTGTCTTTGATAATATTAATTATTACAACATAATTTCTAAATTACATATAAAAATTTAAAGAACTGTACATAGATGCAATGAATTCATTTTTTTTTTCTGCTATAAAAATGTACAAAAAATAGACAAATGTTCTATCGCTTCTCATAATTGTGTTCCTTAGTGCCAAAAGGATTGTTTGAAGGCGTACCATGCATGCGCATCATTTGCATATGCTTAGTTTTTGGACAAAATTCGGTTAACCCTTTCCCATATACGGGTAAGCTCCATTGTATAGAACTAAACACATTTTTGCATTATACTTTGTATTACGCCTTCCCATGTTTTCGGTATTATTAACGATTTTCCGCTATTCATAAATCACTTGCAGGTAAATATATGAAAAAGGCGCGAGAATTCAACTGCGGGGGCAATGATTCGTCAGACAAATGATTCTTTAGATGACTCATTTTTTTGACATGAATTATGTTTTGAGACGCCAGATATAAATGAGAATTCTCTGGCAGAGACACGTGTGAGTGTAGAAGAAGACAATCTTCGCGCTTCATATTTCACTGCGGCTGGAATGCTGCACGCCTAATTGGAGCTCTGCTGTATTTGAAAAGCATGTAAAAGAAATGGATTGCAACAGCAGCGCTGCATTGTCCGGATGTTACTGTTTTGCTTTTGGTTATAAAATTCTATTCAGAATTGATTGGAAAATTAATATTGCTTCTGACAGTGAGTAAAAGCTAAGGCATATATATATAAGAGGAAAATTGAATTATATTCAATTTTTATCTTTAAATGCTAAGTTATGCTTCCAAATCAGAGCGAACTAATTCTGACGGGAGGCAGCTCCTTAGTTTTTGTTTCTTTTGTAGAAGTTGGGTTTTCCGCAACCTCTGGGTTAAATATATATATAGTATAAAATTTTGCATAAGTTTTGAGAACTTTTAATCTGGGGAGGCTTATTATTAAGTTAGATTAATGACAGCTTAAGATTATTATTAAGTTAGATTAATGACAGCTTAAGCTTATTATTAGGTTAGATTAATGACACAAATTCCTTGACATTTCAATTTTTTTTTCTTGTAGAAGTCGGGTTAAAAGTAACCTTTAAGAAATGGATATATTATAAAATTTTGCAAAAGTTTTGAGTATTTTTGAACAAGGGAAGTTTACGTTTATTATTCAAATGAAGTTAGATTAACAACATTATCTTATTATTAGAGCTTATTATTTAGAAATGATAAATTAAATATGTTATAGTTCCGATTAACTAACTGACCACAAAGAATCAATTTGCTATATAGCACGCCTTATTGGAGTTTCGTTAACATTATAAAGAGCGTCGATTGCATTATTAGCTCTGCATTGCGCGAGTATTCCGGTTTTGTTTTTGCTCATAAAATTTTATCCACAATATGTTAGAAAATTAAAGTGATTTAAGATGAACACGGACACATTCACACACCAGCATACACAGACACACTTATCTGTGTCATTGCGTATGTTTGCGCTCTCGTGTGTGTGTGTGTAAGGAAATCGAAACATATTCGATTTTTATTTAAAATGATACTTCCAAGTCATAATGAGCTAAAGGAACGAAACTCTTAATTTCTTGTCTCCTTTGTAGGATTCAGTCTTTTGCAACTTTTATTATCAGTAATATATGATGTAGTATAACAAAAAAAGCATGGAATATGCATTCGTTTGGAAGAAAAAGAAAAATGAAATAAAAATTTATTATAGAAACCAGATCAACGACAAATAATATATAAATTTTATTTCAATAATATTATAATTTATAGCATGCCCTTTCTAATCTTAGTACAAGAACTAATTTCTAAACCGTTAGAGATGATATATTCTACCAATTAGAAATGTGCTCTGAATGATACAAATAAATATGTTTTGTATGTTTTAAGTTGATACTTCAGAATATACGAAGAAAAAAGTTGCAAATACTAAATTTGTATTCAGTTTCTAGTCTTATTAGCTCTATTTGCATACTAAAATTTTATACAAAAATGTTCTTTATGATTAGCCTGAGAGTAATTTTATTATTTTAGATTTACCCACAAGAACAATTAACCAAATAATAAAAAATATCTTAACTACCCAGATTGAAATAATTTGGAATTTTCGACAGCCTTTATTGTTCCTCCTATAACCACAAAAGATAACTTTGTCTGTAATCCCTTACTCTATTTGAATATTCAACTCATAGAAGAAATTTCAATTAGAAAAAAAAAACTTATAACCATACACAGATTTAATTTTTAATCAATGTGATTTTTCAAACATGCTCCCCTCCCTCTCCCCACGAACCTACTCCCAATTTTTTAAGAATATTATTCGCAAATTTATTTTTGATCCCTCAATATTTTTTCTTCTTTATCTTCAAAATTTGATTTATACTTATTACGGAAGGACAAGCTTTTTTTTATGTTGCTGTTGCTAAAAAGGATTCTAATAATTTGGTATATTAAGAAAAAAACAATTATTAAGTATCTATCAAAACATCTTTAAATTAATTGTTCCTAAGATTTTAAAACGTTTAAATTAAAAATTAATTTCTTAAAAACTTAGTTGTGAACCTAGAGACTACATGTTTCTCCCATAATTAATTAGATGAAGATTAATTTTAGAGTAGGATCTCAAATCTTTACATACGTACTACAAACTTTCACACTAAAAATGCTTATTTTTTAGATACTTTAAATGTTATTAAATTAAGGTATAAATGTTTAAACCTTTTACATGTTGAATAAATATAAAAACTTTATGATTTAGCGTATGTATCTTGCTTTTTTAACATATATACAGAACAAATAGACGCAGTTCAAGCAGTTAGTATCTATAAAAGAGAAACATTTTTGGAACTAAATTTATTTACTTATTATTATTATGTGAGCCAGATACTCTAAGAAAAAACTTCGAAGGATGAATTTGATTCAAAATTTTTTTCTCTTTTATCAATGCTTACTGCTTGAACAGCGTCAATTTAATAGAAATTGTCATTGTTCAATCACTATTATTGGACGAAATTTGTGTACTAGAAGATTATCTACCAGTTCATCAATATGCATGTAATTACATTATCTTGAAAATGAGCAAGATTGCTGAACACTACTATATGACATCAACAGAATTACAGATTTTATCAACTTAACTATTGAATTAGTTATTGGTTTTGCAGTCCATCGATCGTCCTACTTATATGGATATAAATGCGGCATTTCAAAAAAAGAAATAAAAAAATAAGGTAAAGATAAGTGTTGCTGTTTCTAATTATCTGCCTATTTGTTTGAGAGCTCTAGTTTGTAGTTAGTTAGAATTTTTTTTTTTAAATTCCAACTAACTACAAACATAAAATTTTATTCTTTTCCCATCCAAAAAGGTACACCACCTGCATAAAATTTCGAAGCATATCTATAAATTGAAAGAAAATTTGTTTCATATGCTTCATTAATTCATTAGTTAACGCAATAGTTAAGATGTTGAGTGCAAAGACAACTAAAGCCTATGATAAAATCAAGAGAAATATAATTTGCAAAGAATGTATGATTATTTCTTATGCAACCACCATCAAACTATTTACTTTTCTGTGGTACCAACTTTATAGATAATTGTAAAATAACTTTTTTCTTTCATTTTATGTATATTTATTTTAATATATTCCTTTTGAGCAATACATATATACTTCAAGTATGGATTCCACATGGGCAGAATTTTGCATAACATTATTTTTTAATGACAAGTACACGAATATATCCAAGGAAATTAAGACCCGGCAAAGCAGCTGATGATGCTTTGTTTCGTTCACATTCTCTTTTTCACTCCGTTTGGATTGCGGTGGCGGGGTGGTAAGGTCTAGGTTTTGAACTGCAAGCTTCAGTCTCGAGACCTGATTCCGCTAGAGAACCTTAGTGTACGCGAAACTGATGCACATTAAATCCATCGGCGTCAAAATTCTCGCACTGGTGTAGTGTAGAAGATTACAGAGGGGGTACCAATTCAGATGTTGTCCTCGACTTCTCATCATGGTTCAAAATTATGAGATCCATCAAAGAATAGCTCTTATGTAGCTTTGAAACAGGATGTTAAATGACTAAGCTAAATTAATTTTTTTATTTTCTACTATTATAATATTTTTATTCAGTTAAAACTAAAAATTCTAAAATATTAATCTCTACAATAAAACAAGAATTAGATCGAAATCTCCTTAATTGAAGCTCCACATGTCAGATTATCAAATAAAGTCTGCGGCCTGTCTGTAAGATCTCAAAGCATAAACAATGAAATATTACGGCCATTTGTTGAAAGGATGTTTTTATAAAATTAGCCATTGGTTTAAAATGTATTTATTATAGTACATACTGTCTTCTCTACTGCTATGGTATTTGCTCCACATTCCATTGACAAGCAGTTATTCTATCTGAAAGAAGAACAAAGGAATATATATATATATATAGGATTTAAGGATCGAAATTGCTAATGAAAAAACAATTGTAGGTATTTATGATAAAAGAGACGAATTCAAATTTAATATAATTAAAATCTGTAATTATCACTCTAATCTTAACTCGAAAATTTTAAAAAATTTAATTTTCTCACAATTCAATAAAATTAAAACAATTTGTAATAACAAAAATTCTTTTATAAAAGCAACAAATAGTTTTATTAAAAATTTAAACAAAAATGATTTTCCCCAAAACTACTGTAATATCAATATTTTAATAAAAAAAGAAATAATGAAATATTAGTGAAATAGATGGCGGTAATAAATCCCATTTATGTTTGGTTACGCTGTAGTATTATTATTGGTAAGGAAGAACGGATGATCCGCGGACCAGGTCTGTTGAACTTATTGTTTTCTTAATTTTGTCATTAATTGTGATTTTTCTTATGTAGTTTTACTTTTTATATATATATTTGTTTCATTTGTTGATGTTTTTAATGTTTTGCTTTGTTTTTGTCTTTTGCTGTTAAAATTGGTATGTCTCTTTTGCCTTCATTTTCGGGGGATTTTCGGGCCACGAGGTGTCAATACTTTTGACCATTGTCCATCGATGCCTCACAGAAAAAATCCCTTATTAGGAATCCTTGCTTGAAAGTGGCTCCTGACGAAGTTTTCAGGCCGGATTCCTTTTCTATTGACTATTTTTTTCTATTGATCATTTTGATTCGGTTGTCTTATTTTGTTAATTAATTTATATTCATTTGTATTTTAGTTGTAGCTGCATTTGCTCTCTCTAAATACAATGTTTGATTTAAAAACATTTTAATTCTTAAAACTTGTTTAATCAGTAATGATTTTTTAGTTTCGATTCCGGTTTTGGTTTCGTTTCCGAAGTTACTTCTGTTTCTGTTTCGTTTAAATAATTCTTTGAATATAGTATTGTGGATTTGTTTCATTAATTGGTTCTTATTCATTTACCTTTCATTTTGTGAACTTTTAGCGTTTAATTCTGAATTGAGTTTTAATTTCGATTTCGACCTATTTGGTTTCGTTTTAATTTTGTTGTTCAAGAAATGTGTTTTGATTGTTTTAATAATTTTATGATTGTATATATATATATATATATTCAAATAACTAATATAGTCAAAATCAATCACAATTCAAAAAATGTACATGGTTTCAGTTGGGAAGAAGAAGAAGAAGAAAAGAATAGTTTACATATATATATATTTATTTACCAGTAAATTTGAAAAGAAGACTATAAATCAATAAAAGTAAATAAAATAATTCGATCAAGCTATTTATTTTTTGCCTGTTTTTTATTTTTCTTCTAATAAATTCTTTACTTAATTAACTACAGTGATTTACATCGAAGTTATTATATTTAATAAACTGATAAAAAAAAATATACAAAAATATTTTTCGATGAATTTTAGTAGAATAAAATGTTTATAAATCATCTTTCAAGAAAACATATCGCAGAAAGTAAATATAATACAAATCATAATAATTGTTAATGGATCATTTAAAATAACTTCTTTTTTCAGAATACCATTGTTATATAGATGAGGTTATATACATTTTTTATTATCAAATAAAAGCTAGATAACTGAATTTTAATAAATTATCTTTGATAAATTTCTTGTCAGCAAATTTGCAAAACTTCAATTATAGAAAAAATTAAAACAGGCTTGAATTCTCTAATATAAACAATCATACCTTGACAGTTTTTTATGTAACATTCGTCTGTCTTTATATTATTATTTTTAAAAATTACTTATAATTATTGTAATAGAATGCGTGAGCAAAAAAAAAAAATGCGTGTTATACCATCGCAACGACCATGTGTATAAGCACAGTAACAGGAGTAAGGAAAGCATGGTAAAATATCAAAACTCCTTCCAAAAAATTGAATAAAACTGGACAACGAAATTATCAAGACATTAAAGGAAATCACTGAAGGCAATTTTATTTTTAAATCTTAAAATGACATAAAGATGAAGATGGGATGTGCAATAATATGTTTAGAAGAAAAATATAAAATAACAATTAACAATAAGTTTAAGAAAAATTCAAAATTTTAAATCTTTTTTTTTTATTTTTATGAAGCATTTATTACTTAGGAAGTACAACATGCCAATTTGGCATTTCTAAATTTAATTATCTGTTTGGAGAGTATTTTGATACATTTTTGCTTTATGCATGATACATATTGAAATGTATAGGTAGTCTAGTTGCCTGTAAAAATAATCACATTTTTTTAACTAACAATTCTATATTGAAACATTTGGAAAAAGAACGTCTTTCTTTTAGAAAAATTTCAAAAAATACATGGAAAAGTTAAAATTTTACATCTGTGTGTCACAAAAATGTCTAAATTTTATTTTATAATTTTTCTTTATGAAGATTTCGTTATTGAAAGTAATTTTGATGAAAAATGATAAATTCATCCGTTTCTCAGATAATAAGCTTTCATTGAATACTTGAAAAAAAAATGAACATCAGTCAGCTACGATGAGAAGTACTCAGTAGAATAAATTCCAAGTAATAACTCCGCTACTACTCATTGCAGACTGGAAAGAAAAAGAATAATTTCGAATGCAGCTGTGCCAGTACTGATTCTCTCGAGATTTCAAGAAAACCAATTAAGGATGACTGCCAGAAAAATCGACTGATAAAGTTTTCTGGAAGAAGTTGCGTCACTTGTGTTAGGCAATATAATTTAGCAATCTCCATTTTTAAATGCCAGCTCATGCCCTTCATCGAATTTTCCCATATTCATTTCTTAATTAAAGTCAATTTTTCAGCGAAACTTGGATTTTTGTTTGTAATTTGTTTTGGTTGTAATTCGTTTTCTTGAATAGTTTAAGAATTTTGCCAATAAATAAAAATTACACTTGGAAATATGACGCTTTCCTATAACAGATGGAAAAATATATTCGCATTTTGCTAGAAAGATTAGATTTGCATTGGCTAAGAAAATTCATTTGCATTTGAAGATTTATTTTATTGATTAATTCAGCCATGAAATATTAATGAATTTATAACCATAAAGTACGATTTGATTAATAACAATAAAGCAAGAATTTATTGCCATAAATGCACTTAAAATGTAAGATGAAATTAGAGTTGAAAATAAAATGATATATTACTAATTTTAAATCATCACTAATTATCATCACTAAATCATTTACTAATTTTAAATCATCACGTCACAGTGATAAACGACTATAATTTTTTTCTCTCTTTTTGACACAAAGAATCTAAAATTTGAGAATTGATTTAAATTTCGATGATGGAATTTTTTTCTTAACTGGAAATGAGCGCTTCAAGTAGGATATTATTTAAGCAGTATTTTGTATAGCAGAATCTTTTCGAATTTATTATTACTATGCTTTTCAGAAAATGATTTCAATTGACTGAATAATTCAAAAACTAGTTATTAGGTATCCAAAAAAACGACTTTATAAAAATTATTCATTCAGTATTGATACTATATGATTTTTGATTTTAATTTAAAACTACGCTTTTTTTATATTTTTTAATATTTTTTTTTTAAAAAATATTATCTTTTAAAATAAAAATAAAAGGGTAAGCTTATGCTTTCCGAAAATTCAAAATGTACATTTTAACTTAATTTTTAAAATTTTTTCCATAATTAGTAGATTTTTTCGTAATACAGGCAGAACAATGCATCGCCTTAAAATTATGATAATTTTGATAATATTGAGAAAAAAAAAAAAAAAAAAAAAAAAAAAAGTTGGTTGCTTTAAATTCTATCTGCCTCTTTAAGCTTAAAAAAAAATTCACTTTTAATTCCTTATATTTGTGTTTGAAAAATATGACAAGCGCAAATAATTCGGATATTTTTACAATTTTTTGTAGAAAAAATCATATTTATTAAGTTTTATTTTAACTAAGCAAAGTAACCCAATGAAAACATTTCAGAAGGCTGCTGAAAATTCAGCTGTTCAAAAAAATTTAAATCATTGCACCCTTAAAAAATCTCATGAAGTCGGGTAGAATTAGAATTAAAAAAAAAAGAATAATACATTTAAGTGGATAGCAGAACTACTTTAATTTTCACTGTTAGATTTATGAAATCTTTTACGATTTGAAAAGGAACCATAAATGTTTTAAGAAAACTCATCATATTTTATCATTGAACTTTAAAATTCTTATTATATTCTATAGCATATTACATATCGTCACTTACTATCTGTATGAAAAAAAATTACTTATGAAAGTAAAATAAAAACAGTCATTTGGGACAGAGAGTGAAAGCAGAGTTCTTCAATTTCAGGTGCGGAATAGGTTATTAAACTATTCATCCGATTAATTACTGTAGTTACCATTCTTAGTTTTCTTTTTATGATAAAAGAGTACCTTAGTTGTGGAAAATTTGCAAAAACATTGAAATGGCTAAAGAAGATTATATCACAATGAAATCTACAGCCATTAAATTTAAGAGATAAAAGAAATCCAGATGTTATCTTATAGTGAATATTTGATTAAGAAACAATTAAGTTAAGATCCTTCTTCAGTTTTGGAAATAAGCGTTTCCTATACTTCTCCTACTCATTTAATAATTTTAAACATCATACATAAAGTTATACAGCAAACATTTTTTATTGGGCAGTTAGAAGACCGAATGGTCAACAAAACGGGGATATTAAAATCCTAAATATCAAGAAGATAACAAAAGTATCAGCTATATCCAGAGAAAAAAAATGTCACCTGACACAGTAGCTGTAAAAAATACTCAAATATATTTATATTTAAAAAAAAAAAATCTGCAACAGTTCTGGGTGGCTTCTGTGAATTCAAATGGACGAAAAAATAGGAAATATATAATTTTGAGAGAAGAGTTAGAAATAACTAAACAGTAGACAATTGTGAGTGTAGTTTTTGAAAAGAATTAAATAATAAAAAATTGTAGACATAATTTTTCAAAACGGTAAACAGTAGAAGTTTTTGACTGTATTTTTTGGAAGGAATTAAACAGCAGAAATTTATGACTGCAATTTTGAAAAAGAATTAATCAATAGAAAATAGTAATTGTAAATTTTCAAAATTGTAGACAATAGAAACTTGTGAGTGCAATTTTCGAAAAGAATTAAACGTTAAGAAGTTGTGAATGTAATTTTTGAAAAGGGTAAATAGTAGAAACATGTGGATAATTTTCGTCTATAATAAAAGATAGACAGAAAGAAAATAAATTTAAAGAAAAGACACTTACCAAAAAGATGCGACTTGGATTTATTCTTGCTGGTATATAATTAAATATTTTCAAGGGTTATTTCTTATTTTACACAAAAACAAAGGAAATATTTTTTCATTTCAGTGTAATACATTTTTTTTAAATAAAGTATTTTATATATTAATTACTTTAATTATTAATAGGCAGAGAACTTTGGGGAAAAAGAAAAAAGAAAGAAAGATAACTTCTTTATCAGTCAGAAAAATTATGAATGAATAAATAAAATAAACAAAGATTATACAAGTATATTCTTGAAAGTATATTCTATACGATAAATAAATCTCAATGTGAACTTTTAAATCGTGAGCGAGAATAAAAAAAATAATCTCTTTGCTAATACCATGATAAAAACAATGAATTTATCAATTTACAACAATTAATTGAAGCAGCAATGGCGTAGAAGGCGTCAATGGAATTGAAGCAGTATTTTTGGACGAACTGCTCCTATTAGATGGGCTGAAGCGGAAAAGCTCTCAAATATTCGATTTTTTTTTTTTTAATCTCTGATATTTCTCGATTAATTTTGTCTATTTTTCAATAAGTAAATATTTCGATTATGCAGTCTATTTTGCTTCGAACATTACATGTTTTTCGATTGTATGTCGAACATTGTATGTTTTTCGATTAATAATCGAAAAACAGGAATTTAACTTTTAAATCAGTTAACTCCTAACTGTTGGGGGGGGGGGAGTAAAAATTAGTATTTAAAAAAAGTTTGACTACAATTTCTAAATCTTGATGGAAAATGAAAAATCTAAAACCAATTAAATAGACTGAATAGGAGCGAAATATAGAAAATAGATTTTCCTCATGTTTGACAAACCCTCTCATGCTCGGCTGACATTACCACACTTTTAGATAGCATATAGCTTTAAATTAAAATAATCTCAAATATTATAGGAAAGAGAAAATTATAAACTGTTCGAACTTTATGTTTAATTCTCTAAGCGATTTCTAAACCTAACAAAACCAAATTTTGAAAAATCTAACACAAAATGAACTGATTCGGTCAAACCGAAATGCAGATGCAAAAGTTAAAAAAAATAACAGTTTTCAAAGGAGATGAATATCTACAATACTACTAAGGATTTCATTCAGTAACTCGCTTCAAACCACTTAAAAAAAAGACAGGAGAGAAGAAAAAGAAGAAACAGAGAAGAAAATCGTGCAGAAAAAGACCGCAGAAAAAAAAAAAACATAACTGGGAAACAGCGTATAGCACGTGGATGATCCAGCACACACACACATTCGTCGAAGGCAGTGCCTAACTGCGTCGCGTGCCATTGGAGAATCGCCCTGCGGCACACTTGATTGGCGGCGCGCGTCGTACCACCCCCTCGCCATGTAACGACCTTCCCACCCTCCCCTTTGGACTTCTTCAGTGTTCTCCCCCCCCTCGCATTTCTGTCGGAGAAGTTCTCTTTTCCCTCTTTATTCTACCATTCGGTTCTTTCGCGCGCTAGTGGAATTAGCGGCGACGGCGTTAGGCTTAGCTGCTGCGTCCATGTCCGTGTGCGTGGCCGTCGAACCGACCGTCACGTCCCCCGAAGGTCTGCGGACGTACTACGGCACCGGCATGACCACTGAAATGGCCGATTTCCACGATGTAAGTGCCTATTTTTTCCATTTTAATTTTACTTTACTATCTAATCTTTTTCTTAAGAAAAACAGAAAAAAATAGTTATATAAATTTGATAAAATATAAGAACATTTTGAATATAATAAATTCTTTTAAAGCTTTTTTTTTTGTCTGCAGAAAGTAAATTTTTTTCCCTTGTACTTTGAAGGAAAACGCAGAAAATCAGTCAGGAAGTCACAGGAATTCAGAAAAAAATTTGAGCGATAATTTTTTTAAAGCATTTGAAACTCATATTGATTTTTTTTTTCTTTCATATAAGTATAAGTTTCTTTTTTTTTTTTTTTTTTTTTTTTGCAAAGAGATTAGATATATACATTAGAAATTAGAATTACTTCAAGATGATTTCATCATTTCGTAAATAAAATTTTAAAAATAATTAAGTTGCCCGTCTAGTCCCTTTCTTTTTACCTTTCTCAAAATTGCAGATTTCTTTTTCCTTTTTTTAGGAAACCAAAAAAAAGAATTGTAATAATAACTAAGTAATCATCATTGATGGAAACTTCAATTATTTTTCATTCTTTTAATTTAACGCATTTTTTCCCGTAAATTTCTTGTTTACATATGATTCTGAAAAAAAAAAATCAATAATAGAAAAGACATGCAGTTAATATATGATATGAAATTGGATTTAATACTGCAATTTCCATTTGGACATAAACTTCTCAAAACATCTATATTTGTGAGATACCATACCATTAACATTTGTAATACATATTCCTACCATAATGCTTTTATTTCAATTTCAAAACACAAAAAATATTAAATCATATTACAATTACTATCTGAACATTTCAATTAGGTCTAATTATTCATGATAATGTGAATGATTTTCAAATGTAAATGATTGTCAAAAATAATTTTATGGCGCTTACTGTAGAAAAATAAATAAATTATGTGTTATCTGTAAAATCCGACAGTTAAACAAAGCACATAAAAGAAGAAAAAGACTGCATTATCAAAGTGGAATGTTAGAAAGATTTTTAACCAATCAGAGACTCTTATAATGAGCTTTATTAAAACTAAATGTTTATGAAATTATAAGGTATTTACTGTTAGACATATGCTATAAGTTACTGTAGTTCAAACAATACATGGAGTTCAGAATAATATGCAGTTATTTTAAGTGGTTGTCATTTTGCTTGTTTTTATTGCTTTTGATTGTAAAAATCGATCCTTTTTGTAAATGATTTTTAACGTTTGAATTTATTAAATTTAAATAGTTAAAAAAATTCTTTCAATATTCAATAAAGAAAATGTCAAATTCTAATCTCAGGTCAATGAATTTTTAATTAAATTTTTAACTTTTACAAAAAAAAAAAAAGCTTTTGCACAAAGAAATCTTATTTTAATAATTTATGAGATGTGGAAAAAAAATTCTGAAAAGATGTACAGTTTATTTAAGCTATAATTAATTGTCAATTATAATATTTGCTTTGTATTAAGTAATCCGGTCAATTATTTTTTTAAAAAAATAAATGCAGTAATAACTTAAATGTAATCATATTATAAGCTTTTTAAGTTCCATGTTCCAATTTTTAATTCCATACTGCACATAATTCCACTTTTAAACACGAAATATTGGGTAAAATAGAACGTCAAATAAAAAGATATTTATAATTGCTAATATATGTCTAAATTCAAATTGAAATCAAACACCGAGTTTTGTTCTACTTTTTCTGTTCAGCCGGTCTTTTTCTGTTTCAACTTTCTAAAACTTTTAAACTGAAGATTTTATTGCTTCTGCATAGTTATTTTTGTTATATGTATGGGTGAATGTATATAAAACTTCTGTTCAATTGATAAAGAGGCTGAACATTTTCTTTAAATGTGATATTTTCTAAACGGCAAAGAATAATTGCTTGTTAATTTTATTTAGTAATTTTAGTGTTAATTGTTTATAATTAATTTAGTCTTAATTGTTATTAAGTCAAAATTTTCTATCTTGGATAAATTTGTCTTTAGTATTACGATTTCAACTTTAATTTAAATATAAAATGATGGGAAAATATATATTTATATTTCATATCTGATGTATTTAATTTATTTACCTACTGGATACACGATATAAGATTGGGAAATATTAAAAAAAACTCTTTTACCTTTTAAAAATGCTTTACATTATATTTATTGTTATTAAAAATACTATAAAAATTAAATTTATGATATAGATTTCTTTCGAAAGTTGCGTTATATCTTTTTCAAAAAGTTTTAAATTTATTAAAACGTTCAGCAATAATTTATAGTTAATATTGATTTCCTTTTAAAAAACTTAAATGATTTCTTATATAAATTTTTAAAAAATTGTTCCTCATTAATGCTTTTACTTTTTAAAACACTTTTTTTTCTTATGTTCTCAAAAAACTTTTAATTTACAAACTACTTATATTACATTGTTTTGTGACCGAATTGTGTTTAATTTAGAATAAGGAGAGAATTTGTTTATCAAAATTTAAAGAAAAATATAAAATTTGTTATTTGAGAAATATTATTAGACAATAAAATAAAAGAATCATTCTTAACCCATTTTTTATAAACTGATTATTTGTATAAAATATGTCAAGTCAGAAGTTTTGCAGCTTTAAATTCCAATGTGTAATGAGATAATATATATATAATATAAAGAAAACATATTAGAATTGCTGGTAAGATCTTCCAGTAGAAAATTTGAGTCATTTAAGAGGAATTTCAAAAATATTTTTTCCAAAAGGAGGTATTTAATAAAGCTGTTAAGTAAAACTGTATAATTTGATTAATTGTTTTACATTGAAGAACTCATTCAAATAGGGTTTTTTACTACATTTAAAAGGCAGTTAAGGGAAAAGGGCAGTTAAAAATGCGAAATTATTTGTTATATTTAAAATTGTCGCCTATTGCTTTACACCTAATTGTATGTGACATATTCCAACATAAGTAAAATTTATCAACTACAATAAATATAATAATTAATTCAAAGATGTTTCAAAAATTAATTTAATTTCATAGTTTTCCCTAAAATTAGACTGCTAGAAACTCTTACTTTCGTCAGATACTTTATTTTTAGATATTAGTTAAGAAATACATTTTGACGTGTACAATTTCTAAAATATTAATGAATTAAGATATTTATTTGCTTAAAAAATCTCTTTTTAAGTACATAGGGAACCCAATTTTTTAAACATTTATCATTATGCTTTATTAAAAGAGGCTTCTATCTGAAATTCGTAGATATTTGAATAAGTCTCGGAAAAAAGAATAAAAATTTTAAATACTTAAAAAAATAAGGGTAATAAAAACTTCTTATTCTTCTTATAAAACTTAGATATTCAGCCAAATTTCCAGATTGCGAGAAAGGAAGACGCATATAATTCCCATTACTAAATCTTTCACTTTCAAAATCAATATTAAGAGAATTTTCTATAAGACTGTATTAATAATTCCATTATCGTAACGATTTTTTACATGTAAAGGCGTTTTAAAGTGCAGGGAAAATAAAGAAGAGATTCGCTGAGAAATATTATGATTACAAAAGACTGAAGTAGCTGACAATGCAGTGCAAGATCATACTGGGTCTAATTTCTAATAAGCAATTATCTTTAATAATAACAGTAAAAAAACTAAAGCAATAGAAGCATATAAAGTAAAAGAGTAACAGATTTTTTTAAATATGTATTTTGTGTATCTAAACTGTCTAGAAATTTCAGAACATGTAACAGAATCTGTCCTTCTCTTTCAGCATAGATATTTCTATAAAATAGAAAAATCTCCATTTTTTTTTAAGTTTTAAAAAATAAGGATAATAAATATAAAATTTCTAATGGTGTCACAATCTTAGTAATGTTATACACTGAATAAATATTTAATTATAATTAATTGCTTCGATGAATTAGAAATACATAATATTTATTTTACTTACATATTGATATCTAAACATGACCATTCCATTTATAAAAATTAAACAAAATATGTACATTAAATTTCTTTATTTTTAATCTGTAAAATGTAGGAAATCTTTCTAGCTTTGAATTATTGAATATAAAATTTTAGAAGCAAGGGAGGGCAATTGACTTTTCAAGTGTAAAATTGAAAGTTATAATATGGTTTAAAGTGACGTGATAATTTCTTTCAATGTTTTCATTTTGTTCCAAATCGAGACACTTTTGAAAAAAAAATTTGTCGCGTGTAGATCTCTACTAAAAAGAAAAGTGACCTTTCATTTTTAGAGCGTCCACAGCGAAAACAATTAAATAGTCATCTTGTTCTTGAGCATTAATTCAGCACTGATTAAATTATCCTTTTACATTATAAAATAATGCATTTTCTGAGGTTTTCAAATGTTTTTTTTCTTCTTCTTCTTTTTTTCATTTTTTTTTTTTTTTCGTTTCCACCTTTAACTAATTTTAATGGAAACAATATCAAACAACACTTTCAATTTAGCGTTTTTCACTTTGGACTCAAATAATCCGAAATCGAAACTTTGAAGACTGTTTCCGATTCACATTTCCGTGAGTTCAACTTTTTTTCTTGATTACATTCGTTTATTTATTTGTGAACCCGATAACTCAACACTTTGAGCAAGACAGATGAAATTTTGTATGATCTTGACATCAAATTTGTTGATTACTATCAAATTTTAGATGAAATTCATTGACATAAAGTCTGTTTACCTGACTTTACCATTTGTTCAAGTAAAAGTGAACAGGGTACAAACCGCAGAAAGCTGGATGGATAACATTTGGTACATAGATTTAGTCTGAAATTACAGATACGTATTACGATTTGGACAAATTATTTTAACAGATTGACAGCCTGCCGTTATATACATGCCGTGGTGACATGCATATCTATATTGCATATAAACACAACAACTAAAACACGTAACGACTTGGATAAATTCAATATGTGTTACTGATACAAAAATTGTAATTCTGTAACTATGATTTTATTTAGTTAGATTTCACATTTCTAAAATTTTAAAAGTAATAATACGGTGAACTAGATTGGCTTATTAATCTGAAATATGGATTCTACATTGAAGAAACATTATGCATCTAGAATCATAAAATCGACTAAAAATAGAAGAATTTTTTCCTGAAATGTATTGCACTTAATGTAAGTCAGGAGATTGCTACCGATATTTGATAAAGATTCAATGTATTTATTATTAGCATGCTAATATAAAAGAATTGATTTACTTAGATTAGGTATAATTTGATTCGACTTTTTAAATTGGATTTTTCTCAAAGTTTCCTAAAACATCTCAAGGAGTTACATATTTATAATATAAATGTAAATGTAATCACAAATATAAATAATAACACGTTATGTGTAATATAAACCATGTCAATTTTTTTATGGTTGAATCAATTTAATGTTCACCCATATGCAGTTCCGCAGTTCTTTAAATATGTTATAAATGACAATTTTACTTTAAACGAGATTATGATTGATATACTTTTTGTTAGCTATATGAGAAACCATCTAAGCAATGACAGTTCACATTGTTTATTTCTTTTATAAATTCTCATTTGGACGTATTGCACTAAATACTCAAATAAAATCTAACTCGTTTAATTTAAAATTTCGTTATATCATAATGTCTGTACAAGTATTGGTCGATATTACAATTTTCCCATTCAAACTTAATGCATTTTTTAATTATTATATACAATAACACTTGTAAATAAGGTTCAGAATGCAATGTTAATAATTTATTCCTATGTATATCTCCCTCAAAATGTGGTTAAAATTGTGTCGTGCTTTTTTGTAAAAACGATGTTTTCCTTTTTAATATTTAATTAATTAAGAATGTCCTTCGTATTTAAACTATCGTTCTAACGCTTTTTAACTAAAAACTTCAAACTTTTACTGCTTATAATTAGTGTTGACTTTAAATTAGTCAAAAGTTTTGTGTTCCTGTATTTGTACAAATTAAGAAAGTCAAAAAAAAAATCTTAATAATTAACTATAAATAGTTATTTTATATGTCTTTATATATGCATTCTTGCCTACATATACACATCTTTGATTATTATTGATACCTTAATTAAAGCACAAAAAATTATTGATACTGATGTCTAGAATATTTGCTATAAGATTTGTATAGTTTACTCTAAAGTGTTCACCGTAAAAACATAAAGAGTGCAAAAGTCACTCCAGAGAGTTAAAACATAAAATGTGTTGCTGCGTGTTATGGTACTTTACGAGTCTGCAGACTGTTAGCAACTTAAACCGAATGAGAGTCTTGTTTTTCAGCAGCGCCAACTAGGTTCAAGAGTACCACTTAGTACTTCATGCACCATATTCGCTTGTACAACCTCTTTTTACAGGGGAGGGGACACTCGCACCCCTCACAGAAGGAACACAGAAGAGAAACAATCATACCTGAATCTAGACTTGAATGCGGGATACATAGGTTGTGGGGAAGATGCTAGGACGTTGACTACAAAATTTCTTGTTATCACAAAATTGAGGACGTAAAAAAAAATGCCCAATATATTTATCTTTTAAATAAAATATTTGAATTTCAAACAATTACAATAACTCGAGTTTATTTTTCCCGAGTTATTTCCCGAAAGTTATAATATCAGCGCAATCCTAAAAACAGGAGCATAAATACTTTCTTTATCTTAAAATAAATTATCTTTATAAGTTTTTATATATATACAATCCAACTAAATAATTCATTAAATCAACAAATGTGGTGTGAAACTAAATTCCAGTTGCCATCCATCAAACTCAAAGCGTTCTCGAGTTATTGTGTTTAGACAAACAGATAAATATTGCAGATCTAATTGAATTTTCAGTAAGTAACCCGTTGTATTTTCTTATTTCGTTTAAACATACTAAAGAGCAGACAGACCAACAGATCAATGAGTTATTACATTTTGAGCAAACATTTATTATATCTGTAACTCACTGATTATGAGATTTGAATTTCAGTATGTACATTTCAACATTATTCTATTTACATCATGTGAAGAGTTAGGAAAATAAACAGAACATTTTGTTATTGAATTTGATCAAAAGTTTATATTGATTGAAATTTAAAACTTTTTTCTGTGACCATGTATTAACCTTTATTATTTTAATTTCTTGAGTGTTTGAATTATCATTTGATTAATCAAATACCACAGATAATATCCCCAAAAATTTACATTTTTAGGGATTAAAGAGTTCTGAAAGTTGAAAGATGATCAAAATTCGAAGCCTGATTTTTAGACGATTTCAGTTTCTTTGCGAAAAAGCAAGCACGAAAAAGCAAAAGCAAGTTCTTATATTTATCATTCATTCAATGCAACATTAACTATAATTATCTTTTAACTTTAGGATCGAAATTGGTGTAGAATAATTCTGAGCAATATGATTCAATTATCTGAAATATGATTGATTGACTTATTAACTTATTATGATTGACTTATGAAGTTGACGTATTTCAGCTCGAATAGCTCAGATTTGGTTATTTAGAAAAAATGCTCCATTCCAAAGTGTAGTGATCACATTTCTCATTTTCCTTCTGTTGCATTTAGATTTGAAATTTAATATTCGTGTCACTGTGTTGCTCCCCTGACGTATTAGTATGCATTTGCAAAACAACCTCCCAAGAGATTTCACGGACATGGCGGAGAATTTTGGTGCACGCTTTCTCACTCACGACAATCACCCCCGCAGGTTAGGGAGTTAATAGCCGTTCGAGGAACTCAACAAAGGAGCAAACATATCACCATTGTGCTTGATATTATGCGCCAAACGCATATGAGTGAATAAGACAGTTTTGATAACTAATCACAGGTCATTAATATAATTGTCTAGAATTTCAGCTTCTCTGTCTTTAATTGCAATATGCTTTCAAGTTTAATTAAAATTTGTAAATAGTTATCAAATTATAGCTATTTACACTAAGTCATTTAAATTATCAAGTAATTCTCTTGTTTCATAAAATTAATATTTTACAAAAAAGACATAAATGAAATAGCATGAATGAAGATGTTTTATTATTGAATAAATAATTGTTAATCTATATAAATAAATATGAATATTTATATGTATGTCTCTTATGCCTTCCTAAACCGTTCATACGATTGCGATGAAACTTAGTCAGCTTATCGTTTACACATAGGGGATGTTATAGAGATAGTACAACTACTAAAAAAATTTTTTTAATTCGAATCTCAACCGCATCCATTTACCAAGGATTAATCTCCAAATAACTCATCAAAGAGATAAAAGATCATGTAAAAATGTTAATCCAAGTTAAAGGTCAATATTTTGTAGCTATAGTAAATAAATGTCATGCAAGTTATTCTTAGAGGTAACAATTTTATTACAGATTATGCGAGAAAGTTTTCGGGAGACCAACCCTGGGGTTTTTTTAATTTTAATTAAATGTTTGCGTTTTTCGCAGTAAGTGACAAAAATATTGTAGTACAAATAATTTTGCACCACCTTAATTCTCAAAAATTATCTTTTCAACTGTATTAATGATATTATAGTATAAATATATTTTCTATGTTTAACCAATTTTAAAAGATTTTAATCACATTTTCTAAAATTAAACTTCAGAATTATGAACGAATATCAAACGAATTACGAGATACAATAAATAGTATCTTTTCTTACCTTTCTGAAAGAATACCTAATTTCACAATTCTAGAAATCTAATAAATAGAAATGAATATTTGTTTGTTCGTATTTTATATACTATCATACTGCTCATCCTATTTCGATAAAACATTGCAAAATTATTGTACTTAATATTATTTTTTTAGGCGGTAGCCACGGGCCGGGTACCAGCTAGTATATCTATAAATAGATGAGAAATTTTCTAAAAAATGAGAAATTTATGAACGGTTTCATAACTAATTGCTCTATGCATTTCGAGATGACTGCCAAACACTTTCAGTATTTCTTCGAAGTAAATCCGAAATGAGGATCAGCTTGTCTATAAATTTCTTAGAAAAGTTCTTTAATTTAATATTTTAATTAAGTCGAGTAATAAGTCCTTAAGTCTCTTTCAACTAAGTCAACCAGAACATCTATCTAAGATGTTATATACCTGTTTAGAGACTTGTATGTAACATCTGAGATATTCTAGCTGCTTTGTCCAAAAAAAGGTAACGTTCACTGAATAGAGCTCTGCAATAATGGATTTTAGTCTCACCTCCCTCTTAATGATGAACCAAGTTATTTTCTATAAGCTAGGACCTTATTCCTTTATAAATCACACATACCCCTTGATGATATATCTAAAAAATGTGAACCAATACAATTAGGAAATCTTTTAAAGGTTTGAGTTTATTTATTATTTCAAATTATTGATAATTTTATCCTTATTTAAAAATAAAAAAGGTAGACAGTAGAAAAGGTGACAGCCCGATCACTGACTTCTAGTTAAATTTTCTAACACATTTAATTTTAAAATTCATTGTTTAAAACGAAATTTATTTTTACTGGAAGAAAGTACAATTAAATGCTATAGTTTTGACACACTAAAATACTGGAACTGATATTTTTTGGAGGTTTACAATTTTTGAGAACTAAAAATTTTTTATCAATTTTTTTTTTGTTTGTAAATGTTTGATATAAATTTAATGCATTTAATTTCATATGAATTTAACGCATAGTAGATATATTAAATAATGATAAAGGGGTATCTCATAATAGCGGACGTTTGGGCAAAAACATCGTGATATAATGATACGACTCTTTATCCAAGACAAATTCAATTATTTTTTTGAAACAAATAGAATATGATTAGTGTCTGTATCATAAAACTTTTCGATACATTATGTGAAATAATTGTTCTAGTTTAAAAAGAAGAAATTATTGATAATTGATAAATTCTTTCATAAAAAGAGTGAAATCTTTTTATTCTATATCTGAGTGATTAATTATAATCATAAAAAACAGTCCATTTTAAATAATGCAAATTCAGTATTACAGATCGTTATGATTTTGTTCATTGTTCAATATCATTAGTTTTTCAAATACTTTAATTTTAAAACTGTAATAACTATTGTAATAGTTTAAAATTACCATCAGTAATTCATAAAACTCTATGAATAGTATAAATTTCTAAAAAAATTCAGGAATTTTATTTAATTCCACGATATTTCATCAAAAATTCAATTTCTTTTGCAATAATTTTGATTCCAGATAGAAAAACAATGGCATTAATTAACTTTATCTATCAAACTTCTATGATATACATGATTTGCAGAAAAAGCAGATGTCTTAAGCAAAAAAAATCTTTTCAATAACAAGAATTGTCCAGGTTTGTTTTAAAGGAAACAAACTGAACTTGTCAACTTTATCGAGAAAACGTTTTCAGTAGTTTACTTGAAAAATTACAGTCAATAATTCTTACGATCTCATAAAAAGTGTGAACTGCTAAGGCAATCGGACACAACAACATTCCACCAACAATTCAGTTCTTGTGACATTAACTTTGACCTCAGGTTGAACAAATGGCATTTACAACCCGATATGGGCTTCTTCGATCTCTAGGAGCAGAGATGGGGCCACTGCTGACAATTACGATTAAAGGTGCACGCAGAGCGATAAAAAACTCGTTTTTTAACCACGATAACCCTTTTCTTTGGGTAACAGAGAGGCCATGTTGTCAAGCATCAAGTTGGTACCTCAACCAAAAGACCTCCCACGCTTTTATTTAGTTTGGACCATCAATGTCAACGTTACGTCGATATCGGATAGTTTATGAGATTTTTTCTCTTGGTTGTTTGTTAAGACGTGGAAACATTTCTATTCGGTGACAAAAAAATCATTTCCTTTCGAAAATTGAAAAATAAAAAGAAGACAGTGGATGCTGGCTTATTGTTGATGTGTTATCGGCTCTTTATATTTTTTCACAGAGTTTAAAGAATTTGCGTAGGTATCACGACGTGTGCACAGGAAATGAAGATTGAAAATATTAAGAAAAAAAATCTTTAGATGATGCAAGAATAAAAAGTCAAAAGCAATCAATAAATCAAAAGGGTTGTTTTATTAAATTAAAGATTAGGAAATATCGCATTTTTACAGTTTTAGCTTTGATATATGAGATATACCATGGGATAATATGTTTATTGCCAAAAGTTTTGAATGAGTCTCTACATTTTAAATATCTCTGAGTCTGAAATACCCCCCCCCCTTTTTTATTACTTTCTATCTGCTTTTTAGTCTTAAAAATTTTAAGTAAACTTAACCTGTCGAATGAAATTTTGCACATCGTTTTTCATTAAAATTGACGATAGCTCTTGAGTTTGAGGCGATACTGTTCAAAGAAGTTCTTCTGACTATCTATTTCATGTGAATACAATGACTTGAAAGCATAATTAGTTGATTTAATGAAAGTATATCAAATTCTTAAACTGACTACTACGACCCACTTTGAGGCAAACGGGAGAAAAAACAACAACCCTGAATAATTGGCGTCTAGGACGGCAACGCATTGTGATTGAGTCCGAAGAGTATCACAAACACGGTGCAACCCTTCACGGGGAAGAACGTCCAGTCATCTATGGAAGGTAGCCAAATCTCCCCTCCTCTTTCCTCTAACCACCATTGTGGCTAAAACTAGCTACTACATCTGAAGCTTTTCATTCTTATTTTGAAATACCCCTGGGCGGAACAACGAAATTCGGTATTAGTTAATATTACTAAAATTATAAACCAGCATCAAATTTGGGATCATAGCTATCAAAGAATTAATTATTTGTTGATTCATAATTTCGCAACCATGATTACTCAAAAATAAAACTAATTAGAAAATTCACTAGAAAAATTGCAGTTCTAAATAAAGTTTTTTTCCCAAACCAAAAGGGTTGGTTTCATTAAAGAACAGAGTTAAAGCACTGTTCAAAAGTGAATTTCCCTTTAAAATAGAAGCCAGATGCTGCACTCAAATTTCTTCTTTGAACCTAAAAGCAAATATAATATAGAAATATGAAAAAAGCAAGGGGAAGAATGTTTTTTCTGGTCTTCTAAGGAATTAGTTTCCATTTATCTGCTGCAATCTGTTCAGAATTAGAAAACTGCCACAAATTTTAATCCGACTCTGTGAGTTTCCTTATCACCAAAAACGGGTCCATTTTTCGTAAATAATAACCATATAATCTACATCTATAGAAATTATCTGCATATTTAATGATAAATGATAATGATGTTTCCTCTATTTCAGTTAATATTTAGGATGAACTCCTTTAATGCCTTATTCTTGTTACAGAATTAATTTATAGTTCTCTAATGTTTGGAAAATAGATAATTAAATAAAATTTCATTGCTTGACTATTCAAGTGATTTTTTTTTCCTTGTACATTTTATTGATGAGCAAAAACATTGAGATGAGACTCAACTTCACAAGCTTTTTTTAATTTCTATACAATGAAATTTTCTCGTATTCTTGCCGGAATTAAAAGATTTTTTTCATGTTAATTTTTTTATATGTTTATCAGTAAAAACGTCTGAAATATAAGAAGCAAGCAAACTTTTTTCACCAGATTTAAACTTGAATTTGAATAAAAATATTCAATGAAGTTTTTGATGCTAGTGAAGGAAAATGAAATACTAAAATATGACTGAAAATATTTCATTCCTACTTTTAAACAAGAGTTAAGTAATTTCTATCTCAATTTAATTGAATACCTTTTGCAATTTTACAAAAAAAAAAAAAAAAAAAAAAAGATTAAGTGAGAGAAAATTATCTTTTTGATATATTTTTTATTTGGTTCTATTTATATTGACTTTGTTTATTCTTATTTTTTCCCGACTATTGATTAATTATAGCTTTTTTCCTCTACAAACTGAGTTAAATGTACGACAACGTAATTTCAAATAAACAAATCTAAATTCCATACTTAATGATATAAGAAATAAAGCTACTTTAGTGAATTCTATCGCTATTTTTTGAAGTCCAATAGTTTCATAAATTTAGGAATTTTAATTCTAATAAAAAATTACTGTTATTATTTCTTTCCGTCCTTCTACAAAACTGCTGTAAAGCAATGATCTACTTAAATATATTTTAAAAATCACGTGATGTCCAAGAGAGCTGCAACTGGACAGATCAATAATCTGACCACGTTCATGTTGTGCCAGAAAAAAAAAAGACGTGCTCTGGAAAAGAATTGGCTTAACCGCTATATTGAACAAGCATGTTTATAAAATCGTAAATTACGATGGTTAATATATTTTCGTAATGTCACCAATTTTATTCCACTCACAGAAATTCTCGTAGCAACAAATGTTTATTACGTACATAAAAGTTTCTCTTCACATGTTTTGAATTATTAACTCTATATAGTTAATTCACGTTTTTAATTATTTTAATCTCTTTTATTCTCTTTTAAACTGTTTAACTACAGAAATAAATTTATTACCTTAGAAATGTAAGACCTTATTATAAATATTTCTGCAACATTTTGGACTTCTTTTGCGTTTTTGGACATATATATGGTCATAAAGCATTCAAATAAGCTTATTCGAATACAAAAAAATTCCGCTAAGCAATTGTCTTTTGTATTCTTTGACTAACCTGTAGAATACTTAAAATGCAATAATAATCGGTTGTTTAAACCTTTATAAAATACTATAAAATGCTAACGATTTCGAAAATTTTTCCTGCTTCAGTTGTTTTTGATTTATCTCAGGCAATTTTCTTCTTATTCAGTTCAAGTGGAAAAATAAAGTTGAATGAAATGCTTCAAAGTATAAACTATATTTCTGTGTTCTATTTTTTAAAATTTGCAAATCCATTTTATTTATCCTTATAAGAAGATACCTGTTGCGATAGTTTTCTGGACATGACTTTGGGAAAATTTTAGCAGGAGGTTCACCTCAATCATAATCCCCTCAATCCACATCCATACAATCCAAAATTTTTTCTCTGTTTCATTTCTTGGGTTAATTGGATTTTTTTAGGACAAAAAATGAAGAAAAGATTTTAACCTCCAAATAAGAGCATGAAATGTTAATAAACAGAAAAGGAAATTCTATAATTTTTAAATAATAGTTTTTCATTATTTTGTGTGCATATTTTGAAGGTTTTAAAAGTTGCGAAAAATTTCATGGTCCATTTTGCAACCATGAAATGCATTTCATGTAAACATGTATTGAAATAAAAAATTGATTTCCGTCAAAATATTTTTTTAATTGTAATTTTGTTCATCAATACATATTATTATTTCTGTTTAAAGCAATTGGTATAAACAAAATGATCATTATTTATATTAATTTCTCATTATAAATGTTCTTTTTTAGATGTGGCAGGACATCGAAAGTGTCCTTCTAGGAGATATGACTTTAAGTACGTCTTCCGGATATACAGAAATTAGAAATGTATGCTCCAATCAAAGTTCTTTCACACCAACTACAGATGATAGTGGAGGAGGTAGCATGTCTTCAGTACATCTGAACAATACAAACAATAATGTTGCTCAGCGTGGTTGCCCACAATACAATCAATCTTTATCATTAAACTTTTCATCTCAATCACAGAATGTTCTCCAAGTTCATCCAATCCAGAAAAGGAGCAATGATTCAAACATTCGATTAGAAAGGGAGTTAGGCATAGTTTACGAAACTCCACCTAAAATTTCATATGAAGATACAACGACTCAATCAAACATTTTGCCAACAGTGTCTTCCAAATACGATATGGGTTTAGTCAACAACACTCCGATTGAGCATCAGACACCCGAATCACTAGCAATGTTTGCTTCTCAAGAATATCAACCACCGCATCAACAACATCTCAGGTATGGATCTTCCATCGTCGACAATAAGTCCGACATTATAGGAGGAAGCCTTTTTAATTCACCACCTCCAATTCACAATAGAGAGGTGACAAATAATACTGGCCCGAATAACTATATGGTATCACCATGGAACACTTATCCATCACCCATTGTAACTAGTCATTCATCACCACCAGCTACACCGGACAATACCTCTGGACTTAGGTATCAACAGAACATAAACCAATATGATGGGTATTTTAATAATGCTCCTTTGCAAAGAATACCTGCAGGAAGAAACAATCACATACCTACAAATCACATGATGCCAGCTCCATTTCCATCATCTTATTCAACCCAGGGTAGAATGGTAACCCCTCCAAATTCGCCTCATTTAGTGGACTTACTGTCCGGGAGAAGTGGGACCGCGGGAATGACCATTCTTTCCAATCCAGGTGCAGTGGGCATCGAACAAACACTAAATGCTGGAGTCGTACAACCTCCTCCACCACCTACAAAGCCCAGAAGAGGGAGAAGGTCCCGAGGACCTAAGAAAGTAACCATTCATACATGCTCTTATCCAGGGTGCTCTAAGACATACTCGAAAAGCTCTCATCTAAAAGCTCACTTAAGGACTCATACGGGAGAAAAACCATATCAGTGCAATTGGAAAGGCTGTGGTTGGAAGTTTGCAAGATCTGATGAACTTACAAGACATTATAGGAAACACACAGGGGACAGACCTTTCCAGTGTAGACTGTGTGAAAGAGCCTTTTCAAGATCGGACCATTTGTCTTTACACATGAAAAGACATACTGAAATCGTATGATAGTTAATTCGCTGGTCTCTAGGCATCAGAGACTGGCGAAATTGTAGCATTGACCAAAAAATTATGAAATTAAATTTATTAAAGGTGGAGGTGCGACAAATTATCTTCAAATTTTCTCCCTAAGTGCTTTCCTCTTTGATCTCGTACACAATACTGGCGATTTCAGCCTTAAGTGTGTGCAATAGTTGATTCTGCATTTCTTTGAAATGTTGTAAAGTGACTCCCATGTCTTAAGGTATGTTGCGTAGAAGGCAAATTGCGTGGCATAACAGTATGGTAAGTTTAATATTTTTCAATTTCGTTATTTAGTAGCGACATTCTTTTATCAATGTCTAGTAATTAAGTTTAAATGTATATTGAATATTCAATTTTGATCTTCGCTTTTATATAAAATATTACAACGAAAACAGTACTGCCCAAAAATGCATAATGTGTAGTATTTAGGTAAAATAGTAATAATAAATATTGTGAAATATTTAAAGAAAATAATTTTTAAATAAATTGAGATTATATAACCATCAGGCCGTTTATATTTTGTTCAAAATGTAGCCAAAATTTAGTACAGTATGAGGATGGAGCTTATTTTACACATTAAGACATGCTAATAAAAATCCCAAGCAGTAAAATTATAACACATATTATTTAAATTACACATTATGTGAAGTTTCATTTCGTTCGATAAATAAAATATCACAATTTTCACATCTTACTAGAATTTATTCAAGGGAAAAAAATCAGAATTGCTTAAAGTACATTTAAAATTCCTTAGTTCCAGTTACTTGCACTTTTGTTTAAAAGTTGGCTAATGTTTGCTTTTGTATTTTTTAAAATACAGATAGACATTACATTGTCTGGATCATTTGCATAATAATAAATAAATAAATGACCAGCATTGATTATAGTTAAGAACTGATGATATATTTTAAGAGGAGGTTGAAAGGAAACTGAGCCTGTGCAATAGTGCAATTGTTATAGATAGCTTAGAAATAATTCTTTTCATTTGACTGTTCAGTTTATGATAAATATGTTGCCTTTGAGATAGAAATGTCGGAAACTAAATGTAGTTAGAATCCTCCATGTATGTTGACAAGCCACATAAAGTGATTATATATTTAACTAAACGTGGTGAGAAAGTATAAAAGTTATGCAAAGTCCTAAATTATGAAGTAAATCTCCTGCAGTCCTTGCATAGTTTCTTTTCTATAAGGTGGCTCATCTAACAAATCAATGAAACCAGGGCACTGAATTTTAAGATTTTAATTTAACACATATGTAACTTCTCAGTCATTTTTTCTTTTAATTCTAGTGAATTAAACTTTTGTTTTAAAGTAGATTAACTCATGCATCAAAAATTTAAAAGCATGCACGATCTCAATTTCATAGTATTTCAATCAACCTGTTATCACAAGCTAAGTGAAACTTATTTTGATCAAATTCTTTCTCATTAACAATTTGACATATCAATGAAATAAATCAAATCCTTAGATTCGGTGTAAGTTTAAAACTCAAAATGAATATTTTTTAAATTTCTGACCAGTTAAAGAGTATACAAATTAAAATTATTGTGTTTTTAGCTGTGCACGTTACTCTAAGAATCACCAGCAGCAATAGTCTCTTTAAAATTTTCACGCATACTCTTTAAAAAAGTTGTTATCCCAGAGAACACCTTGCTTGTCATTGGCGAATTATAATAATAATGAAATACTAACTTTTGGCTTGAATTCACTATTTTTACTGAATATATCTTGTAATACCTGGCGAATTTTTTTCTCACTCCTAGTAGTTAATAGTATTCGAAAATCGAATTTGTATTTTAGACAAATTTTTCCTGCCTACTGAAATAAAAATTATACCTAGATCTAAACTTCTAGCTATAATATTACCTTCCAAATTTCATATATTTAAGCCAATGTATTTTTGAGTTAGGCTCATTTATATGTTTCTGAAAGCATAAATCGAATGGTGATCAATCTTCTGCTGAATTTGATAAATGTCTATACTTTAGATTTTAAATTTTATCTATACAACTGTCTTCATTTTGTAATTATTGTGCTTTTTATACTGACAATGGAAAAGACTGAATCGCTGTTAGTGGATATCGCTCAAAGTTTGACAGAATTCTTGAAATTTGATCTGATGACCGTATACCAAGTTTCAATCATCTAGCTCAAAGTGTTTTTGAGCTATTATTATCACAGACAGATGGACATGTGGACGAAAAACACATTTTCAAAAATCAGAAGAGTCTGATAAGTGGAGGTTTGTCAAAATCCCGGGTTCTAATTTTTTGCCTTATACTTCCTCTATACTTCGTACACGAGAAGTAAAAAATGTTCAACAACCTTGATTTCAATCTATTTTCGTCGGCTTATTATCATACACTTAATGAGATCTACCCATGACAAATTCTTTTTCGCTAACCTTTCAGGCCTATTTCTGACTGAAAAGCACCAAAGGTTAAGAATGGAGGGCGAAAATGACACCCGATCCTGGCTTTCCGTATCCATCTGGCACTCCTGGACTTGATTTAAAGCTGGCAATAAAACACCCACTTGTACATCAGATTAGCACTTTCCATTAACTGTCGTTTCTGGCTCACTTACGTATTTATTTATTGACTTAGAGTTTCCTGTGTACAATGTTGCTCGCTCTCTGTTTCCTTTTTGCTATTTTCCAACTGCTATCATTGCTAGATACGCCAGGAATTTCTGCATTTTATCTGGATCATTATATATTTGGAATTCCGGATATGTAGCTTGGAATTTTTCTTTATAGTGTAACGAATTGTTTTCGAGAATTTCGAACATGCTTGAATCACGCCTATAATCTCTAAATTGTGTTTCGTCATATTTATTTATTTTTTGTACAAATGGCCATTTTTGGTATAACTGGACCATCTTTTGGTGTAACTTTTATTGTTCGATGAAAAATGATTTTTTTAATGAAACTTTTCTCAAAGGATGCTGAACACAAGTTGACCAAATTAATTTCTTAATGAGTTAACTTTATTTTCATTGAAGCAAGAAGGAAACGCTATGTTTAATAAAAAATATTTTAAAGAAAAAAATTTATTGATATTTGAATGATAATTTTTCAAAATCCATGCTACATTTTGAGGTTCAAGATTATCTAAATGATTTGATTGTGATCCATGTATATTTCTTGATAATCGTTGCATTTTTTTTTAAATTTATGAAGTTCTTATAAGTTGATTTTATTTATTATTCCGTTTTGTCTGCACGAAAAAGCAATGGTATGAAACATGAGATATTTAATATGGAAATCATTCAAAAGAAAAATCTTCCTGTATAAAATTGGCTTTAGATATTTGATGACTGCTAAAAATGACCATTCATTCAAACGGAACTGAGAACCCCTCTGAATAACTAAGAGTTTATTCTAGAAAACTCTATAATTTATTATAAAAATGAAATAACTGATGTATTTTTGCATTATTAATGTGTAGAAAATATAGAAGGAATAAAAAGAGCAAAAGCTGTTATGAAAATAAAAATGTCCTTAAATATTCTTTATGATATATGAAGATATTTTTATTATAAATAAAAATGTCTATGGTGTTTTTTTAAAAAAAAATTCTATTTAATAAAAGTCGAATGGATTGTTTGCCAAAAGATAACTATTAACATATTTATGAATTTGAAATGCTACGTTTATGTGCGATTTAAAAAAATATGAATGCACATTCAAATTTACTTTGCATTCTAAGGAATTGTATTTACTAGAATTTTTCTAGAAGGAATTTAAACAACAGCTATCAAAGTACGCAGTTTTATCTTCACAATAGTTGTTTATATCTCTATAAATTACTTTTTGCGTGCAGTATTAGATTTTCATGAGCTTTGCTTGCTAAATTATTCTCTTATATGAAACAGTATTTAATCAAAATCTTTTAAAATTTAGTTTTAAAAAAAGGGGGCTATCAATTTTATGGCTTAATGCAATATTAACTTAATGAAAAGTTTCCTTTTCGCTTAAAAAATGTAATTTAAATAAGGAAATGGATTTTTTATGGAGTTAAAATTTATAGAAAACTACAAGGGAAATAATTTTATAAAAATTATTAAATGAATACTTTACTGTGTCTTTTAGCATTGAACTATAAGATTATTGATGCACTCTCAGTATCTGTAATTCGCTTTTATTGTTGAACAATCTAAAAGTAGAAAAATATCGCATGTTAAAACTTAAAAATTGACGCATTTCTATAATTAGAAGTTTTGAAATGGACAATGATTAATGTTAGTATCGCCAAATTCATTTGAAATGAATTACACAGACGGAGCAGCAATGAAGCTTCCTTTTCATTTGAATATCGAAAGCTGTGTTACTTTACTGCAAATGATACGCCTTTGCTGGGAAACAGCCTTTACAAATGCTCATGATTATTTTGATGATAGTCTGATAATGATGACTATTTTTTTCTTAAATTTCGCAGTGGAAGCAATAAGCAATTTCTTAACATTTATGATGCTTGAAGGCGCAAATTTTCTTTTCTTTTTTATTTAAGTAATATTTAAAGGAAAATCCAATCTCACTGATTTTCCAATCTCACGAGTGAGGAGTTAGATATATTTGTACGTGTATTAACTCGAGTTATTAATGAATCTGCTGCTGAAACCTGAAAACTTTCATTATAATTGCTTAAAGAAAATTTCTAGAAAAAAGAATACTAGAAAATTTCATTAGACTATTCAATTGACAATGATAAGACTTTCTTTTAAAGATCAAATGGTAAATCCGATATGTAGCAGGACTTAAATTCTTATTTGAGAATAAACTTAGAAACTACATGAAATTATTTTGGCAAATTGGGGTATATACTTCTAATTTTGTGACTGCTATTTCTAATTATTTTGCAGCTAGGAGTATCACGTATGTTTTTCATAAATAAGCTGCACTGAATTTTATTATTCACTTCCTATGGTGATTGCTCCAACTTTTTTATAGAATATATTTTATGCCGACATAATGAAATAATAATTTAAAATATTTGCATAATTTTTGCTATGGAAATAATTTAACTCTTTATCGATATAATAAAATTTTTATAGGCGACGGAAGAAAGGTATGCATAAATAACGTAAGAAAATTCTATTGCACTTTTCAAATTACTTTTATTAGACTTCCTTTTAACAAGGAATTATTACTGAACAAATTTTTATCCCAGAGTCGAACTTAGAAATTAAGTGAATTATTTTGACAGATTAGGACGTTTATTTTTAATTTTATGACTTCCATTTCAAATTATTTTGCAACTATTAATATCATATATGTTTTCCCTAATTTTTCCAAACATGGTGAGCAATAGATTATTGGTAATGTCTCGGTTTTGGATACAGAAGGCTCACCGTGTAAGCAGCTCAGATGCCATCCTTATCATCTGGTCGCGATTCAAAATAGAGAGGTCTGTCCCCAAATAATGTAAGTGTTACTTTAAAACTGGGAGGTAGTATAACTAAGATAATTCCAAATGAAAAAGTAATGAAATTTCATTACTCAAACCAATTGATAATATGTTCAACCCTTTTTTCTTAATAAAATAATAACTTTATATATTTTCACTATTAGAACTGCTTTAGTTCTCTACAGATGCAACACAATGGTAGTGATAATAACTTATTGTGAATTAAAATGAAATAAAAAGCCTTTAAAGAAAAGTCTTCCTGGTATTTCTTCTCAGAACACAAACTATCTCCCTTGCCACCAAGATGACGCGGTATGACAGATTTGCTGGCACAGGCACTGACATATGACATGAATTTTTAAAAAACAGACGGGGAACCGTTTTTCTTCTTTTCCTATTTTTTTACCTTCATCTCTTGCGGTCAGTATTAAATGGACCACGGTGCGCTTCGCTTTATATATTATTCCTCGTGTTTTTACTTTGTCTCCCTGTCCCTGCCCAGATGTTTCCCTGCCATCCCCCGTTCCACCCCGCACTTGTCCGGTTTGTGGTGGTCACGGGAGTACCGTGGACACTCGTTTCTGTCGATGGTTTCGCCAAAAGTGACGGCCTCTCCATTAAATAACGAGCTAAATTGAAATCGCGAGTGAGGTCCTTTTTTTTCATTGGATTTCCTCCCCCCCCCCTACAGCTGTGTCACGCAATTGAGGTCGAACATTCTCGCGGTATCGAATTTTACCGAATGAGACTGGAAATGTCTACTCCTTTGTATGTTGTTACTAATAAACTTTACGTTGATATAGTGTAAGGTTTATTGGTGAAGCATCTGACTTTAAATGCTATGTAAGAAGCGTTATGACGTTTAATGATATGTAATTATAAGTTTTTATAATTATTTTATATAGTATATTTAATAATTTAATTTTAGAGTTGAAATTCAGGAACATACATTTCTTTACATTTGTAAAAAAATGAAAAAAAAAATAATAAAACTTATTCCAACGAGCGACTAGAAGTTAACAAACGTTAAAAAACCGAATTTCAAATTTTCTTCTTAATAAGACAAACATTATTCAAGTCAAATATTAAAAAATTATAATTATTGTGTATAGACTGTGTTTTTCTGTAATATAATGCAGTAGTGAGGTTTTTAAAATAAAAAATGTGCCTTCAGGATTATTTTACAATTCGCACAAACTTTTCATTCAATTTTCAATGTTTATAAATTTTAATTATCTGACTTTTGAGTACTCTGATCGATTCTATTGGGCCTCTAATTATTTTTATTATAATATGTTTGCCTTGCAATTGAAATTTTTTTTAATGAAATTTAGAAAAATATACTTAATTCTGTACTTTAAATATCTTTTAATTCTTTTTAATGTGAGCTTTCTCAAATCGATATTTATTTTATCAACTTATTTTTTTATATAAAGTTTTCTTCTCTACATATTTTTCATTTGTATCGTTTCTCTAGTTTACCCATCCTTGTTCCATTTGATTTATAGCTATTATTAACAGTGTAGATTCTACACTCACTTTATAAACTCAGAGGATGATTTATTGAAAGTATTGCGAATACATCTTGAATGTTATAAATGCAACCAAGGATGATTGTGATGTGAGAAGAACTTAATAGATGCATTTGTAAAGCGGTGGAAATTTGCATTCTGCTTTGTTGTGCAGTTCAGTAATTTTTCTAATGCTTGAAACATCGTTTTTGAAAAACTATCTTTTCTTCATTTATAAGCTGTATTATAAAGATTTAATTGTTTTGTGAATATACCCTTAAAAAAGAACTTTTCAGATTTATAAAAAGAATTCATTATAGCAAGGATATCATTTAAAATTTTATGCGTGCATCCTAAGAAAAATTGTACTCTTTGTTTTCTGTTGGTAGTAATCATAATCCCAATCCTCATCTTTTTACCCTACTTGTATAATAATACATTCCATTTTCTTTCTTTAAAATTTTTAACATTTTTTAAAGCACGTTTTGAACTATTCCTGTATGCATGCTCAATGCTTTTTCTCTTACTCAAAAATTTATCTAGTTCTGACTGCAGTGTTTTCACATTAAAATTTCTGAATGCTAACACAATATGGTGTTTGAATTCTTCATATATTTAAGGAAGTCAAAGTATGAAAGGATATTTTTACTTTAACCAATTCTAAATCTTATACAGCTTTACAACTTTAGTAGGGCCGAGATAGCCTACTTGGTAGGACGTTGAACTCGCATTCCTTAGGTTGTGATTTCGAACCAAGCCGCTCGAAGAATCTCCACGTGTGGTATGATTGGCGCGCGTATATATCTATCGTGGTCACAAAGTCCTCCATGTCGAGAGTAATGCCACTGGGAGGTGCTGGCTAAGAGGTTAACGTTCTCTGATCTGAGTATAAATTGCGAGCTGTGGATGAGAGAAGGAAATATATGAGCAAATACCTCCCACCCCGTAAAAAGGTTTGTGACGCGTGAGTAACTAACTCATACTCTTGACCCTAGATGACACTATTGAAAATAAACACGCAATTCGGATTAAATCGCAATGTCTCTTTAGTCAGCTGGCTTGTCAATGACAAATGCCATTACAAACAACAACAAAGTTTCAGTAACAAAACTACATATCAAATGTCTATACACTTGGTTTCTGCCCTTTCTAATTATCCAGTCCGCGTGTACAAAAATATTACCCACTGATAAATATCTATAATTTGGTCTTGATATCTTTATATATTTAACTTACTTTTAACAATTTTTAGCTGTGCAATCACTCACGTAGTCTGCCAGGCAGACATAATTGGCATTAACGAATTTTGTTCAAATCAGATCAAAATTTACTGTATTGGTGCAAAGATACACTATCAAATTTCATTTCTTAATCTTATTTGGTTTTTGACTTACCATGTTCACAGAAAAACACATTTCCAAATATATATATTTCGGATTCAAGGATGCCTACAATATGGAGTTTCATCAAAATGTGAAGCATGGTTTTTTTAATGAATGTTTTACATATGAAGAAATGTATTAATCTTTTTTATTTACTGCCTGTTTTCTCAAAAATGTATAGTATATACATAATTTAGGAAAAAATTCATTAAACTAAAAACTAAAATATTGAAAATATACTAATATTTGTTTCAACGAAAATAAAAAAATAGGTATAATTTTCTAAAATTTTGGTTTTCCAATGTTTTTTGTAGCTTTCTTTAGCATTCATTTATATCATTTTACCTAATTGCATTAAACCCAAAATATCCTTCAATGTTATTCAAATATATTATGTCGATTCGTAGAATTCAAATTTATAATGAAATAATAATTAAACCTATCAATAAGTGAAAATATATATTTGAATTTATTTGAAAGAAAATGTAATAAATTGAGATGTGTTTTTTGGATTGCTGCTGCTGAAATTTGCTGCCATTAAATAATATGCGATAAAAGAAGTTCATGAATCTATATTTTAGTTTATCGGCTTGAATTTGTTCTACGATCCTTTGATAAATATTAACAAAATAATCTACTTGTTTATTTTTGAATAAATAGGAACAGTTCAAGTACAGAGCAAAAAAAAAAAAAAAAGGATAACATTTAATGATTATATAATCGGTGACTAATTCAATGTATCGAAGTTTCTATTCGCAATTTCAATTATTCAGTTTTAAAAATCTCCAAACAGCTTTCAAACTAAGAATAAAATCAGATTTTTGGTCGTGAAATGAATAAAAGTTTTTACAATAACAGCTATCTGGATTGTCTCATCTAGTGTAATTCAGGTTTAAGGTAATGAAACAATGATGATGTTTTTGTTGTTATTTATGATGCTATATAAATCCGCTGACAAAAAGCGTTAGCGATTTAAATCTAAATTAGTTGGCCTTATTTTTTCAGTAGAATCAACTAGCCTAGTACGACTTCAAGCTTCACATTCATTTGCACAACCTCTTTTTACCGGGGAGCACATTCACACTATTCAGAGATAGAACACAGAATAACAACAATGCGACGCCCAGATCACGGGGAAGACACATTATTCCAATGCTAGGACTCCGGCATGAAACAATATTCACATATTCAGTGTGTCGTCTTCTATAGCAAAGAATATTTGAATTACAACCATCAATCAGCAGAAGGATAATATTTTCTAGCATTTAGCAACATATATTACTAAATGATAGAACGTAAGCAAAAAAAATATTACCTTGTTGATTGCTTGGTTTTTAATATGCAGCATTCTGCGTATTAAGTATTAACTCCAACCAATATCTTAGGTTGACCTGGTAATAAGATATCGGTTTCGGGACAGAGATTACACGATTGGAAAACCAACTGGCCATAGAACCGCCATGTAGAAGGATCTGATACAGATTAAATCCATGTTCCGTGTTCTCCAACTGATCTGGCGCGAAAAAGAAGGGGTTGCTTCTCAGATGCCGTTCTCTTCGTTTAACCACGTTTCTCAATTATAAGGTTCATACAATATAATTCTAGAGTTGTTTTAATAAAGAGAATTTAGTATAATTAAATTTTTCTAAACCTACCAATACCGTCTCCGTTGTAACTCATCGTCTCGGTCACAGTATAGCAATGTGTTCCTGCCGAAATAAAATGTAAACAATGCTTGCTAATATTAAATTATAACTTCAAAATAAGAGCAAAAGGAAAATGTTACTTTTTATCCTGTCTTTGCAGATGGCCTCCTTTAATATTCTTTATCCTGCTCATTGATTTATGAAGTGCTTTCAGACATCTGAATCACCTTATATATCAATAATTCTAAAGTTTGCAATCATTTAGGACTTTGTAACCATAATTATCTTCAAGATTTGCCTTTTTTGCGAAATCGAGTTGCTGACATTGAGAACTGTGAGCGTTGAAGAAAAATACGGAGAATATCATGCATTGTTTGAATGATTGATTTTATTATTCTGATAGTTGACCAATCCGTATGAAGTCATATATTGAGAACGCATCCTAATTTTCTCAATCAACAGATTATAAATCTCTAATTTAGAGCTAAAGAGGAAATAGAACACCATCGTTCAATTCCCATTGAAAGTCTGGTTCAAAGAAACAAAGACCATAACCCATTCGTCTTGGAGTCTTGAAGTTCATTGTTTATTCATTAAATTATATACCAAATAGTTTTACTTATTCCATCAGTTCAGCCGCCTTTGACGCTAACTAACATGGGAAAATCTGGCATAATTTCGTACGTATATAATTAAAAGTAGTGTAAGAATATAATTTTACACAATTCATATAAAAATAATTATTAATATTTTTCATTAGTTTACAAATTGAAGAAAAAAAGAATTGCATTTCCAATGAGAATTGAATGATTAAAAAGTCTAAAAGTGATATTTAAGGTTAATGATTACACAAAGTAGTTTTAAAAGCAAGTTAATTACAGTTAGCAATGAGAAATATTCAATTAAAAACTGGTCCAAAGAGGCCATTTAATGGAGAAACGACTGGCTGTTTCAACAAAAATATCACTGTACAAAGGCAGCCCCCGTCCACAGGAAAAAGGCTTGTGCATAGTTACATTATATACAGAAAAATTCTATAATGCAGGCAACATAAAGAATCAAAATAATATGGAAATATAAATGAGAAATAAATGTATCAAAAACTTGCATTAAAAGTAAGCCATAACCCCCTACTTAGAAATATGTAACAAGGCATAATTATACGCTAAATATTTTAACTGCTACTCATTAACGAACAGAAAGACATAAACAATTATTCATATACATATACATGATTCACATAACATATATAAACAATGATTCACAAATCTGTATCCCAAATTATCCATTTAAATTTTATAAAGGCCTGATTAAAAACATCACACTAGTTATAAAGTATCAACTGATCATCCAATTCCGATCAAAAGTCGGACGCAATTGAACGACAAAGAAAATGAAGATCACAATCCATTCGATTGTGACAAGAGCGCGGAACGGACAACGAACGCGAAAAAGAGCGATTTCATTTTTAATGCGTTTATCCAAAAGCTTAATACCGGAAGTGGTCATTTATTTCCCCATGTGTAGCGTGTACCACCGCAGCGGACGAAAATTAAAACGGTCAGGTTTCGGACCACCCAAGTTGGAAGGGAAAGATGGATTTAGTTTTACAAAATGAATAGTGCGACTGTGAGCAAAAACTAAAAAAGCGCGCGCAGCGTCGGGTCTTAGCACTGTTTTCAATAAACACCTGAAGAGTTTTATTTTTTTCCTTTTCATTTATTAAGGTTTTTATCTCCCTCTACGTGATAGCCAACACTTTGCAGGTGCAACTACCGCAATGCGAAGACAGACAGACAGACTGAGGAGAGGATATCAGAATTGTAGAAATGTGAATTTTGATACTAGCTTGAGAAATTCATGCACATCTGTATAAAGCAAATAAATATTCGCTTGGAGGATAATAACCATAATTAAATTTCAGGTATTTAATATGCATGTGGTGAGATCTGGCTTTATTTCTTTTTCAGTAAGAGTGAGATGCTAGGAGTTGTTTTTAACTGATTTAGTTTATAATTCTTCTGATATTTGTTTTAAAATGGTATGATTAACCATGATTAAAGTATTATTTCACCATTACATCTTGTTTTTTGCTGTTAGAAAGGGCTGTTTGCTTTTATTTTGAGCTTATATTTCTTTCTATTCGGCTGAGGTTCCGAAGTTTAAATTATACATTAACAATAAATTAAAGTCTGTAAATTATGTTCCCTTTAAATCGATAAACAAACTAATATCTTTTTAAATATTGAAAAGTATTTTTATTATCGTTCTTTATATAAAAAATTGATCCATGTTTTCAAAGAGTTTAGATATATTCCGGAATATGAATGCACATATTTCTCCCAATTCCTTTTAAATGCAGTGAGTCAGCAGAAATTATAGCAAAACTCGAAGCTATCGGTGTTTCAGAGATAATATTTAAAAATATTTAAAGGTGATAAAATAAAAAATCACAATTAGTTGAAATTACACAAAACGTGTATTTTAAGTAAATACCATATTCTTTGTTATGGGAAATATTCTTAAAGTCTCATAAAATTATATGAAAACGTATATAAGTGAAATAAATGCATGATATTTATGGGAGAGTATCTATATGTCAACATAATTACATATTGTTAAAAATAAAATTTCACTGAGGTTTTAAAGTCGCTGGAAGACGCTGAGTCATTTGACATAATCTGTCAATCATCAACATCAGCTTTTTATGTTAGTATATTTTGACGGTAATAACTAGATACATCATCATTAGGGGAAACAAAATGTAATAGATGACAAGATGAAGTTAATAACGTTGATCAGATATATGGCCTTATATTTGTTCACAATGAAAATCTATTGCGCCGCTACAAAAGCGTGCCATTTTAATCATAATTTGAATATTAATATAATTATAGCCTCCCGATGCGTTTTTAATCTGTAAGGTTTTAATATCCACATGGCAATTGGGGTCCCAGCTCCGGGCCAATCGGCTACAAGTTCGAAGCCTGATTCCGCTAAATATGGGGATCTGATGCTTGCTACATCTGATATTATGGATTAAATGTTTTCCCGTTGATGTGACGAGAAACTCACAGAGGGGAATGCCAGTTCACGTCTCGACCTCGTCATCTGACCTGGATGTAAAACTATTAAGTTCGTTCCAAAACAGTCCTCATGGTGCTTCCAAAGGAGACGTCAAAATAACTAAACTAATATTTACCTACATCTGTTTAAATCTATTTAAGACCGTTGAGTTTTATATGATGCAATTTGCGATTATAATCATTGACTTTTAAATATTGGGTTGGGGAATAAATTCGTAGCGTTTTTATCAAAGACTTTTTTTAAAGAAAATCATTAGTAATAACAATCGATTAATCGATTATGTATTCAAAGCTGTTTTTTACGACCTCCTTCCACCTCTCGACCGATTTGTCGATGCCGTTCCGCCAAACATCCTTCGGTCTGGTTTTTAAGGCCATATTTATTGTCGAAGGTAACGCCCCTCATACCGACAGGGAGCGGAAAAGATGGTAATCTGACTACGCAAGATCCGGAGAATACGGGGATGCTAAAATACCTTTATTCAATCTCTTGAAGTGCGGATTTGATGACTTGTGCAACATGTTGCCTTGTTGTGAAGGAACATGGTTTGGCCTAGTCGATGGGGTCTTTTCAGTCACATAGCCTCTTTCATGTGGTGCAGCTGGGCCATGTAGAGCCCCTTGGTGACAGTGACATTTCTTTCGAGCATTTCCAAGTACACCATGCCCTCCCAGCCACCCCCCCCCCTAAACGCAGATCTTGATCTTCTTTGGATGGAGGTCAGGCTTGACCATTTGCGTGCTGCAGACTGGCTTTTAACACCTTCTCCGTATTCATTGCAAATGTCCCTTGCTGCTTAAGCAGCTTTTTGGTCTGGATGAAAAGCGAAGACCAGCCGGTGTCAAAATTGTTGATTTTTACAGCCTGTATATTCCATTTCTCAGCCTTAAAAGTAATTAAAAATTAAATTACTCAAAAAGACGATTAACACAGTTTTGTAGAGCAGAAAGAGCAGCATCGAATGAATACTATACACTTTGTAAAACAGCAAAAAAAAAAAATCGTTGGAAAACAACGTAAATGTAAAAACGCTGCGAACTTATTCCCTAACCCAATATACTCAATACAACTTTCAAACCATTCATTAAATTTAAAAATAGTATATATGGAAATGTCTCTGAAAAAAATTCTACTAATAGTGGTTAGATTATCGTGTCTCTTCATCGAATGCTTTATTTCCAAAAATGTCTTGTAGAAAGCTAGGGTGATGAGTATTGTATAAGGCAATTAATTTACAAATACCTGTCGATAGTCGTTTTGAAAATTAACTGAAATCTTTCGACACTCAATTTGTTACATTCTCGAATAATTGTAGATATCTATTTTTAGAGCTCACTCCAGAGTTAAGTTAGTCTGCTGACCTCAGGACTGGAAGAGCTTGAGTTTAAAATATTCCAAACATTTCTAGAAGCAGTATAATATGAAGTAAAAAATGCCATCATAGGTAATAATAAAACCTTCAACTCGTGCTGATATAGAAATACATGTGGATAGTTATTTCCAGAGCAATCCAGTGTTCATTTAACTTGATGATAATTTTGGATAGGTTTCAGGATTGAAAAAAGTTAGATTTGATTCTGAAAAGATTCTTCAGGTAAGTAGTCATGATTCAAACTATGAAACCGATTACAAAATACTCTACTATAGATTCAAAAAGTTAAATTAGGTAAAAGTCACCGATTTATATCTCAATATGGTCTTATATCTGATGTATCAAGACATATATTCCTTTCCAGGGATGTATTTTTAAAGATATATAGCATAAAACTTACTCAGATAGCTAAATTTGGTCAAGTCTCGAATAGCTTGGTGTTAAATTTAAATTTATGCTCATATCTATAGAAACGTTTCTATGATTTTATTAGAAATAGTGCATTATCTCAAAAATCCTCAAGGTATAGATTTTTTTTAAGTACGAAAATCGATCTTTGATTCAATTAATATTTGTTGAAAACGTGATAAGACAATTTAATCTGTAATCTTTGCTTTGATTAAGTATTTTGCAAAAATATATGCCGGTGTTCTGGCATAGGAGTAGAACATCTTTCTCGTAAACTGGGTGGTCAAGGTTCGAAGAGGATTATTCCTCTTCTGTGTTCTAGCTGTGGTGTGTGAATGTGCTCTCCTATAGAAAGGGATTGTGCAAGCGAATGTGGCCCCCGGAGTAGCTAGTTGTACTCTTGGCTCTGGTTGGTGTTTCTGAAGCAATAGTTACTCACTCGACCTAAATAAGTCACAATACAGCTAATAAACATGCTCTAACTTATTTATTACGTTAGTAGCAGTATAATATTCATTAGTAGCAGTATAATATATAATTCATTCCACAAGCTGACACACTATAGTCAATTATGGCTCTTGCGGTAATAAACACACACAAAAACAACATTATTCAAGCATTTTTTATATAGAATGCTTTAATGAGCTTGTAATTCTCAAGCATCCTTATTAAAGAGACAATTTTGCGCCTTCTGATATTTTTTCTATTGTTATTTATTCATCATATGCCACAGAACCAAATAAAAGGAATAGAAACTAAATAAACAAAAGTTTCATTAATAAGCAACTAGGCTTTAAAGCGCATTTCAAGAAACCTTACTTCAGAAAAAAAAATAATAATAACCGAGTATTTTCTACAGCATTTTGCAATTTGAACACAGAAAGGAAGTGAGTTTAATGGACTATGATTTTCATGACGGTTTCAATTATATTATCATAAATTGTAAAAAACATGTTACACTATCCCTAATTGTTTTGTTTTTTCAATGTTCTTCTTAATTAAGGATAGTTAACTGACAACCGAATGTTAATTAATGTTTTAGATTCTGTTTGCGGAATAAACCTTTTGTTGAAATAAACTTCAAATGAATAGTATATGTATATGAATTGAAATAACTCATATAAAAATAATAAAAATTAAATACCTGTTTTAAATTATACAAAGTTTCTTTACAAAATTAAACCTCTTTTGCATAAGATTATCATAAATTAAGAATTATATTGCCATTTAAATTGCTTAGACAAAGATAAATGGGTTAATTATGCATAATATTAACTAACACAGAGAAAAGTCTTTTTAAAAAGATTAAATTTGAAAAGAATTAGTTCTGTTCCTCACTTATTACTACATTGTGAAACTATAAGTCTAAGGTATATACTAATGTGTTTATATTTTAACAAATTTTCAGTTCTATGAAAATTTCGAAACATTGTCATTCAGTAGAGAAAAAAAAGTTTCTAGTGTTAGAACCAAAAAGAAGCATGAGCACATATGTACCGTAGGTGCTTATTATCTTTTGTTTAGGTAATAATGAGATTCCACTTATAACTTAAAAAATACTTTAGAAGAAATACTTTAATTCTGCTTTGCAATATTTAATAATTTTGCTATATTAATATTTTAATTTTGTAAAACATTCATAATCAAACCTCCGACCCCCAAGGATAAAAGGAAAAAAAAAATCAATATTTGAAAGAGTGACTGTATTAGATGACTCTAAGGTCAAATATTACGAAGTTGCATAAAAAAAAGGGAGAACACTTTCAATTTCGGTATTCAATTTAACGAAACTTCCTCTACTATTAAAAATTAGAAATTGTAACAAAACTAATTCAGGAAAAAATATAACTAGGAATAATAACACTCTTATTCGATATAAAACGAATAAAGTTGTTTGCATTTTAAAATTTTCGAATTTTCCTATGTAATCCCGATTTCCAACGTAACTCAAAACTTGATGTAGTTGAAGAAACTTGAGCACCAACAAAGCAGCTCAAGGACATCTTTCAATTTTTAGTTTCTTCTTAAATCAAAGTATGATTCTTACATTTTGAAAACAAAAAAAAAAAAATCCATAGACATATTTTTTCAAAACTTCTTTTTATTAATTGCGTTAATATTATAATGTATCAACGATAATACTTTTTTCAGATTTCCGAATTAAAAAAAAACTCTTAATAAAAATTAAATAATTTGAAATAAACAATAAGATATTTATAAAGGAATTTTAAAAGGATAAAGGATAAATCATCACTTTATAAAGGAATTTTAAATTCTTTTTACACTTATTTTAATTTTTTTAAAGTTTTAATTTTTATAATTACAGACATCTTCCTACGAGGTTTGGATTTGTAGTTCTTCCTTCCGATTTATTTTTCGGAATGTAAAACGATTTTGCTTCCTCAAATCAAATTTTAGTTGACTTGAAAAATTTCAAAAAGCTAAGAAACTTTTTTTAAATGTCGGAAGAATCGAACTTTAATGAAAAAACTGAAATGACCTAAGATTATTTAACATTTTTCTTCATACTTTTGCTTTCATATCTATCTTTACAATATATTTGACAAACTTTTATTTTTAAATGAGGGTAATGTTAGCATAATAATGTTTACTATCTGTCTTTGTCTGCATATTAAGTCAATGAATATGCGGAATAAAAAACAAGATCTTCCGAAATGCGTGACAAATTAAATAGTTGAACATTAAGCTACTAGATTTGGTAAATAGCTACTTTCTGGAAATAAGATACCTGAAAGGAGTTTTCAGCAACTCAAACATTGAATTTTTCAAAAATGTTTCAAAAGTCTGTAAAATTAAATTAAATTAATAAAAAATAATTGAAGTGAATGAATTGAAAATTAAACAACATTTGATTGAAATATTAATTAATCTATATTATTTAGTTTCATAGATTTTACTGCATTTAGAATACAAAAATTGAGAATGAAACACCTTGTCTTTTTTTTCGCATATTGTAATAAATATATGCATAAGTGCAGTAATAAGATTTACTTTAATGTTAAGCAAAGGAAGAATAGCAGAGAGCACTTTTAGGGAAATTTAATTTATTTATATAATAAAGAAGGATTATTTCTTCTTCTTCGTTTTTGATGAACATATTTTCTTGCTGTTTAGGTAAAGGTTAATTTTTCTTGGGCAACTGTTTCCAGCATCATCTATTATATTAAAGAAAAACATCCTTCATGTCATATTACAGATTGCGTTTGAATGGAAAGTGATGAGTTTTTGATGTTTTCAACATTTACAGATCCTCCCCAAAAAAGATCTTGTGCGCCTTTCCTTTGCAGAAGGAATGGAATAGCAAAGGGAAAAGTTACATCATATTATCAAAATGGTGTCATAATAATGCTACTCAAATCTTGTGTTCAGATAAATTAAATTTCACAGCGTATATTGAGTTTTTAAGCCATTTCCGAGGTAATGATTTTGCCTAAACTAGCATTATATCATACTATAAATGGTATAATACTAGCAAACTTTAGTATTATATTTAGTATAATATTAAAATACTTTAAAGCAGCTATTAACTTTAATAAAATTGTATTCGATTGAGCTGTTATGATTTTCATGGCCTTTTATTTTTTAGTTAAAACATCTTACGATGCATTTAATCTTTTTATATCATTAGTTTAATGACTATTTTATTATTATTAAGTTATAGATTGCCAGTGAATTTATTGGGAGCAATAAAATAGGGTCGATTCATAAGATGTCATAATTATATTACATCACTGCAGCTGTCATCAAACATCTGACCGAATCTAATGATGTGCTATGACGATACCTTATTTTTCCTGCAATACGTGCACTCATAAAACGTAGTCGATTCATGAAAAGTCATAATTTCATAACGAAGTACCGAACATACCATCAAATATTTGACTGTGCATTATCTTTTAGCATGCTATGGCGTTTTTATTTTTCTGGAAAGTATGTACTTAAAATGGAATTGGTTTTTAAAACTTCGTAGGCACACACACACAATTACTCTACGATGGCGATAAATATATTTTTTTTTCCTTGAAAAATGTGGGACGGAATCTAATATCGATTAGGTTTAATACGTTTAGCAAGTATCTTCTAAATGAATATTTTCTTATGATGAGTTGTAATGACAAGTCTTTTTTTTTCCTTTAAAAATGAGGACATATAAATAAAAGTCAGTACATGAAACGTCAAAACCACATAAGAAATTCTTCCATATGACGTCAAAAATATGTTGTCTTATGGTATACCCGAAGCTGTTTCCCTTTTTAATTCAAAATGGGGCGACATATTCCAAAACTGAATTGATTGGTATAGAGCAAATATGTTATGAGAAAGAATTGATCTCTCGGATTGAACCTCTTTTGTCCTCCCTGCCTGATAGCCTTCTATTAAATTGATTATAAAATAATATTGTAAACAATTAGTGATCATCAGTATACTTACTGCTCAGAAGAAAGATTTAGGAAAGTAAAAACAATGTAAGAAATTCAGTTATAAATACATTTTTGTTATTCTTTTTGATCATGTGATTATGTATATATTAATAATCTAACAAAATTGTTACTTATGGCACTGTACAAGCCTTTGACATTCATCTGTCCGCAATTTAAATCTAAATGAACTCCTCTTGTTTTTTTTTTCAGTAGCGCCAACTACTTTACGCCATTTCATGTTTCATATTCATTTGCACAACGCTTTTTTACAGCGGGGCACATTCACACACAGATAGAACACAAAACAAGCATGTCGAACCGGGATGCCCAGATGGGAAGAAACGCTATGTCAGGACAGCGACTATAAAATAACATTTCTGTGAAGTTACTATTATTATATTTAATTAGATTAATTATACCATGCTTGTTCCTTAAAATCATTCAAAGTTACATTGATAAAAATCAAACATATTTATTTAAAGGATAAACCATTATGTTCATTTCTAACTATTGACAAAAGTTTCTTTTTCTTATTTGGAAGCATTAATATATGCGCAATAGCAAACCCTAACTGAATTATTTATCAATAGTTCGCTCACGCCTGTGGCATGTAGTGCTGTTCTCAAAATGTACCAGGATATGACACAGATTATTGTCACTTAGCCTCTTAAATGTTTTCTTAAAATCTTTTTAATTAATGTATTGAAATTCATACATTGAAAGAAATAAAATGGAGATTTGGTGATTTTTCCCCTCCAGATTTAGAATATTTGGTATGCATAAATTATATAGTTCATTTCTTTGGATTCTACTTTTGTTTGCTTATAGGAAAAGTAATTTTTTTATGTGTCGTAAATTAAAGTATGAACAATTTAACATTTTTTTTGCTCTGCAAAAAAATTGTTGATAAAATTGACATTTTGATTGCTAGATGATATTAATTTCGCTTAGAATATTGATCGGAACTTTAAAAATAATATTTATTTGTGGAATAAAACTTAAGCTAATTAATGTCAACTCTTCTAATTAAGAATCAATTCCAAATATTTGATTTTTACAGATATATGAACAATCTGCAAGAAAGCATACTATTTTCATCGTTATTATAATAGTTATATTACTTAAAAATAATAAAGTTACGTTTTGATTGACGGATAACTATTTACAATTATTTCAAATTGAGTAGTGATAGAAATTTCAGAACTAATGTTTTTTATCACTATCTGAAGCTCTGCTTTCAAAGTAGTATTTCGAAACAAAAATGTCATTCTTCATTAAGATATAAAAGCATTAAGAAGTGTATTTCTATAATAACTAATACTTGTTATACTCATAGTATATTTTCGTAGTTAGATAGAAAAAATAAATATTTGGACTGGAAGATAACAATCATACATTAGCTTCGAGTGGAATATTTACTAAAACTTCAAATATAGTACGTTTGTTTACAATTTGTACTTCATTCGTCATTAAAATTCGCATTTAACTATTCGCTGTGTAGGGTAATTACCAGAGAAGGAAAACAACTTACTTTGCAACTCAACAACTTTAATTCCGACATCTTTTGCTTTTGCTGAAACTGCTTGTTTTATGAGGAAAGTTTTGAAAATGCATTCAACTTCGAAGTTTAAAGTAGTATTATAATTAAAATATTTTATACTATTACTGTAATTTAAAACACACTAAGATTATCAAGAACTTTTTTCTGCCAAATGATAACAAAAATTTTATGTTTTTTTAAACATATTTTAAACATATTAAAAGAATACTTTGAGTTTCTCATTTAAAATAACTATAACATATAAACTATCTGTAATTTGGCTTTATTTATGTGCTTTCAGATTTTGATGAAATTGATTTTAGCAAAAATGTTTATTCTTAAACTCATTATTTAGCAAATTAGTTATTCATTAAATTGTTATTTATGTAAAAAATAAGTTGAAATGTTATTTATGTAAAGTTTTTATTCTATGAAGAGTTCTGCTAAATAAGGGATATTATTTAATGCATTGAATATCATTTAGAGAGCAAGTTAGAGCTCTTTACATAGTGAATAAAATGAGACAAAATTGAGCATTATTATAATGAATGCTGATAATCGAGATTTATTACATACGATTTTACATTAATTTAATCCCTACATTATAATACGCTACATTTATCTTTATAAATATGTTACCTTTATTCATGCAAATAAATTTGATTATTAAACAAACTGGAATAGATTTATTCAATATAAACAAATTTAAATCATTGCCTGAACAAGAATTAAGAATAGATGTTACATTTTTTTTCTGTGTGTCTAAGTACAATAAGAAAGAAACAATCTCTAGTAAATCTGATTATAGTAGAGCCTTGATTATCCGGCCCTTCATCACATAAAGTATTTGTACCAGAAATTGATCAGTGTTCTGTATTCCGTCGTTCTATAAGCCCAATCTCCTATCTAAATTATCCAATTTTAACAATAAGGAAGGGAGAGCTGAGGAATTTTTATCAAACGTAAAGTTTTTTTTCTCATCTGGCATAAACATGCAACTATATGTTTATATTAAATGTTAGAAGCATTAGTTATTGGTTGCGAAAAATCTAGTTTTTTTTCTTTCCCATATATAATTTTAAGAATGGATGTAAGTGGTGTCACTGGTAATGTGACTATTTAAAATCCCCGCATTTTTAGAAATAAGGGTCAAATTTGACATCGGGATTTCACGATGCGAAAGCTTGTAAATGGTTATCGGGGGATTATTATTTTCATAACTAATTTGAATGATAAAAGAAGCAACCAATACTAGTATTTTGATAGTGCACAGATTCTAGTTTTATAGGGAAAAAAGGTGCAGTAAACATATCGGAAAGTTTTGCATAGTTGAGGAGCAAAAGATTTTTTAAACAATCATTTCGAAAATGTGAAGGCAAAATTGATCATTAGAGTCATTCGCGAATATTCTAATTGATTATTATGTTTCAAGTTTGTCAAATTGTTAATATGTTGTAATACTTACAAATTTATTTCATCAATTTCAAAAGAATAAAATTTTTAAAAACTGTGTCTGAAGTTAAAAAGTACAATACGACTCAAACTTCAGTTTCTCTGATTTTCAATTTTTCTAAGATGCTTGCACCTATAATCAACTAAACTCTATAGATATAATACATAATAAAAACATTTTTAAATATAAACACATGATAAATAATAATCTATTTATTATCTTATCTTATCAATCTTATTATCTTATCAATGAAGCAATATCTCAAATAATTTATGTGGAATATTTTCACTTTTCTCTTCAATATACGATTAAATTGAGGTCTAGTCTTCAATTCATTCATAAAATAAGTACAAGTTGATACACGAGATTAAGAGGTATCATAATTCAATTGGAAGTATGATAGCATTTTTTTTCATAAAGTATGCTTTTGGTCTATGTTTTGCATTACAAATGATAAAATAGTTATTAAGGTTTAAACAAAGCATAAGAAAAAGCAAATCACATTATTCTCAAACATGATTTTATCCTTATAAAATAATTGTTATTAGTGTTCAAAGGCAGGCATATGAAGGAAAGAACATTTGCCGACATTCGTTTCATTAAAGTTTAGCCCATAATTCAGAATCTTGAAAGGAATTGGTTAAGTCTCAAAAAATTTAGAGGTGAAAATTCTTTATTGGTGATTGCTATGCCTGAAATATAACTGCAAAATACCACTGAGTAATGAAATTTCCTAATATCGGAGAGTTGATTTTTTTATATGTTAGAGTGTTTCAAATGTGTTTCAGTAAAATATTTTATGTGGCAAAGAAAAGGTGGTTTGCTTGTGGTAAATAATTAAGAGTTAAAAGAGAGTCATGCGAAGGAAAGAATACTTTACGAAAATCATTAGAATTTTAAATAAAATTCTTAATTGGAATTAGAGGTATCAAAATGTTTATAGACCAGTATTTTTACTAAGAATTTGATACACAAGAAAAATGTATGCAGATCATAGTTGAATAATTAATTTTTTATCTCATGCAAGAAATCGACTTGTTTATTTTTATTGGGAAATCGGTAAACATATACAAATACAATATTTTATGTAGATAAGATAGAGAAAAAATCTCTACAATCATTATATTTGAGTATCATTATGAATATTATGAATGCAATATGTAAAGTGTTTATTTGGTAAATTGAAAAATTTTAAGAAATTATTTTAATTTAATAATGATAATAAATATTCTTGATAATGGTAATGGATGCGCTATTGTAATGTAGTTATAAAATCGAAAAAATCTTTTAACTTAAACGATATATGTAAGATAATAAATTACATCATTGGAAGAAAATAAGAACTATACACCTGGTTACACGATTGTTTTATGAATCTCAGATTTTTTTTCCAAATTGCAATAATGCTGCGAAATAATGATATAAGAATAATGCAATAATGCTGAATGCTTTACATAAAATAAAAGTTTAAAAATTATTGCTAACAATGATCGAAAAATAATTAAAAGAATTTTAAAATTTATGAGAAAAGACCCAAGCTTAAAAAAAAAGTTTAATAGTTATTGCTAACAATGATCGGAAAATTATTAAAAGAATTTAAAAATTTATGAGAAAAGACCCAAACTTTTAATATTTAGTTATTTGTAAAGGTAAAGTTATATGGAATATCAGTTGGTTGGATTGATTCCATTTTAAAATTATTATGATTTACTTTTTAATAAGTACTTAGAAACATTTTATTTGCCGAACTCTAGGTTTGCATTATCTATTTCTTTATATTGGAATTTTTTATTGAAGAATATTGTAACCATCAACATTCTTTTAAGCGTTTTTCAAAATCCTAGATTAAAATTTGCCCTTTATTCCTGTACTAGCTATTACCTTTACTCTGTTCGGGTGTAAGTTTTGATGTATATGTAAGAAAAACTATCAAATAATGACAAATAAAAAAATTAAACCTAACCTAAAAACTATACATTTAAAAGTATAAGCATATATGAAAATATGTAACATAAATACAATTTAATAACAAAAACACACAATTAACGCAAAAACAATTTATTTACATTATATACTCAAAATAAAACAAAACAGCAAATCGAGTCCGGTTAAATCCAATTTATTTCTTGATCGAGATGGAGATAGCTACAACACTATTATACACATAATTTTTAAACTTTTAATTTAAATGAGAACACAGTTGTCAATAATCAGACGCGAACTTTCTACGCCAGTTGTGGTAACGCACATGTCTGACTTTCTTACCCCAGTTGGGGTAACGCAATGCAGATTAGAAATTTTTTATTTCCTTTATTCTGTTCTCTTTTAATTTAAAAGTACTTCAGAATGAATCCGAAAGATCGATTAATCAACAACATTATTTGATTTTAAATACAACAAACACAAAGAATTAAATCGTTTGAAATAACAGCTGAAATTCTCCTTAGCTTAACTTCAAGGTTTTTTTTTTTTTTTTTTTTTTTTTAAAAAAAAACACCTGGAGATTCTTACTGATATTTGGCGGGATTTGGCCTCAGCTTTTTGGCTCGAAAGTTAGTTTTTAATGAAAAAAAATAATGACCACTCAATTGATTTTCCACTATGTTCTATTCCTGACTATAATTTATCTTTGTTCTAAATTTCATACAATTCTGTTCAGCCGTTCTGGCTTGGTTGAGTAACAATCATCCATTCATCCATCCAAACTTTCACATTTCTATATTGATATAGATTTATAACGCAAATTATAAAATACATTAGAAATAATATTTAATCATGGATAAAATATTGCTTAGAAATATTACGCAATTCTCTCAATGTGCTCTCAATTTATGATATTGAATTTTTATCAAATTTATTAATGCTTCGTCATTTGACTGAATAACATCAAATTCTTTATTCCTTTTAAAATGGATAATTGATAAATAACTCGCAGTTAAATTAAAATTTGAATAAATAACATTTCCGGTGGAAGACATTTAGTTTCAATACAACAAGACTGTAGCATATTTTCAATAAAGCTTTTATATATAAAGATAACAATAAGTTATAAGTACGTTTCTCTAATCAAAAAAATTAATAATTATGTGAATTATCACACTTAAATTTGTATTCATGGGCTCGTAAGATTATTTTTTTCTCTTGTTGCTCATAATAATGTAAAGAATGTTGAAGAATCGTCAGTTTCTACGTACATGTGGTTAAAAATCAAAATGATCATCTTGCCTATTGTAATATTAAATGCACATTAATTCATGATCTTTAACTCTTAAGGAGATTTTCCCGAAGAGTAATTATTAGTAGGAAAATGGTTTTTAAAGAATGACTAAGGGTTTAAAAAACAATTGGTTAAGAATGTCAATAAAGGATCGAAATGATCTCCTAGTTCAGTGAAATATCACAAGCACATTAATTCAAACCAATGGATTTTTTAAAAATTACAGCCATCATCCCGTTACCACAGAACTAAGCCGTATTAACAAGGATTTTTTATAACTGGATGTTATCCAACATTTATATAAAGAAACAAAGACCAACAAAAGTTCAAAAAATCTTCAAATTGCAGGTAAAATTAGAAATCTTTTCCATAATTTTTTTAAGATTTTTAAAATTTCAGGATATTGTAATATTGTTTCAAAATAATCACTATTGATCATTGATTCTTAGAGATAATTTTTCCAAATATCATGCACAGTGTAATAAAGCTTTTCAAAGAATTGCTTGAGTTTACTTTTTATTTATGGCTAAGAATATCAAGAAACGGGTCAAAATGATCTTCTGGTCTTGTAGCAGATGGTTAAATAATTGAGATCTGGTAACAAGAAGAAATTCAACACCCGTACGTGGGCTCAGTTTTAGCTCCAATGAGAACATATTTGATTGGTATGAATGATAATGCCCTCCCGCACAGAATTTAATTGGCTAGAAGATACCTGCAGAGTGAAACAATTCTTCTTGTGCTTTCCAAATCATTAGATCTGTATCCGATAAACCACGCTTCGGGTAAAATGTAAAGAAGACGGATTACGACTTGTAATGTATCGCCTCATCATGTTTTCATTGATTTCTAAGCGGTGTTTTCCTAAAACTGAGATTGCCATCAACAAGCATAAATCATACTTTACTGGACATCAGAAAATGGACCCAAAAAATTGAAAATCATTTTTAAACTGATGATAACATGAAAGGCTTTGTTTGATCATGGTTTAAAAGATAATTATTTTTTTATATAGTATATATTGTTTTTAATCGAATGTCTCCTATTATTTTTTCAAATATTATAATTACTTTTTTTAACTGAATACTGCCCTTATTTCCACTATACACATGGTTTGATTAATTTTTTAAGAAGTTTGGTTTATTTTTTTTAAAGTTAATTTTTGAAAATTTATTTTAGTATCCATTGTCTTTATTCTAATGTCTCCAATTATTTTTTCAAATATAATAATATCTACTGTCTTTTGAATGTCTCCCCTTATTGACTCAATGTACATGTTTTTTTTAAAAATATTTCCTATATTTAATCCAATTTCTCCAATTTTTTTTAAAAACATAGTATCTACTGTCTTTAATTGAAAGTCTCCAAAAATTGCCTCATTGCAATAATTGTTTTTTATTTACCATCTGACCTATGTCGCATTCATAGCTAGACAGTTGTCTAGAGCCAATAGGTAAAAATTAGTCACAAAAAGGCCGATTAAAAATATTAATATCCCAGATGTCCCAGTTCTTAAAAAATACAGCGTTTGCGAATATTGAAATATTAGGACAACATCAACGTTATTGTAATACATTATTGATCAGATTTCAGTATGATTCATTATTGTTAATTTAATTATTAAAATAAAAAGTATTTTTAAAAAAATATAAATCTAACATTATTCTCAAAAATATAAATTAGAATGTAAATGTCTAACATTCTGGGGTCCTAATAGATAAATAAAAATAGATGATCTCATAACTGATAAAATATAAATTATTAATCTAAAGCAAATCTGTAACGTATTAAAAATGTGCTGAAACTTGAAGCTGATTGCCCTTCGGTTGCAAAACACTAAATACTATTATATTTGGAATAGAATTCTTCCCACAAACAAACTTATGCATACAATTCTATTAATAAAATTCTATTGTTCTTTATAAAAAGTACAAAGCAAGCATAAATTGGCTGTTATTTATATATTTAAGTTTACATCTTTTTCTAAAATTGGTTGATAAGTCAATAAAAATCAATTTGTTCAAAAATTCGATTTAAAATAGACGGCCTAAGATGAGTAAATGACAATCTTTAAATTAAAAATAAGAGTTATTAATTTTTAAAATTAGTTAATAATATAATTATAATATTATTATAATATGTTAATAATAATATTAATCATATTTAATTATTTAATGTATTTTATAAAGAATATTTCTAAAATTAAACAAGTAATTTTAAAACACAAACAGTGTACACTAATTTGAATTCAACAATGGAACAGTAAATTCAAAATAGATAATACTATTCCTATTAAAATTCTTGTAAAGTGAGAGAAATTTTTAATTTCCATTTAGGTTGAATGCATGTTTTGATTCACGCAGTAAAGTCTTTGAGAAAACAAAGGATCTTAAAAATTATTATTTTATGATCATTACGAATATAAGATTAGGATGAGAGTAATAGAAAATAATGTTGAAATAAAAACATTCTAATAGTTAACAAACAAATTACGAATTACAAAATTACAAAATTTTTAATAAACTCAAGAAGCAAGCAAAAAATTCAAATTATAAATTTTTGTATTTGATGTGATGTAGAGGCAAAAAATACTAAATTCCAATATCTTTATAATACCAGAAAACAAATTCCAAGGAACATTATTATTATTAGTTTGCTATTAAAATATATTTCGGAAAAGAAAATGAAAACAAAGATTGAAGAAAACGAAATAGATTAATTTGACAGCCGCTAAGTAGAAAAATTAATCTGACAGGTAAATGATTAATGCATAGTACAAGTTGTGACTACACACGAGGTATATTATACCTACTTTCACGGTTATAATCAGCACTTGGAATGCTACTAGGAAAAAATCAAAGTATTATCAATTCCAAATGCATTTATTATAAGTGTGTTGAGAAAGCTTTTCAGTTAGGCCGTATTTATCATATTTAAAGTAATCTTAACTGAAAATCAAAAATGTCTGTAATCTATCCATTAAATAACATCCTTTCTAATTGAAAATGTTATTAATTGCTAGAAACTTTCGTTCAAGTAAGGGAAAATAGAACGTTATTTGGTTGTATTTTCCTTTCTTTCATCAAATTTATTTCAAGGTTCAAGCCGTTCTTACCTTCGATTATTTGTCACCGAAAAAATGCCCGTTTAAATCTTGTCATCCTTGCGGTGATATTGGATGCACTAAATTAATCGATTCCTCAATTTAATTAATAGATGTCGTTAATCGACTTTTCATTCAAACTTGGGGGGTCGCAAGCTGCAGCAGCGTTTTTGATTTGGAAACATGGAAACATTTTAACAAATGATGTGGCAAAAAAACTGAGCAGCAAATGCATTTGCACGTAAGTTTGGGAAAACTATAAAGTGATGAGTCAAAAAAAAAGATTAATGAGCTATCACTTACAACTCCAGTTAAATTGTAATTCATCTAAAAAAAATGCTGATTGTCAGCCGGATGTGGGGAATTGGTGTTTACTTCGAAAGTAATTTGAAAATTGATAAATCGTAATGGAAAATGAGAGTTTTTGGGTATGTCTTATAAAAAATATATAAAAATGACACTTGATATTTTTAAAATCGTTTTCCTATTTCTTTTTAATTAAAGTCCGATATATATGGCATTTGGAAGAATAATTAACGTTAGAATGTTCTGGTGTAAATTAATGCTTATGTAAAATCTGATGATAATTAAACATTATTGAAAAAAAAGTAGGCAGGGTTTGGGACAGTGTTGTACTATTGAACATAAATTTACTGTTAAAAACAAAATTACGATTTATAACAAATGAATTATTCTTTTTTCTATTAAAAATTATTTATTCCTCATTACGAATAATTTCTTAATAATAGTTTATGAGGTTTAAATGTGACATTGTATGTAATAAAAAATTGTTCCGTTTAAGTTTTAATTTTATTAGAACTTGTTGATGAGATAAAAGGGTGTTCACAAAGAATAACATTCAAAGAATTTTTTAAAAGAATTATCTATTAACAGGGAAAGATAATTTATGCTTGGAAAATATGCCCTTATTTTTAGAAATATTTGAATATTTTCACCTTTTTATTTGAAGTACAATTGTACAATTCCGAAGAGTATATTTTAAATTTCTAAAAAACAATTGTCACCTTCAGAGGATAGAAAAACTATGATCTTGTTTGAATGTAACTGATGTTTTAAATTACGGCATTCAACATTTTTTCCACGATTTTGATTGAAAATCCAACTATATTTCTATATCTATCGATCTATTTCTATATATATGTTGTGATTAAATTCTGAAGAAAGGAGAAGATTGACTAACAGCATTAAAACATTCTGACAGGATTTTTTTTTGTTATTTACTTTCTTCACATTGAATTGGATATCATTTTTTTCTATGAACCATTTTACACATTTAATTCAAAATTTTATATATGTCTTTTAAATTCTAAACTTGCGTATTAAATTCTATTTATTACAATTTGTAGTTTTTAAGATCACTTGTTCTCGAACAGTCAAACTGATAAACTTTCTATGATTTCGTTGGAAATTTGATAGATATATCTGAATGTTTAATCCTAACTCTAAATTTGAATTTTTAGAATACCAAATCACACACCATCTACCGAATTTTAGCTCAAAACGTTTTTGAGTTTTCGTATTTATTCTGTTGTAATGCTCCAATTCTGTTTTTGGATTCATGGAGGGCTAAAGTGTGGAGATTCGTCAATCTTGAGTTCTGATTTTTTTGATGATTACAATATATATTTCCTCTATACTTCGTATAAGAGAAAATTAAAAATGTGTTGTTGTTCCTTATCGCACTTGCCATTGGACAAATCTGCTGTTACAAAGACAGTGACTTAAACCGATAGGGTGTGTTCCTTGCTTTTTAGTAGCGCCAACTGAGTCTAGAGTACGACTTTGCCAATCAAGCATCAGTCATTCGCTTACACAACCCCTTTTTACAGGAGGGCACGTTCGCACATCTCACAGATAGAACAGAGGGAGAATAACCATGCCCGAACCGGGATTCGAATTCAGGACGCCCAGATCTCGGCGCTACACCTATACCATAACGCTGGTGTAAATAATATTAGAAAACTTTATTAGATTAAGTGATTGACTTAATAAGTTCTTTTTAACAAAGAAGTGATGTCCAACACGCAAGCGGATTTATCACTGAACAAACTTTTATGGGAGAATCAAACTTAGAAAAATTAAAAGTGTAGTCATATTAACAAAGCATATGTAAGGAGCAAATAAATTATAAATTTTATAATTTCAATCAGCTATTGCAGGCTGTAAGCTTATAACATTGATAAAGGAATAAAGGCAGCCAGATTACACACATCCTGTTTATTTTGCTTATAGGCATCAGTAGCTTTTAGAATTAACATATATTGATCTTTTAATAAATATATTTTAGACAAAAATGTTTTCAATAGAAAGTCTATCTTTCAATAGATTTGATGACACAATTGGTATCTAAAAACAATGGAGGGACAATTTTGTCACGGAAAGCATCCTTCTTCGAATTGGGTTTTTGAATTTTCCTGTACATATTAATGCAAATTTTTGGACAGTTTGAATTTTTAGGGATTTCATTCAAAATTCATTAGGAACATGTAATATTCCCCATGAAATCATATCTAAATGATTTAAATGATCTTAAATATACCGAAAATTCTTGGGAAATGGACTGCTTGCAAGTGCAGCATATATTTGTCTGTACAGTACATTTTTTTCAAAAAAAAAAATCTCATTATTTCATAAAAATGAAAACTACAAATGAATGAAAATTACATATCATTAATTAAACATCATGCAAACTTTTAACAATGAATCCATTAAGTTTTTTCTTATATACTCATTTCGAAAACGGAACATATGCTGGACGTCTTTAAATCCTTCTCAATAACGGTATATCAAGAAAACCGTCATCGATTCATGTGAAGCGAACCGTGCAAATAGGAAACTGATGGAGTTCGTTGCAATGAATTGATATACAATGACACGCATCGCACCTTGATGACGGTGAAAAGAAACATTTTTGAAAAAGAGGAGGAGGAACAAGAAAAGAAATATTCAGTTATTCTCGCAGTTAGAACTTGACAAGTCATCTTTGTACGGCTTATACTTGAGCTAACCGGAACTTTATCAGAAAAACTTCTAAAGTAACTCTCACAATGTAACAAATTCGGGGTCAGGTCTTCAAATGATTGGTGTTGAGATACAGGAAGTAAGGTATCGAATCGCATCGTTGGATATCCGAAATAAAACTTTACAATTTAGGCTATAAATTTACTTTTATGAATTTTACTATGGTCATTTGAAGAGAGAATTAATAATTTTTTTGTTCATTCATTTCCACTCTATAAATTTTATAATAAATGTTATATAAATTGTAAAAGGTATATATATATATATATATATATATATTGTCTAAGTTTATTCATTTGAACAAGATTAAAATTTATATCTGGTGGAATTGTAGACCGATAAAATGTTTTGAATTTAAAGTTTTATTGATCTACTCAGAATTTTTTAATAAATTAGTATAAAGAAAATATTAATAATATTTAGCTATCATTATATATTCATAAAAATAAAAATTTTATGTTTTTTTCTCATAATTCAATGAGAATATTAACAGTTATTCCAATGTCCCATTTGAAATACTCAAGTTCTTAGTTTTGCTAGAAATCGATTCTTAAACCTTTCAATATTAATTTTTTCTTTTCCAAAATTAAGGGGTCTAATGGATTAAATAAAATATAAATAACTATATTTTGCTAAAATAAAAACAAAAATTAACTATAGGTGTAATTTTTGAGGTTGATCATATGTGTCGCAGTGATCTTTTAAAATGGAATACATGTGTCCCAATGGGCTTCAAGTGATTATATAAAATATAGTGAAAAGTTGAGTTTCTAGTTTTTATAATATTTTAAAACAATTTTATGGCAAGAAAACTCTTACAAATTGCATAGCATTATTTGTGATATTTTTATGTAGTACATTGCAAAACAGTTTTTACAGAGTGCAACTTTACTCATGGCATGTGCAATTTTCGCTCAGATTTCTTTATTACTAAGATGTAGTTAAAAATTGCACTAACCTATGAATGTAATCAGAGAAAAACATTGGGACATGCATTTCAATAAATTATCCATTTGTTTATCACTTTGGATGATTTAAAAGTCTCAATGGGAAATGCATGTCCCGGTAGGACCCAAAGGATTAATTAAATTTAAAACATACTTGAAGCCAAAGAAAGGAAGTTGGTTTGTTAATTTAATTCTTATGCTTAATGTTCATAACATTTATTTCACTTATAATATCTTTTTTTTTACTATCCTTCTTTATCAGATCAGATCAATTTTATGTGCTAATTTAAATTTTACGTTGTGGATGCTGCTATTTAATATTGTTAGCACAGAATAAAAATCATTTTTCATGTTATTTGTCTACGGAGTTCAATATCTGAAGAATTAATTTGCTAAAAAATAACTACTATGCTTACTATTTTTATTTTGCTATAATACAGTAAATTATTTTCAAAAAAATACTCCATATGCATTCTCAATAATAGTAATACTTTTGCTATTAATTTATTAGAACTCTCTAAACTAATAAACAAATAAAAAGAAATATAACGTAATAACTTTCCATAAATAGTATTTATTAACTTATAAATATCTTTAAAGAAATACAAAAAGTTTATATTTTATTAGGAAGTCAAATTTTATATTCTGTCTAAATAGTGATGATAATGAATGTCTATATGGATGTAAATATGAATGTGTCTAAAAAGTTAAAATTTTCAATGTATATGAAAGAAGCAAAAATTCAGAAATTCATATATCTTTGAACTAATTTGCAGTCTAAAATTTTATACCATGCATGATGATTCTTAGAATCTAATATATGCCTATTATCTGACTTACCTAATGCCAAACAATATAGAAGAAGAAATAATGTGTTCAATTGAAATAAAAAAATAGAAACAAAACGCTATTATAAATTTCTCTTCAATTTAACTAATCATTTTCATTGCGTTTTAGGTTCCTTTCTGGACGCCGGATTCTAGGATTGCTGTGGACTGGCCGGAATTAGGTTTGTCGCTTATTGCCAAGTCTTCCTAATGAAACATTTTGGGAAAATAAGAATTTGAAATATTCCCATGATGCTATGCTCTAAAATAAAATGTTCACAATCAGCTGAGAAATGGAAGTTGAGAATTGATTTTGCAGTAAAAATTTTACGTTGAAAACCTTTGTATCAAAGAGTTTAAATACTTCTGTTAAATTGAAAAAAATATTTAATGTAATAATAAATGAAACTACGATTCCAAAAAAAACTAGTGTGAATTGAATAACACAATTCATTATAACTGAATTCAGCATTATTTTAGAATTTAAAATTAAATAGTTAGATAGATATAGAAATAAATTTATATTATTTCGAATCAATTTATGATATATAAAATAAACTGCTCTTATCATGGTAATAGGAGATTTTTTTTTTTAGAAAATATTTCATTTAAACATGAACTTACTCTCTTTAAGATAGTCTTATTTTAACTCTAGGCAGTTTTGTGTATTCCAAGTTTTTATTCAAAAACTTTTTTTATAGAATTTATTCAATTAGATTTCATTTATAGTCTTCAATACGGCTGTATGAATAAGCCTTCAAAATTCATGAATAATGTTTAGTAATGTAAATAAATAGGGAAATATCGAAACAAAGCTCTATCTGACGAACAGTTAAGCAATTTTTTTTTTCTTTCTAACAATTTTAAAAATAAAAATAACTTGAAAGAAACTTTTACGATCTAATTTATCAACATTGAAGTAAATGATTTCGTATTTGATGTGTGCAAAATTTGAAGCAAACATTCACATTTCCTTTGTCTAATTTTTGAGTTCGAAAAAAATCTACCTCAAAAGACCGAATATGAAATGCTCTTGGCCAGTTCGAAGTGTACATAAGTTTAAAAACTCGTCATGTTTTAGAAATTGCTTTTGTTGATATTGTTATTGTGGTGTAAATTTGTTCTTGTTGCTGTATAGTACCAGATATTCTGAAATAATTTAGAAAAAAATATTGCTTCACAAAATGTTAATCGAAATACCATTGATTATCATTTTTTTTTCTTAATTTTTCTTTTTGTGGAGTTTAGTACACATTAAACTCAATGTGAACCATTTAGAATAATTGGTGCTTGGTGGATTTTGAATTAAAAAATTCAAAAAGGCTTGTTCTTATAATTTGTGATTAATGTACAACTTTTAAGTTTAAATTTACATTGATATTCTTTAGATTGTTTTAAAGAAAAATTGAGTTCTAAGGAAATCTGAATCAAGCGATATCAGTAGGACCTAGCTGTTAAATATTTACGTTACTAAAAATATCTTTCAATTGTTTTTTCTATAGTTATATATTTATAAGAATTATTTAATACAAAAATGAATGTTTACATAAAGTTTCAATTTTTAAATAAGATATGCTCCACAGTTTTTTAAACATTTTTTATTTGCAGCTTAACTGTCTACACGCTCTAAAACTGAATATAAATTATGTTGTTGCTGTTGTTCATTGTCTCCATCCTATTTTCTATATTATTGATTTAAAACAAATTATAAGATTTGAAATACGATTTAAAAAATATTTTTCACATTTTATTAAGAGAAATGTACACGCATTTTTGATCCTGCCATTCCATGTTAATGTTTTATAATGAATTGTTGGATTTGAGAAATCATAGCTCCTTTATCAGACTTTGAACAATAAATAATACACCAAATGTAATTAAAAAATCATCTTTATTTTAATAATATATCTTTGATATGATTCTACTTATTTAATGAATAAATGTCATTTTTGTTTGTCAATGATTAACGCTTCTTTGCTCAAATTTATTTTTCCCAATCAATCTGTTTATGTATTGAAGAGCAAAATGTAAAAAGTCTTGGAAACCTTTTCTATAGCAAGGGAAGTAGTAATGTTCAGTTAACACGAACAACTAACTTATTTGGTTTGTAAATTATTGCTTCTGGTAGATACCTTTTAAAACAAAACAAAACAAAAAAATCGTTACTTTTTTTTCAAAAATAATGTTGTATCTAGGTTAGAAATTAATCGCCTGTAATGCAATAGCAATGATGTCAATGGTTTATTTAAATTATTAACAACCAAGTAATTCATAGGCATTGATAAGCGCTGAGTTAAAAGCGAACCACAACTGAGGAGGCTGTCAACACAGACATATCTTTAAAAAATTCGTTATAAACGTTTTGAAGACCAAAAATTATCGGAAGGACACATTCTTAATTTCAAAAAAAAAATTTTTTTTCAGAAGGCGATATAAAATGTCATTCATTTATGTAGAAAGTGAAATTTTATCAGCCCATAAAAACAAATTTCCATTTTTGAAAAACAGTCATTATTTTACTTTAATATTAATAAATACATTTTCGGATACTTTTGCTCAGTATTTGTATCCAATTAGTTAAAATTTACATATATTTATACGGAAAGTTCGACTTTGACTTAAAGCTTTTTTCAGTCCTACTTATCACGTAACTTCGGGGTACTATTATAATTATGGGGAATTTTGACAGAATATTTACAATTTTTGAATAATATAATTCGAGCGCGATTTGATATATATTCATTTTATATTTAAAAACATTAATTCTGCTACAATTATATAATATTAGAAATATAATTATTAGGGTTTTTGATTTTCTAGATAGAAAATTATTGTTAACTGTTTTAAATTGTATCTCCGATTATTCTTGTTTTTTTTATGTAAATCTAAACGCATTATTTAAAGAATCGTTCTTTTTTTATGGAGGAAATTTATATCAAATGTAAATTTTTTTCAGTTATTTGGATAATTTGGTTCTATACAACTGAGATGTATATTAAAATTTTTATCTTCTTCGTTGATAATGTGCTTAGTGTTATTGTAAATGAAATATTTTGTATTTTTGATGAAAATAAAAGAATGTACAGATTTTGATTGTGCCTTTAGTGAAATTTGTTTACAAAAGTACATTATCATTTACTTCACTGTATTGCAAATAAATCGTGCATGTTTAAACATTGATAGTACATCATGGTACTGATGCAATAAAATATTTTGCATTATTTTATTATTTTAAAACAATTTATTTTCAAAGTTTTTCTTCATGAGGAAAACCATTATTTATAAATTTATTAAATTAGTGGCAATTATTCAAAAAATTGAAATAGATAAAAAAACAATCAAAGAACATATTAATTTTCATATATTTTTTAAATGTCTCCTTCAGTCTTTAAATTTAATTTATCATCAGGGACCTAAATATTGTTTTTAGTACTAAATTGTATAGAAAATAAATCAAGCGGGATCCATATTTATAAATTAATTTACATTATGATTCATTTCATTATAAGGAAAATTATTTATACACTGTCAAAGTTACAATCATCCACAAATTTTGCAAATTTATTTACTTAATTAAAAAAATGTTTTCATCATTTTTTAAATTTATTAACTTATATTTTAGAAATTAAATATTTTATAAGTTCTGAGCCGCGTTCATAAAATTCATCCACATCCAAAATTAAAGCATTCCTCTCTCATTTCTTATATTGTTGAAGGTCTTATGCGCTTGTTTTTATTTTTTAATTTTTTAAAAATAAAATAACTAGATGGTACTTGGCGCGTTGCAGCTGTAGAAGAAGTAAGTTTGGAAATATCCTTTGAAATTTAAAATTGGTGTCTTGTTTAATTAGGAATGATAGAAAGATTATATTATTTTTTTATGGGCCATGAATACATTCATTGAAATTGAATGAGATGTAAAGGATAAATAATATTTATTATCTTTCTCTCTCTTTGGTTCAAGTGCTTTAAGGTACACAATATTGTTTTGTAATCAGTCTTCAGCTAAAACACATAAATTTCTTGTCTTTTCGACATGTAAGTATCCAGCATACAACTGGTCATGTGAAAAACATGGATTTTCTAGGTTCAATACGCACACTTGGAGTGATTGACCTTGTGCCTTGTTGATGGTCATCGAGAATGCCAGTCGACTGGGCAACTGCAGTCGTTTGAAATCAAAAGGTGGAAAGCGGAGAATGAGCATATCTTTTCCAATGTACTTTCTATTAAGAATAGCTGTATCACTTCTTATTGCATATTGGTCTTCTGATTCTGATGCTCGTGATCAAGTAGTACATAAACGTTGTCTTTCGATTCTTCCCAAGAGTTGATCTTTTTATTCTGAGGCACGTAAATTTGCAATATGCAAACGATCTATTTTATTCCTCGCTTTTTGTTCTTCGTTTGTTTGAGAAGATCGAATTGGCTTATTTCTATATGCTGCGTCGGTAAATATGTTAAATGATGAACGCTTGCAGACTTTTTTGTCGTAACAATAAACATGATATACGGTTGTATAACAGACATATCGTTTGTCGATTCCCTGAATAAACAGAAAAATTGCTGTTTGAACTAGAAAATTTCCACTATAATTAACTTCACTCGATTGGAATTGATAATTATAATTCTATATCGTAATTCTGAGATAAATTCTGAATGATTGCGGTTTGCCCCTGACAAAATATTGTGCGCGCTGAATGACAGCATCCTAATTAAACTTGCACTAAATTTTTCTGATTTCATTTCTGTCAAATTTATTGGTATCAATCAAAATAATTTAATTTTGTTTGATATATGTGAGATTAAGACATGTGGCATTTACAGTTTACTGTTTGTCTTTTGTCAATTTCAAAATATAGCCTTCGAGAAATTGCAGACAAAAAATTTGTAAAGTTTTATTACAATCGGAAGGATGATAGCTCATAAGATAAGAAGAAACGCAAATTATTCTTTATATATTAGATTACATTTCAAATAGGATTTGCTTGCAATGAACGTTTTCGGAACCAATCTTGAATAATCTCTGGGAAGAAGTTTCACTTAACTCCATCATATTATATTTTTATCTTAGCGAATTGCTTCTGTATGTGATTAAATATCATATCGTTAACCAATTGTACTATTAAATTGGAACACAGTCTTTCTTGGGTCACCTAATCAGAGTCTGAAATCTGAAAACAAAAAGTATCAAATGAATACATGTTAAACGTTATGAAAGAAAATATCATTAACTGATGAAATTCACAAATAAAGCACGCATAATAAAACTGCAGTGAGAATTCTTCTCCGAATAATATTAATTTCTATACAATTAAAACATTGCATATCATATGTATTATCTTAATTTAGTGTATAAAAATTAAAATACGTAATGATTCTCTAATAATAATTATTTTTCGTTTCTAACTCTTTTTAAAGTACAGGTTACAAGTTTTGGTAATACTATGATTTATTTTCTCAAATAGCAGAATGCAGAGCTAAGATATGGACAAGAAACTGAAAAGTACTGAAACTTACTATTTAAGGAATATTAGGAAAAAAACTTTCCATCCAAACAATGACCATGCGAAATATTTATGTATGAGCGGATTAAATATTTAGAAATTGCAGTGGAAACAATTTTTTAGATTTTCATAACAATATAACAAAAATTCAGAATTTGAATTCCAGATGAATTTTGCAGCATTTAATTTGAATTTATAAAACTTTTGAAATATTAAATACCTAAAAGCGTATTCTGCAATTTCACAGAAATTTTTAAGTAGCAAATAATCTACACAACAATTCTCAAGAATTTTTCATGAATGAATATCGCTATGAAATATATGTTAAAACGTAGCAACATATCTAATTGCAACTACCAAAAGGAGCATATCAGATTTTAAAATAGAAAAATGCGAAATTATACTTGAGGCTTCACTATTTAAAATTTCATTTTTTTAAAATTTTCCCTTTTAAAGAGTTTATCGTATATTTGTAATGATTTATTCCAAGACAATTTTAGAGGATAAAAATAGACATCCAGTAAAACTTATTATAAACTACACTAGTAGATATAAAATAAACAGAAAAATGTTTAATAATAGCTTAATAAAACTATGTACGTCATTTATGAAAACTATGTATTTCTAATGTCAGTAAATGTTTTATTTCATTTTGAAAGTAATCTCTTTTGGAGTCCTCAATGGGTATTAATGCAATTTGCATTTATTTAACATTTCAACTTTTTATCTGATAAGACTGAACGATGTAACGAATGACCGTGATTAATAATCTGCAAAATACTATGTAAAGTGTATTAAAAAAGTACATACAGTCGGAATTCAAGGAAAAAATTAAATTTATACTTCGAAGTTAACTCAATAGAGATACATTTTTGTATCTTAATTTAAGCGTTGATAAAAATATACCACGAAAAATATGCCAAATGCAATTTCATTGTTCATCACATAAAAACTAAAAATTGAAAGAAATCAGAGAGTAACTATAGAAAAATTTATTGCGTATATTTAAAAAAAGGTGATATTTTAAGTTTTAAGATAATGTAATAAATTATTTTTGAAAGATAACATATTGGGAAATTACAACTGAAAGTTCCAAAAATCACTTTCTTTTTATTGATCATATTTTAATTTTGACTTAGAAATAGATAGTAGCCTTCGTACTATTTTAAAAAGCATGCATGCAAAAGATAATCAAGATTATTAAATAATAATTGTAGATTTGCTTAACAAAAATACTAGTATTCATATACACGCAGGTAGATTATTCCCTATTAGTAATTTTATTTCAATATATTTTTATGAATAAAAAACATAAAATTATGCAGAAATTGACTAATAAATAGAAATTTTAGAGTCACTAAATTAATTCTGATGAAAATCATCCCTCTCTTTATTACTACGCAGTAAGTGTACATAATAAAACAAAAAACAAGATGTCAAGGTAGGCATAGATTTATATCATACGTATAAAGTTTTACTGTTTTTATTGAAAAAAAATAACGAATCCATCTATCCATTACAAAGTCCATGCGTAACAAGTATTGTATTCGATTACCAATGAAATGGCCATCTTAAAGTCAAGACGAGCTGGCTGAGGATATAAACTCACCATTTTTATGTTATTGCGGATTGGCGGACAGTCGGTATTAACTCGCTCTGGTAAACACCGGTGAAGTGTTTGTTTCTGATGAATATTCAGTCTTTCACTACAGTGGCTAACTAAATCGGGGTAACCCCTGCCTCCTCACCATGGGGGTGCCTTCAGTAGAATTCATTTATCAGTTTATTGATTCTGGCGAGCATAAAAACAACTAGTTCGTAGGTTTTAGAATTCGCACTGAGGAGATTTTACGATTGTTTTAAATAATGCGACGAGTTGTGGTTCGTTACTCAAAAGATTTATGTTTGAGCAGGTGACTTTTAAATGACAGGGATAATTTCTTTGTGTGAAATGCAGATGGGAGTCCTTTGCTTGAATAAATATTCTGTTTCGATTCGCAGCTGAACTCTGTAAATGACTTTTCAGCTTCTAAAATTGCTTCATTTTTTTAAGAATTATATCCTAAGCTTTAGGTAGCATATGTAGTTTGTTTTCATATGGATTTCGTGGCAAACTAATGAAAAATAAGTGCATTATAATAACATTGAATATACGTAAGATACTTATTTCTTTAATAATGTGCATAACAGAAAAAAAAAACCCTCGAAATTTTCCAAATAAGCAGATGTGGCTTTGTTCTCTTCTCATGAAGGTATTTTTTAATAAAACTTTTGTAAAATGAACTATCTGGTGAAAATAATTTAATTACTGAGAATTTAGGAAATTCCATCCAATTTCGTATTTAAAAAAAAGAAGTCAAAATAAAGTTAGACAAAACATTGAATCCAAAGAGTGTACTTAAAATTTTTTTTTAAATAAAAACTTTTTCATTGTAAAATACACACTATTATACTAAATATACTTTAATACAATTTCACATTTAATCTTAATTTTATTTACAAAAGTATTTTTAACTATATACCATAAATTTGGAGCATTATGGCCTAAATTAATTCTTGAGCCCCCCCCCCCCCCCAAAAAAAAAAATCCACTCTAATCCAAAGTGTGTATATCTTTCTTTTTTTAAAATAAAAATAAACATTTTTGTAATATACAAAATAAAGGAGAGAACTCTAAATAAAAATAAGCTTGTCAATTTGAATATGAATACTTAGAAGCAAATTAAACAATTAACCAAAAATGATTAAATATTTTCTACTCTCTTTTTGCCAAAGGGTACTTTATATGTAAGAAATTAGCATCAAGTGTTTTTAAAAAGATTCAGATAATACTTATCTTGACTTTAAAATATCTCTTTAATTTTCATAAATATTTCTGAAATCAGAAGTGCATTCTGAAGAAAGTTAGGTGAAAATATTCAAGCTATAAATAGACTGAATTAATTGCACAAGGGATACTTGCAACATTTTAAACTTTGTAGACAGAAATTTTTATTTATAATGACGAATTCCAGGTTTAAAAAGAGCAAGCTCAGCTTTAGGAGGAATGTATAGTTAAAGTATTCTGACTAAGGCATTCTATAAAGGCCGTCATTATCATATGTATACATAGCTGTCGTCACATTAATAGCATCATTTTATTTTTTTGCTTAGTGTTATTATACCTATAGGCAGCTTTTAGAGCTATTTATTTCCAAATGACGGGTTAAAAACGGATGACGTATGAGAATGAATATTGACAAATGACATATAAAGTACCCTAAAAATGTTTCATCTGGATATTAGTCCTAAATCTATTATTTGTATGTATTATCGTATCCATTATTATTATTATCATTCTATAGATTATATTAAATTTTCTGATTTAAAAAAAGCTAATGTCATTTTCTAAACCTCATTTGAAATCTAAATCATTTACAGTTCCAAATATTGAGTTTAATATGAATTTTGCTTTGATTATTATGAATTTGCAACTACCATATAACAATTTAATACGTTAGATTTGTCGAAAAATTTTATTGATGCAGATTAGCTGTATGAGCAAGCCACATTTAGTTCCATATTGTCGTATGTTATCACCTTAAAGATTTCAAATTGTATATAAAAAACGAAATGTGTTAAAATGCCATTCCTGTAGCAAGAAATATATGTAAATATGTATATATAGAAAAATTCAATATTGATGATATAGATAAGAACATAAATGATTTTTCTTGTTATAAAAATGCCATTCTAAAACAACAGCTCATCTTCCTTTTTCCTTTAATTTGGACGTCTTTAACAATAGATAAATGATGACACCAATCATCCCAGAACCATCATTAAAAATATGTGGGCTTTTTTTTACACACAACATTTTATTATAACAGCAGTGAGATTCAGATATTTGAACTATATTGATTTAGGTTCAGTAATAATTTCGATAATTCTTAATTTTTAATAATAATATCATGCAACGTATGTTCTTCCTGTCTTAGCAATAATTTCCTGTTCGTAATATGAGACCAATTTCCACGAAACTTTCTATAGTATTTTCTAATAAAAGTAAGTTTTCCCGACTTTCACATAAATTTACGATCTAAGGAAAGACCATTAATGCCTTGAGTGTCCTGTTTTTTATTTTCAGAATCCCAGGAATAAGGGCATATTTGAAGTCTGTTTTTTCGAGCGATTGGATCTAAAATTTGTCAGAGAGCTACAATTATAGTAAGATCACATTAACTATTTTCTTTATTTCATATGTACTATTTTTGATTTACATTCATACGAAAGAGCGTCAGAAAATTACCACTGTGATGGATTTGATTTTAAATTTAATGTAATTTTCATTTTAGATTCTAAGCCTTGAGTATTAAATTTCTTCTCCCTGTAATTAACATTTTACAGTTACCATGCTCACTTGTGCTAGGATTAGCAGATAATCAGATTTCTTTAGAATAAATTTCGGTAAAAAGTTGAGAGAAATCTACAAATATAATGTAAAGGCTACAAATATAGTGTGCAAATCTACAAATTTAGTGTACAAATATAGTACACAAATATATCCTACAGCTTAAGGTATTTAAATTGTGTATTATTATGTTTAAAGACATACAAAGTGGCAGCTATAATTCCAAAAATATGCTTAAAAACTCAGAAAAATATGAGATGTGAAGTTTAAAACAAAAATTTGAATTCAAATTTTCCTACTATTACAACTCTTTCTGTCAGTATTCTGCTTATTCGCCGAAAAGAAAAAAGTAAACCCAACAAATCTTAATGAAGCAAAGTTCTACCACATTTATTTCAAAGTTAAATCTTTTCAATTAAATCTAAACAGTAAGGTGACTTTTCAGAATTTTGATGCAATTTCACTATTATTTTCAAGTAAAACCGAGTTTAAATTACTTTCAGTGCAAATACTTTCAAAGCAGAAACTTCCAGTTTTCGAAAATAATCTTCAAGTTATTCTTCTTGGCTTAACTTCTCTTACCTTTCCGACTTTGTTATTTTCACCATCCCTCATGGGAAGCCGTGACATTTAACGCATTTACTTCTCGGACAAGCACGAACTTTGAACTCTGGTTTTCGGCAATGTCTTGACGGATTCCACGACAGAGCGGCCCTGCTACCCTAGGGGGTCCAAAGATCCCGCGGTAGCTACCGAGGCCTCTACGGGGCTTTCACCCTGCCTCCAATTTCTTACTATCAATTCTTTTAGTCAGAGGAGGTAAACAAGCATCCAGTGTAGTTCATCTCAGTCTCGTTAAGTTGTCTGATTCTTTTTAGTTCCATTTCCTTTCCTTCCCCTCCCCTTTCCATTTTCGCAAAATGAAGCGGCAAGAGGGGATATCGGTCTCCATTATGTTTTTTTAATTCAAACTTGAAAGAAGACGGACTAATGGATCATTACAAAAGAATATTCATAATTTTCTTATTATGTTTGTTTGGTATTGAGTGAAAAATTTGCAGGTGTGGAGTAGTAAGATTTTTTTTTTTGATTTATCGAATGACAAAATTTTTAATGCGAGAAAGGAAAATGAAATTATAATTCATTGTTAAAATTAATATCCAATTTCGGTATTTATGCAGCTGATTGAAAATTAGGTACAGTTTGTCTTCGTTCCCAAAACTAGACGAATTATTTCTTTTATCAATGAAGTTATATTCTTAAAGTGTTAAACTAAAAAATTCTTAATCTTAAATGTAATTTCATGAATTACTATCAAGCGTAACTTCTTGAAATGTTTAGTAATATTCAAGTTTAATAAACTTACAATTTCAAATTGATAAAAAATTTAGCCAACCTTTTATTTATAGACAGTTCACATTTTAACCCAAGAATGCAAGAGTTTTTATTTTATTTTTTATAAACGTTTTTTTATACGTGTTTTGAATAAATGCATTTAATTTAGGAAAATTATTTAAAAAAGTGTAAAGATCTTTTTAGTGAAATATAAAATAAAATTAAAAGTCATGAAATAACTAAGTTATAAATTAAATAATATCCAAGTTATATAAAAAACGTTATAGCAATTCTTTAATAAAAATAAAGGTGTCTTTTTATCAATATAATTTTTACAATGCAAGAAAAATACATTTTGATCGTATTTTTAATGGTAGAATTATTTATATAATAGCTATCTTATTTTTTCCCCGTTTATATCTATTTCTAATATCTCATTGGCCATATATCGGTCTTTTCTATAAATATTTATCAAGGAGCATTTAAAAAAGGATTTCTAAACATTCATTATTGCCCTTTGGAACCTTAAAGGGGAATTTATAGATGGAAATAAAAGCATGCAGTCAAATGTTACTGGATGGATAATACGATTGAACATTTCTTATTACATAAATATTGCCAAACGCCTATACTACACAAAGGAATGGTTGAATAGTTCAGATTGGCTCTTTTAGCAGATAAAGTGGTTTTGTTTAAAAACACAGTACAGTTGTAGTTTTATTGATCAAAGTGATTTATTTGTGTTTATGGACTCAATTCTGTTGTTTGAAATAGCATGTGACATCGTTATTTATTAATAATATTTTAAACCTAATATCATTCTTTTTTAAAAATTACGAATGTAATAATAATAATTATTATTTTATAATTCTTATATATATCCTCATGTAACATTCCACAATGTTTTCATGAAATATTGGCAATTTTTGAGCCATTAAAGATTTTTATTAATATTTTCCGCTTTTAATTAGCTTTTTCTTTGTTTAAATTACGGATTAAATTATTAAAAAATTTGTACTGTTTATGGCGTAATTTAAAAATAATATATCTACCATGTCCTTACTCTACACAAATATTATATTCATAAAGTGTATTAGAAAGTTTCGTCAAAAGGCGTTATATTATTTCAAGAGTGGGTTTTATATAGGAATAAATTGATAAAAAAGAGCATTATTCAATGTTATTAATTCGTAAATGAATTTGATTTCATCTAATAATTTTATTTTAAATTCAAGTTAGATTTTGTTAAAATATTTATGAGTGAAAAGATTAAAATATTTATTTGTTTAAAAGCATAAGAGACATAAAAATTTACTTATAAATTTTTCCTTATCTACAGAATATGACAGAAAAAAGAAAGAAAAACGTTTTTTTTTCTAGGTCAATTCCAAAGCGACGTGTTTCAAAGAAGCTAACTGGCACAGAGCCGAACAACCCCTTTCAGCTTAGTATACAGCAGCGCAAAATACATCCACTGCCAGGTAACTCTTAAATAATTTATTAAAACACACGACCAAAGCTTCAACTGATCAATATATCGATTATGTATGGAAGAGAAAGAAAAAAAAATGTTGAGGAAACACATTCTTATAAATATTTCCTTCTTTCGACAAAAGTCTTTTAGCAGGAAAGAAAAATAAAGAAAGAAATAGAAATTTTCCTTCGCCAACTCATGAGATAAATAGTGACAGGTAGGATCCGAACTTCACTCGGTAACCATGACAACGGTGAAATGCTCCTCCTACGCTTCTGAAAAGAATCTACCTGAAAAGGCAGAAAATTAAAAAAGTTTTTTTTCTGCTTTTTTTTTAATCTCCCGTTTGCATTATTATTATTATTACATACATTTTCGATCATCAAGGATTTTCTAACATTCGCTTTTACGTGATTAAATTTATATCTGTGCCGTCAGGTGTCGCTGTGACGATATTACACAAAAAAAGTCGTAAAGCATAAAAACGATTTTTATCTGGGTCTTTCGTTTGATAAAAAAAAAAAGAGAAGAGCATCTTCTGGAAGTGCGGAGATCAGTATCTCGGAAGGAGATTGTACGTGAGGTTAGAAATGTTATTAAAATGAACGGCTCAAATTATTTTTTATTCATTTTGCTGATATAATGAATTTAATTACTGATTTATATTAAATTTATCAGTAATTTACAGTTGCAGTTTTATATAAAGGAAAAATTAAGGATATTCGTCAAGCAATAAAAATCACTGCCATTTATTAAATAAGGGTTTATATTTGACGCGTTCTAAAAAATTAATTTAAATGATATTCATTAAACTGCTGTTTATTTATAATGCCCATCATAAATTATTTATTTAAATAGTCTGTTGATAGATTTGTATACAAAGTAAAATTTTCCTGTAACTAAGAGTAAATAAAACAATTTTTTTAAAAAGTTAAATGCATTTACAATTTAAAAAAACGTTTATTTTAAGGCGATTTGTTACATAAGTTATATATTCAATGCTACAGATGTTGTCAATATATTAAAATAATCAAGAAACCTTATGCGTTATTACATTTTGTTGTAAACTCCGATTCAGTGCAACCTGTTAAGCTATTTGAAAACCATTGGTTTTTATCCTCACATTTGAAACTTTATAGATTTACTATGTATATTCTGATTTCTTTTATATTTGAGTGTAATCTTTTAAGAAAAATCTTTAAATTGAATAGTTAAAATTTTACCTTTTATTCATGTTTCTAACTCCATGTTTGGCGCAGCATGGCCAGATGTAACCCTTGTGCCATTAAGCCTGATATAACAACATAACAACCCGATTCAGTGTTCTTCATTTTCTTCAATCCGAAATTAACACTGACAGAATATTGTAAGTTTCAAAACTTCAGGCTTAAGAGTGGTAGCTTAGAATGTCCTTCAAAAATCGACCTTCACTTCGAGAGTTTTTATGATGCAGACTATCTTAAGTTGGAAAGAAATATTTATTTCAGAGAGATTCTTGTTTATCTCTTTGCAAGTTTGTCACTCGGTTATCGAATGTAACTCAAAAATGTGGAAAACAAGAAAGATGAAATTTGGAATCTATAATGTATATAAAATTGCATACATTAATCAAATTTTGGATGAAAAATTTTTTGTTTGTTCGGTACACATATGAGCTTAACTCAAAAACGAATTGTGGAGTCGTGCCCACTATACAACGGGAAATCTGACAGAGTAACTTTTGCGGATAAAGATCACTGCAGAACAAATAGCTCGAAAGGGATTCCCAGATCATGGAGAAGATGCACTGCCCCTAGGCCAGGACGTCGGCACACGAAAGAGTTAGTCAGAGTTTGTACATGAAATTATAATAAATGAAATTTGCCTTAAATTGTTACTGTTAAAATTCCTGATACGCATTAAAATTTCAACCATATCGATCAGAGTACTTGTGTATAATGTAATTACAATAGCGTCTGCTAATTAATGCATTTGTGTTCAAATATTAATTCAAATAAGCACCAAAGAAAGTAGGTGAACTATAATATCTTCTCAGATAGCATATATGTATGATATTCTGAACTAGATCCTTCAACTGATAATATATCTGTGTGTTTTTGCATCCGTGAGTATAAAAACACAATACTTCAATAACATGACAAACAAGATAAATGAGATATAGTGCACAAGTTTGATACCAAAATTGTAGATTTATATTAGATTTTGGATCCAGTTAGAGTTCTGAAATGCATACACAATTTTATCGCTACTCTTTGGAATTAAATTCAAAAGAACCTATATTGTTTAATCTTTTGAGAATGTTAAGAGGAGAACACTTTCATTAATTTTTAAGTTTATAAATTGTATTTTGTAGTTGTTATTCTTTTTTTTTTTTGAAATTAGGAATATTTTTTAATCGTTTTTTATCTAGAAAAGTTACATGCAGTAATACAAACACACACTCTCAGAGAAAGAAAGAAAAAAAATTACTTGAGCCAATGTTTGATTATGTTGGTTGTATAGATAACATCACCTCAAATAAAGGGCATAAGGGACCATACGTGAAACAGTACAGATAAACTGAAAAAGAAATTTATTATCACTGTATTTGCAATACGCAAAATCAAGAATGCGCGTACATGCATGCATAAAATTACATAAGTATTTATTGACATAATTACTATGATATAATTTATTTATAAAATGCAGCAATCGTCCTTTATTTAACTTTTATGAATGTATTTTAACTTTTTCTGAAAGAAAATTGGCTGAATTTCATGTTATAAATATGATCTCTATTATGATATTTTAACAAATAGTTATTTCTCGTAATATTTTAGTATACTGTAAAGGAAGAACAATGATTTCCATTTATTAATATTACTTCAAATCATAAGTAAAAATAATTAACAATAAAAATTATAATGATTATTGTTAAACTGAAAATTATCATTAACAAATTTAGTTTACTTAATAACTTAAAATAATTAATTCAGTGTATTATAAATAAAAAAATCAGAAATTTGTAAAATTTGTACTAAGAAATAATTTTATAAATGAGGTGAAATGTCGTACTTAGTTGTATTTTAATTAATTTAAGGATTTCCCTTTCAGTACTATAAACAATTACAACAATTAAAATGTATGTATAAAAATATTTTACAAATTAAAGGAATTTTTTTCTTTTAATTGATCAGATTTTTTTGAAAGTCACTGCACTTAAAAAAAAATTGTGAAATAATGTATAGTAAATAAATAAAACGACATTTTTATAACTTCCCAAATTAGTGTTATATTAGAAGGAATTTATCACGAAAGTTATTATTTGATGAAGTCAACCATTTTAGGTATTTTTTTTTTAATTCTAAATATTATGAATGGGAAATGTAAAAAACGTTTTCATTTTCGTAAGAGGCTTTATATTTTTTTCGTGTGGGCTTCTGCATAATAGTATAAAATAGTACAATCATGCATATAAAAACGGCTTTCTTTCCTTGATATATAAGAAGTGACGTCTTCAGGATTGTATTCACTACAGGGGGTTGAGATGTGAGAAAAAGAGAGCCAATCAGACACCTGCTGGAATGAGACGGCGACCCCCCAAAGAACCCCTACGGTACAGGATATAGAAGATATCTATACCCTGTCTTAAATGTCAGAAAAGTATTGTAATGGTTAATGTTATTATATAAAAATATGCACCTACTTTAAAAATATATTTTTATGCTTTTTATTCTTGTCACTTTGTGGGCAATAAAAGGAACCTCTACATTTCCATGGAAGATGTAAGTCTCATGATAGCCTCACTTCCCAGTAAACAAGGCTTAAGTCAGTACTTTAAGCTATTAATGAATAACTTTAAGTGTTAATTTACAGCTATATTTGCAGCTCAAAAAACAAAAACAAATTCTGCACATTTCAGGAACAATTTGAAACTACTCTTTTTCTCTCTCTCTGCTTTGCCAAATATAGTGATAGATTGCAATTTGATATTGATTATTTTCAAAAAAATTTACGGAATTCTAGAATATGATGTAATTTTCAACGTAATTTATTATTAATTAATTTTAATTTATATGAAATTCGGGCATATAAGAAAATATATATTTGTAGAATCATTTAACTCTGAAATAACGGGCCTTAATCTTTACGCATAAAATATAATTTAATACATTGCGAAAATCATTCCGCTTATCTGGCATCAGATAAAATTCATTAACAAATGCTATTCAAATGTAATAAGATTTTCTTTTAAGTTACCATATTGAGTGGAAAAATGATATTCAAGAAGAATAAGAATTGTAAATACTCAACTGAAATTTGTTGTGAAATTGTAATTGGGCTGTTGAAGAGCATCATAATAGTTATATACCTATAATATGATTGCTAGAGAACAAGAAGTATAATATAATTATTAGATAGCATAATATAACATTATAAAAGGCTGTCGATAAAGGAAGTGGGGGAAGTGGTAAGACTATATTTAAGAATCTTTTACTTTTAATGGCCTAAAAAGACCATAAATTTTCTAGGCCCTAAAACGCGATTAATCTAATTAGAATAAAATAAAAATTTACCGCACTACACAAAAATATTAAGTATACATAAGGGCAAGAGCTTGCCCATATATATCAATTCTTCATTTATTGTCTTTGATGCAGTAAGATATAAAGAGATAAAGATTTGATAAACAAATTATAATTATACATATGAAAATTAAGAAACAAAGGCTCAACAAAATTAATCATATAAGCGTTACTTATGTTAAGAAATAATTAAAACTCAATAATGTAACTCAATAATAAAACTCAACCTGTTGGAATATTCATTAAAAGCAAGATGAACTTTAACGCTTATAACATATTCTACAGAGCATAACTAGGGCTAATTCTCTATGAAGAAATTTCGAAATAAAAAATATTTTCAATTGAAACTTGTTCAAAGTATTTATTTTTCAAATGTTTTTTAAAATTCAATTTGATAAAGAATTAATGTAATTTTAAAAAAAATAAGAATATGTTTCCATTTTTATCTGAACTTACCCATGTTTAAACTATTTAACTGCTTGACAAATTGTTATTTTAACTTTAACTTTACAACTTAATTTAAGAAGCTGTAGCAGATCTATAAATCAATAACCTTTTTCCTGACAAAATTGCTCACATTACCCCATTAATATTTACAGCTGTCTTACATTATATCTAAAGGCACTCCAATCCATAAAAAAAACCCAGAAAACTTCCTCCAAGTATTCTATAATCCTTATTATTTCCTCACAGGTTTTAATTTTTACAAAAAGCACCCTAAGCCTACGTTACCAGCATCAAATCTGCGTTCTTAATGACCACGCAAATGACAAAAGTATTTAATTTTTTGAAAACTTTGCTATGTAAATCCCTGCTTTTAAGAACCTTAATCTAGCGACGATCCATCAAAAACCGTCGAATGAGAGCGGCACGCTCAACTCACGTGACCTCTCTTCCCCCTTTAGGTACTCGTTTCTTAATTAATGACCGCAGGTGGTCATTAGGAAAAGCTGAAATCTAATTAAAACGTTTAACTCCACGGCGCCACATTTAGGAAGATGGCATCATAAGTCTTTTATAGCGTGGACACCTCCCCAACTTAATCCATTGGGGAAAATGGTGGAAATATCCCAAAACAAAGACTGGGACCCTCGCTTTTGACTATTCCTGGTGATTTATTTCGACAAGTCGCACATTGATTTGAAAAGGTGTTTCAGAAAAATTTATATCACAGGATGATGTTCGTTAGTTTATTAAAACCCAGCACGCAATTGTATGGCACTGAATACAGCTCAATTTGAGTGAATATGCTGCCTTGTTTCTGTGTCCACGCTAATATTTTTTTAAAGTAGAAAAAAGGTAAGGTGACTTTCTAGAACGCTTGAAATTCATTAAAGTAGTAAGATACATTCAAACACCAAGTTAAGAATGATAAAAACGAACGAATGATTTCTGGGCTCCTGAACAAAAAAGGAAAAAACTATAATTTTCAGCATTGACATTGTTATTAATATAAGGTAAGAGCGAAAAAAGAAGATTAAGAGATGAAAATAACATGTCATTATTATGAAAAATAAAAACAAATAATTTATTGAACTTATTTTTAAATATGAATTAGTTTCTTATCAGCTCTACATATTAAACGCAAAAAAACTTAATTTTGATGTTATAAGCCATGGTTAATGAAAAGAGTTTCTTTATACTTTTGAGATAATTAACATTCTCTTTTGTAAATATGTTTGCACGAAAACAAATTTTTGCCCTTTTAACTTTAAATTGATTAAATTGTGTGTTGGCATCTAGCATCATCTAGCAATTGGGAAATGCTTAACGTGTTGCTATCTATGTGCAACCAACATTTCTCTTATAATTGATGACGTTATTAAAGTTGAAGATAAATCAAACACTTATTGATGCCTTTGATCGAATTTTTGCTTAATACAGTAAATTTGACTTTTTAGAACTAAACATAAATTTTATATTGTTCTTGTCGATTGCAAGTATCTTTAAAGGATAGCCAAGATCTTTTTATATAAACAAAAGTTTCCATGTCATTTTAAAATTTTTTAAAAAGGAATTTTTAACTTAAACTTTGAGATTAGACTTGCATGGCATTCATAGGTTTAGAATAGGAGAATATTTAGGAAAACTTTTTGTTATTGAATATTCGATTACAAATAGTTTTCTCTCCTTCTGAATTCAAGTTTTAATGTTGTTGAAGTTAGATGAGGGATGCTTTGGTAAGAGGTTTTAGTCTTTGAACGATGATCAGATATTTGAAGTATGATACTTGAATCAAGATCAAATTAGTGGAAGAAAATGTCTTTAAATCGTATTCTCAGCAGGGGATACATTTAAAATAGTATTAATAAGGATGATGGTATTTAAATAAGTTCAACTTAATTCTATCGAATACTATTTTAATAGGCTAATTAGAAAATAGTTATTAATAAATTACTTTTTCATCAGATATATACAATAAATAATAATATCAAATACTTCATTGGAAATTTAATTTAATGAACCGAAATGAGATTCCGATGAACTAGATTCTTGTGTAAATTTTCATCTGAGAAGACTGTCTGCAGATATACAGAAATGAAACTGCTACGTTTGAGAGAATGTAGTAGGATCTTCCAACACAAAACGTGTTTATGGGATAATTTAATGATTAGAAGACAAATTTACTTAAAACTCATCATTAAAAGCAAAATACATTCTTTGAGCAAAGTTGGATACAAATATATAACGAAAGGGACAACTTTGATTTGTTTTATGCAGAAAAAACAGGCAAGCAATTGCTTTTAAGATTGAACTATTTAATCTCAGTTGAAAGTCACTGTTTAGTATTAATGCAAATAAGAGGAATTTTAACCAATTAAATGAGATGAATGTACAATTTTTCTAAGGGTGCACTTACAAAGCATAAAAACTCAGACTTTCAAATGGAAAAGCAAATCATTTCCTCCCCCAAAGATGTAATGGAAATTTGCTTTCTCCATCATCGCAAGAAAAAAAATCTCTGTAACGATTAGTCTACAAGGAAACAAACATATCTGCGGAGTGTTTCTTAATAGGCAATCTCGTTATGCTGTTTGGTATTTGTCGAAGATTGCTGGTTCGATACGTCGATCAATTCAAACAGAACATACATCAATGAGCTTTCTAATGACAGCCAGATTGCGGTCGATATGTTTTTCTTTTCCCCTCTCATGGTGCATTTTTCATCTGTGAATGACCATCGAGATGTAATTCGCGCGATTTGGACAGCTATAGTCGGCAAATTAGATAATAAATTTGCCTTCAGTTGATAGATATCAACATGTGGGAGGGTCTGACCTAAACTGATTGGCTCTGTCTATAATAAAAAAAATTGGCAAGTTATATGTAAGTTTAGTGGAAGATTGGTTAGATCAATGTTTAAGATTTTATTTTCTTCAGAATTTTTCCAATCGATGTTATGGATAGATTTTTAGAAGTTGAAAATAATTTTTGCTTTTTAGAGCAAGGAAATATTTCTTTTTCTGTATATGTCCTTTATCGAGTTTATTTTGTTGATAAATAATAGACTTTCAGATGAACGTGCAATTATCTTAATAAAATATCTACAATTTTATTCAAAATTTTAATCGTTTAAGAATCAGATTCTAAGGCAGAGAAAATAAAACCAGCATTAAATCTCTACAGAAAATAACTCATTGAATTTCATTTATGAGATATTGCTATTTTAACTCTCCAAGGTTTTATAATATTTTGACTTGAAGATTTTTAATTTACCTGAGAATCATATAATATCTATAATGCAAGATTAAGAATAAATTCACGGTTTTTAAGAATTTATCTTTGCTGAGAATTTTCTTATTGTTAAATGAATTAAATTTTTTCAACTTCAGACTATCAAAATAGGATTCAAATTCAGACTATCAAATTTTTTCAACTTCAGACTATCAAAATAGGATTTCGCCATCAACATACATGAAGGATTTTTGGTGGAAACAGAACTCGTGGAAGGGATCCTACGTTATTCGGGGAGTTGGCATTTTAGCTTCTAGCAAGACATTACTTGACAGCAGTGGTCTAGGCGTCTTTAGTACTAGACCACTGATATCACTCATGAGCATCACATAAACAGATGAAGTTTTTGATTATGCATTGAAAAAAGAAATATTTCATCTAGAATTTTTTTAATTAGATAGTTTTGACCGCAACCATTTCACAGAGAATTTCCTTTACGGAGTATATTATAAAGTAACATGAAAATTATAAATATATACTAATAATTTAATAATAATAATGAATGTAAAAATTAAATTATTATATAATTAATTAAAATATAATAAATAAATAAATTTTAGTAATAAAATTTCTAAAAGTGTAAACACAAAATCAACTTCATAGAGCAATCAGATTTACTCTGATTCATACGAGTCGAAAATTCAATTTAGATATTTTCAGTGCTCTTATATATAAATATAACCTCTTTTTGTGGTAGTATGCATGCTAATTTTATTAGTTCTTAAACACTAACCCAAACACTAAGATTTCTTTAAAAAGCTTTATTTCTCGAAAACAAAGAAATTAACTTATGTGAATATATTCAGAAAAAGTTTGATATTTATTAATGATAAGCATCGTGTTTATCATTAATTGATGAACGTGATCATTGATTGATTTTCTTATGATTAAGGGTAAGGAAGGAATTCAATGTTAAAGAGAAATATATAAAATTTTACTAAATTTCAAATGATAAAAATATAAGAGCTGTTTGTCAAAATAAATGGAACTGAACTGTGAATTATTTTATATTTCAATGAGTTTCAGAAATTTTACGAATTTTTTTGGAGATCCATAGGAATCAAGTTTAAAAAGCTAATAAAATAAGCAACGAGATTGGCCACTCTGAAACTTTCTTGCATAATCTCCAGTAAACTTTTTTCGTTTCCTTTGTAGCATAAAATTGTGGACTTTGGGTAAGGTTATAAATGCATGATACTCACTGATAAGCGATAGTTATTAAATATTGATCTTTAACAATATATTTTGAGAATACGTATTTTGAACATTTTGTTTTATGATTGATTGTGACCGGAATTTGGCGTGGAATCCAGTTATGCCGTTGTATCAAGACAAGACAGACAGTCATTAGACATATTTGGTCCAAAATTTGATAAGAATTTACTTTTTATACACTAAACTTGTGTACCAAATCTCATCTACCAATCCCTTTGAGTTTTTTGAAGTCATAGAAATCCCTTGCACTCAAAAAGATGAATGGATCTCGCTGAAAACTTATTGGATGTCTACAAGTAAGGCCATAAGTTATAAATAAAATTACAGCCGTCAAACTCAAAGACTTTTTGAGTTAACGTGTACACAGACAGACAGGCAGATATAGAGTCAAAAGTGTGTTTCTGGACTCAAGAAGCTCTCGAACATGGAGATTCATCAAAATCTCCACTTCGAATTTTTTGACGATTACAATACATCCTTTATTCCTCGAATACGAAAAACAAAAATTTATGAAAATAATGTTTCGCAGATTTTTAGAAATCATGCATAAAAACAAGTACATAAACAAGTAAGTAAAATTGTGATTACGCTTAGAAGTTCGAAAAAAAAACAATACAAATTGAACCAATACACAAAATCTTCATAATTATTGCAAAGAAATCAGCAAAAAGAACTTAAAATGGTTTGACAAAATCAAATATAAGTTTATACTTTGAAAAAGAGTAAATATTTTTAAAAAAAACCTACTGCAGCTACTTTTACTTTATGAAATAGCTGTTAAGAAGTAAATGTATTACAATACGTACATTTAAATCTCATTTCAGAATGAATTAGAGTGCTGTGATTTTAAATGAAACGCCGTGACCTAAATTGAAATCTAGACGACTTAAAAGTGCTGCTGAGCTCTTGTATTATAAAAAAGAGGTGTGAAGAAGGCATGAAAATGTGCTTTAAAAAGTTGCGGCTTTCACTACTTGATTAATTGAGGTTAGTTCGTCTGTGATCGGAAGCGATTAGAAAGGGAGGTTCTTCAATCTATAGACTACGACCAAAAAGAAGTCGTTAGTCTCAGTTTCATTTTCTTTACTTTTTCTTTTTCTGCTTCGTTTCTTTTCTTTTCGACGTTAACTTTTATTTTCATCTATGCAGTAGAGTATCACGCATATGCCTTAAGCACTGTTAATATTCGAAAAAAAAAATGTTCGAGATATTTTTATCTTATTTTTTACTTCCCAAATGAAGAAAATATGGTAGACATTTTCCAAGGCTATTAATCATTGGGATGAATGAAAAATGTATAATGGGATTATCAGTTAAATGCTGGACGATCATTTTTCCCCTTTCGCTTCTTTTGCAAAAGTGATATTTAGTTCTTTAATCGAAAGTAAAATTGCAATTTATAGCATAATCATAAATTTCTATGAGTTGTAATTATAACATGTTTAATTTATCCCTTAATATACAATTTATTCCATTTAAATATTGTAACACATGATCAATGTCTGTTTTCAAAATGATAAAAGCATAATTTTGTGTGCAAATGATATGCATATGTTTAAAAGAAATGTGCAAAAGATATACATATGTTTAAAATAATGAAGAAAAGCAAAGGAATAGTCCTGAAAGGCCCAATCCAGGTCCAGTTTCATCAATTTTTCTTTTAAAGGATTTTTTCCCATCTGAAATATGTTTATATATTTCTATATATGTTCGAAACGGTTGCTTGTCCTCCCCTTTCCTCACTCTTACCTACTTTTAAATAAAAGTTTCAAAAATACTATTTCACTGTGCATTGCCTGTAAAAGAAAAAAAAAACATAATACAGTTCTTCAGTCACAATTTTTGCACTTATTTTTAATTTTTTTATTTCATACGATAGTTGATAATATCGATTAATATATATTATTCATATGAAAACTTATCAACCTTAAGTATAATTTCTTAAAGCAGCATTTATTCCCAAAGACATTATTATGTTTTGCAACTGAAGTTTTTTGAAAGAAATTAATTATTTAAGTTTCATTTTTCTGATTTAATACATAAAGCCCTTGAATGTCTCTTAACTGATTGTTTATTATTATACTAAAATGCTTCATATTTTCTTCGAATTTCACCCATATTTAACTTTAAGTAGATATTTTGAGATAATGTTATCTTACTTTTATATTTATCTTGCTTAGAAAATTATTAAATATTTTTAACAATCACGATGAAAGAGGCTATTTCCTATTTATCAAGAGAGCATTAATATTTTCTATTCAATTCAATTTATTACATTTGCGATTTACATCATTAATCAGAAAGTGAAATTACTCTTAAAATTTAAAGCTTATTGTCCATATATCTGGGGTTCAATTCCTAAAGGTTGTAAGACTATTAAATAAAAAGAATTTAACATTTATCATAATTTGATTTTTAGTTGAAAAAATAATGAACAGTAAGATATGCATAATAAATTTATAGAATACGAGGGGGTTATACTCTTTGTTTGTTTCATTCACCGCTTGCCAAGAACCATGTGATGATTCTTTTGAAATCATTATATGATTCCAGTTTGTTCCACTCGTTAGTTATATCTAATTATATATTTATACTTGTTACAAGAATTTACAAAAAGTTACTAAAAGTAAACTTAAATTATTCCAAAATGCATGAATCCCTGACGATTTTCCATCAATTATTGAAACAAAACCTCAATTTTTAAATACATCAATTTTCTAATAACAGAGATAAATGTTAGAAAGCCAAAATATATAATTCTAAGATGATTTTAAATCAAAATTGAATAAACTTCTTTTTTCTGTTTTCATAATATGCATTTCATGAAAATTGATCGTCATAACAATAAAATCAAAATAATCAACAATGGCAATTAGTTATTTCATTCGATTTTGATAAATATATTTATCATAAAAATTACCACATTATTTTTATCGTAATTATTAATTAAAACTAGAGAAATAATAAGAGCATACTGAATAGTAAGGAATACTTGAATAGAGGATAAATTAGTTGATAGTGAACATGGCAATGCTCTTGTTGTTCAGAAACTTCGTTCTGTAAACTGAAATATATACACCTCTATTTTTTTTAATATATTTTTTTTCATTTCAACTGCATTTTTCTGCGACGATTTTTTAATACTTTCATTTGTTCCCCCGACTTCACTTTTTGACGATTGATAACCGAAACTGCTTGATTTACAATGACTTCTTTGCATTAGCAAAATACAAAAACCTTGCAACCTTGCATTTTTTAAAGCGGAATAAATATTTAAACAACCCGAAATTTGTTATCAAATGATGATTTATAAATTAAGCTTGATTTTGCCTTCATGTAAATGTTTTAAATTTATAAATTAAACAAATTTAATGAATTAGTTGCTGAATAAAATAAAGCATATTCAGTGAATTTGTTGGTGTTAAAAGACTTTTATAAGTATTACATTTTACCGGAAAAAATTGCTTTTGTATGAAAATATAAATTCTTATGTATTATTAATTCTTGATAAAGGGGTTAATTTAATGCTTTAAACAAAATCCTTTTTCCTTGACATGAAAACATTGTTTCTGGTATGAAGACTTAATGACTAAAAAACACATGCTTGTGCTGCAGCGAGCAATACATGGCATATTTTGATGGATATGCCAGTTTTCTAATCTAGCTTGAAAAAAAAAGTGTAAAAAGAAAAAAAATTAATTTCGCCAAGCGTTTAATTGAAGCTATCAGTCTTAGAGTTATTATCGCATTAATTTACTGGGTCTACAACAATGAATTTTTTTCTATGGCAAAAAGCATTCTTAACAGCTCGTGAGATTACTAAATGACTATTTATAATAGAATTATACGCGGAAGGCGCTTATAAAAAAGAAAACAAAAGATTCATTTTGATTAAGATAGCAGGAACCATTAGAAAAACAAATTATTTTTTGATTAAGATTGATATGATATCACTTGGATGTTTATATTAAGCCCGACGTGATAGTGCTCTGTTTTATTTAGTTACTTGCTCCATAATTATTATGCTGTCCCTAATATTTTACGATATTTATATCAAGCAATAAAAACTACCAATATACATTGATTTTTGAAATATGATGCTTTGAAGCTACGGTCATATTTAGAGTTGTTTACAGATAGGAAAAAATTCCAAGAGGTTCTTTTTAAAAAATACGAAAGTTAAAAAAAAAGTTGTAAATTATTTCTTAAAAATGGATGTAATAAATAAATTGCTTTTGTTGGAGAAAAATAATGTTTCAGAATTCATTTACAGCTGTAATTTTCTGTTGACAATTCTGAAATAAAAAATGGAATTAAATAAATTTATCATTCAGAATGAAAGAAATTGCAAAACAAAAGTCAGTTCATGCATATGAATTGTTTGTTAACAATTTATGTGTTTGTATGTTGAATGTTTGTTGTATTTTAAACCAAGTATTTTTTTATGTGCATAGGTAATATTTAAGCTGAATATTAAATGACAGATAAAATATTTATTAACGTTTCTTTAACACCAAAAATAGTATATAGGAATAAATAGTTAAACGCATTAGTAATGAATAATTTGCTATTGATATAATGAGTTATCAGAAGTGAAACAGTTTATTCTATTCTACGTGAGTGGTTACATTACCTTAAAATAAAGAATTCGTTGATTTCGTGCTATCAGAAAATGAATGTAATTTCAGTTATCTAATTTATTTATAATTGTTTTTTTAATGACAAATTTCATAAAATCCCAGCAATTTAATTCAGTGCCTCTATTATTGGGTATCAGAATAGGAATGTGTTATTTTCATATTCCTTTTGTGAATTTTTTTTTAGAGTTCGGATGGTTTTAAGTAAAATTCTAATTATTTAAAATATGATTAAGTGCTTGAAAATGAATGTTGATCGTTAATACCACAGAATTAAAATGTTAAAAAATCTAACAACAATTTCATATAGCAGGTTTTACAATATAAGTTTTGTTTATGTGTTTCCATATTTTATCTTTCTGCATTATCTTATAGCAATTTAATAAACCCTGCACACACACGTACTCTCTCTCTCTCTCTCTTTTTCACAAATGCACGTACTTTCTATCTTTCACACACACATATACATGCACACACACACACGTGTAGACACGGATACACACAAATGTCCGTATATATGTGTATGTGAAAATTTTGATATATTTTTTAAATTTTTGAAGAGAAACATTTGAAGTGAAATATTCTACCCAATGAAATGTTCCTATAAAAAGGATATTGCTGAAGTCGAAATTTATAATAATGACTAAAAAATATTTAGGAAAAAACTTCGACCAAGATCGAATGCGCTAAGTCTGTAAGAAAATAATACATATTTATAAATTAAAATTGATTGTAATTATAAAAAATTCACAACCTTTATAACAAATATCGTCATTTCAATTTACTATGACGAGTTCTTCTCCTTGATGAGTGAGTTCTAATATTAAGACTATTTTTAAATATCATGCTGCGAACAGTACTTTCATCACATGAAAATAAGTAATCTTTTTTAGTCTAATATATTTCGCAGTAAAGAAAAACACCTTAGAAAAACTTATGAAAACACTTGCACAAGATTTTGCATTGAGATCTATTTTTCTTCAGGCTTAATTATTCCTCTCGTCAATGTTCTCCAGGCAGCTTTTAAATTTATTTGGAATGCCGTTCTCTAAATCTTTGAGACGATTGATGCTCCTTCTAATGGAGATAGTTTTCCATTTGGGAAGAGGCACTGGGTGCCTATCAGGGCCATCGGAATAGCCACTCTTACCTTAATTAAGGAACCTTCCACCTGCCCTGGACACACTGGGATTTGCATTCAGATATTAATCTATCACGAATTTCTCCAAGCTTAAAGGCACCATAGGGTTTCTGAATGAACCTTCAGCAAAGATTAACACTAGTTTTTTTCTCCTTTTGGCAAGTTTTCAATGTGAAATTATCTTCAAAGTTTTATTGATTATATTATTATTTTTTTGGAAAAAAGTGAAATAATTACTTTTTATTTGTTTAATTCTTCAAGAAAGTTTCACGCAAAATAATTTTGTCTCATTTTGATAAATTAGAAGTAAAACACATCAGTAATTCTGTAAATAGAGATAAAAATAGCAGATTTTTATTTTTCTGAAGGGTTTGTTTTTAATTTTGAGAGGATTTAGAACTAGTATATTGCAGAAAAAAATTGCATTATTTGCCTTAGATAGATTTGAAAAAATATTGTTAGGAGCTTTTTTTTGTGAATAAAAACTTAATTAAATTAAATTAATACAAGGCTGCAGATTCACAACTAAAAAAATTTCTTGAATTTATTATAAGCAAACGGCTCTTAAATCTATAAAAGTGATTGTAAAACAGTTTTAAACAAACAGCGCAAATGATGCAGAAATCAGGATTTTACGTTAAATTGTCATCAAAAGGTTTAAATAATGGAAAAAACTCAGTGTGTTCTTAGACTTTTATACAATTTACGCAATAAAGGATTAGTTGCAATACTAGCTGAAGATACTGATGCACTCAAAGTTAGAATTACAGATACTTTTTTTTTTAGTGTGACAACTGAATTATTGGATCATTGAGATTTATTGAGTTTCCAGGGATACTCATATTACCAAAACAATTTTTGAAAGTTCTTACTATATATCGAAACATTATATGTCAAGTTATAACAGCTTTTTTTTTGTAATTAAAATTAGAAAGATTTTGTGACTACCCCATATAAATAAATATATTTAAGATTGAAATATAATTAGAATAACAATTCAAAAGAGATTTTCCTAAGATAATCCTTTAATCTGCAAGGCATATTAGGATGTTTTAGAAATCGTGGATGATTAAATAAATTTTGTCAACATGGATTTTTGATTAGCGTTATGCAATAAAACACATTATTTCCATTATAAAATGTTATCAATTAGTTAATAGTATTTTTTTTAAAGGGATCTAGCATCATAAATTCGAATAATTGGGAGGAAGAAATAGATATAGATCAACAAAACAGAGAAATAGGAATTTAACAAAAATTACAAGTTCACATGTGTTGATTCATGGTTCTAAAAGTTTCTTTTCTGAAGTCTTTTAACAACAGGAATGGTATTTTAAACTATTTCAAAGGTGAATATAATACAAATGCCTAACCATTTAACATCGATAATAACTTTGAAGCTCATTAAAGAATTTTCTTAAGGTATGTAGTTATTTGTTACTAGGGAAGAAATGTGAATATTTCATATAATTTATTTTCATGATATTAAATGCATAGCAAAATGTATGCAATGCTGGAAGCATTACACGTATCATTTGTTTCTAGTAAAATAAGTATAAGAAGAAATAGACAGTCCTACTAGTGTCTATTTTAACAACAGAGTAATATATTAATGAATAATTCCAATTAAATCGAAACGAATAATACACTAATATGGAATAAAAACGAATAATATACAAAATTATAAATTTATGTATCTGTGAAAAGTTTTGAGAAAAACTGTTGCTTTTTAAAGAAACATTTGTAAATTTTCTAATTCTAGATGTAAATCACTCAAAAAAAAAAAGCAGGATTTATGTTCTTTAACTTTCAACAATGGAAGTAAATCATCTGATTAAATATTTTCTAAAATGATGGAAACGACTTGAATTTTATTTAAATAAGGAAATCCACTTAAAGAAAATTTTGGATTTCAGTTAAATTGAAATAATTAAAAAGATATTTTTTAGCTTCTAAATTGGTATGTAAATTCCTTTTAAATGATATTTGCTCTTGGAGGAAACAGTTTAAGTCTTATTTAGTTTTTCTAAATCAATACTTCCCTAAATATTATAAAGTAAACAATTTCATAGTTCTTATAAAATAAATAAATAAATTCAAACACTAATTAAAACTGAAACAAATAATTCTACTATGTACATTCCCACCCTGCAAAGTACAGATAAAGCTATAAGTCAAACGATCTAGCCTGTTCAATACAAATATTAAGCATGCAGAGACTTTTCAATACATTTTCTAACATATTCACTCTGGCGTGCACATAGAAAGAAGACGACGTTCACACTTTCTCTCTCACTATCTGTAAAAATAATTGTAAAAGGAAAAGAAAATATAATTCTTAGTTTATGATGATATTTAAAACTTATTTATACAAATTTCTATTCATTTCATGGTATTCCCTTACACCTCTCTTAAATGGCAGGATGCAAAATCCAAAATTCTCCTGGCATCCTTCTAGGTCCTTTCTGCTTAATCATTCTTCCTAGAGTGCTCACCACAATTAGTGCAAACCCATCATCCTAAAGGGGAAACCTTTTATCTTGCAATATTATCTTTTCAACTCTGAAACGGAACGATGACGCATTACGTCTGAATAATGGCGTGATAATTAAAAATCCTAATCATCGGTAATATGGGTCGGAGGAATACCTGAGAATAAGTTACGCGTATATTTTTCTATTCATCTTTTTCACAGGGTCCAATGGGACGGCGCTGCTGAGGGCCGACCATTTTTTATTTTTCCTCCAACCCCACTCTTTTCTCTAATGTTTTCACAGGAAAAGACGCACAGTCTCCATTTTTCATTTAGGATCTTCGTAATGAGGGGCAATCATAATAAAAGTAGATTCTTGAACCGATATTAGCAGCAATTAAGCGATTAATGGCAGACAACTTGGAAGAATTTATTGTCCTCTTTAAACGCCGAAAGGATATCTAATGATAAGAACATGTTTTGATTTCATTAGAGGTATTCTTTATTATATTTGTACGGAAGAAGGTGCTAAATTAAAGGAGGTGGAATTTTAAAGCATTCGTTTTATGAATTTAATTGTTTTTTCAAGCTATTGAAATTCATTGAAAAATTTACTGTCATCTTAAAACGTCGATAGGATATCTAATGATAAGAACATGTTTTGATTTCATTAGAGGTATTCTTTATTGTAATTGTGTGGAAGAAGGCGCTAAATGAAAGGCGGAATTTCAAAGCATCCGTTTTATGGATTAATTTTTTTTTTCAAAAAAATAAAGGTTAATTTTCTTAAAGTTATTAAAACAGAAATTTTGTGAAATGCTTCTATGCTTCATAAATAATAATTGTGATTAGGGTGTTTCTTGGATTACATTAAAACTTGTTGGTCTTTTAAATCGTTTTCAAGGACTTTTACTGCGATTTACTTGAAAGCAAATCTAATATCAAAAAATGTTATGCACATTCAAAGGATTCAGTGATAAATGCATCGTTATTCATGTAAAATAATTTTGATGACAGTAGTTATTTATTCAGATATGCTTTTATAAAAGGTAAATTAAAATAAAATCTTTTAATAATATTTTTTATTGTTGTTTGACATTAAATTTATGCAGATTTATAAAAATATTATTAAATGCTTTTCAATATACTGTATTTTAATTAAAAATAATTTTTAAAAAATGTTCTTTAAAATGCAGTTTTTAGGTGTTTTTAACGACTTTCCCCATGTTACATACACAATACGTGATTTTATGTGTCATTAGTAAGATTTTAGATACTATTCTTTTTATATTAATTGGTCAAAATTTGTAATTAGAAATAAAATTATCTTACTACAATCAAGTATTAAGCATTAGGAAATAAAATAAAAAGTATATATTACTTGGAAAGGATAAGATAATAGATTTCTTTTTACGTCCTAGAATGAAATACGAAAAGATAAAATACTACTGTAATTGTCGAGGAAATATCTACCCTCGAGATATCAATGAATTTGACACTTTAGAAATCTCAGAATTTTTGAAATTATGAGTGGATCTGTGAAGTTGATAGCTGAAAAACTCCTCAGACTGAACTAATGAAATTTAAACTATGATCTTTGCATCCATATTTTAGAACTACTCCTGATTTTAGAAGAAACATTTGAAAGATAGACTGCCATTTTTTTTCCTTCATTCAAAGCCTACTATTTAGTTTATTTACACCCTAAAAATGTAACAAGCAAAATCGATAAAATTATATTCTTATTTTAAAATTGTCGTTCTAAACCAAAACTCGGACCTATCTATTCTTGGAAACTTTTCAGGATCCTTTTCAAAACTTGAACTCATTTACAGGAAGACATGTAAAATATTAACTTGATTATTTTTATTAAATTTTGATTTGAAGCAAAAAAGTCTTTGTCTTGTGAATGCATATAAAGAGGAAAATAAAGAAAGAAAGCAAATTTTTAGGGTTTATTCAAATAAAAGTTTGAAACTTTGATATTTTGAAATCTTTTTTATTGTATTTCTTAATTTAGAATTTAATAAATAAATATCTATTTTATATATGAAAAAAGAGAAACGTTGTTCTAAGATATAAAATCTATGAATATAATTATATATTTGCTCTCTGAGTAAGTGGTTATAAATTTCTGTATACAAATTCATATACTTCTTATTTTGTCGGATAAAATTGAACATAAAAAATAGCAATAATTGCATGTTTAAAAAATTGCAACCAAAGCCTCATTTACCAAACAATTCCATATTTTATTTCCATATTTTTCTCTTATATAAATGCTTTTAAAAATGTATTTTCATTGACTATTGCTTAATGATTTCATAGAAATTATCTATATTCACAAATTCTTCAAAAAAATGTATAAGATTTTTAAATAATTTTTAAACAACTAAATTTTATTGCAATGAAAATGTGTTAGAAGAATTAGAAAAATATAATAAATAAAGCATGGATAAGGAAATTTTTCTCTCTACGTTTTAGGCAAAAGCTTAAAAAAATAGCAGATAGGTCAAAATTCAATCTCTTAAAAGACGACTCATTTTTCAGCTCCGTAGACTAATTTTAGTTCAAGATCATTCTTTAAAATTTAAGAGGCGAATGAAAATAAATTCATAAGTGCTATAAATGCCTTTATTGATTGAGGCACGTTAATTTTTTCACATACTTGTTATAGCAATATAACTCTCACATATAAATACTCATTATGTGGCAATTTCTAAATTTTAATTAATTAATTAATTTTTATTTATGTATTTTAGAAAAATTCTTTTAATTTTTAATAGCAATAGGATATATTGGGAAAAATCCTTCAGAAAAATTGCAGAAGAAAGCAAATATGATACAAATTAAAAAAATGGTTTGATATTTCTAATGCATTTTAGTGCGTGAGCGCGTGTGTGTGTTTACGTTATGACGACTTATTGTCAAATGATCCTTTTCAAAATGTCATAAGCTTTTCTTAAAACACTGAAATTTCATCTTCCCTGTTTTGAGCTTCTTTAATTCTGTCAACGCTTTTCTTTTAATATGAATTTTTAAAATGAAGTGTCATAAATATTTACAGCGAATGAGAACTTATAATTATTAGTTATTTTCCTGTTTATGTATGTTGATATTGCTTATAAATATTTTTAAAATGGAACAAATAGATATTTTATAATTTAAGTCATTCATTTTCAAATATAAATATATTCATTTACTACTCATGTTTACGAATTACTTGTATACCTGCAATCTTTTCCATTTTTCCTTTGATGGAAACCTAAATAAAAAGGATTTGCACTCATACCTTATATGCGAAATGTGTCCATCCTTGGAAATTACGAAACTGGCTTAAAAATGATAATTTTTAAAGCCCTAAATTTTCGAGATTAAGACCCTAATATGGAGAGAGAAACAACTAATCAAGCCAAACATCCGAACCGAATGGGAACAGGCATATCCAAGAAAAAACTAAGTTCCCTCTTCTCGTTTGCCAAATAAATGTTTGGCAGAAACACAGAAAACTTATCCATTTCAACTTCGTGCCTCTTATTTATTTCTCTCGCGTGACGCATTCTCTTTTTCACCGCATTTTTCTTAACCTTTTGTATCTTGTCTGGAGGGTTTAAATCACCGAAAAGTCCAACTTTAAGACGACGAATTGGTCGATATCTATCCTTACCATCCCCTAACCATTCTTCTTGCCTCAAGATGTCCTTTTTATATTCTTGTTGCTTTTTCTGCCTTCTTTAGCCGAGGCAAAAGCATTGTGAGGGAATGGACACTAGGTATTGAGATGTGATAAATGCTCGCAGATAAATTAAGGAATGAGTAGGAACATTCTTGCTGGAAAAGACTCGGGGTGGCAGAAGTCACCAGGAGTACAGGGTGCTTTTTGGAACATATAAATCCACTCGTTATAAACGACCTCATTTGTCTTTATGTGCAGGAGATTCGTGAAATTATTTAAATGTGAACGGCGATTTTGTTAATTTATAGCAATGTATCATAGTACTTTTTTATCTTTTTGTAAAGAATGCTTGTTTCGGTTTTACCATTTTGCTAAGTTACCATCCATCAGTCATTGAAAGGTGTTATTCATATTTTGTTTTCTCGTTCTAAAAGTGAACGCATTTTGAGTAATATATATTCAAATGCTATAGATTCTGTAGTATTACTGCACAATTCTATTTTTTCTGAAGTATTCTTGTTTCGGTTTTACCATTTCGTTAAGATGCCTCTCGTTATTCATTGGAAGGCTTTATTTATATTTGTTTTCACTTTCCGAAAATAAATATATTTTGTATTCAAATGTCATAGATACGGCATTGCATATACTGCAGTATTACAGTATTTTCTCATTTTTTGTAAAGAATGCTTGTTTCGGTTTTTACCAGTTCGTTAAGTCGCCATTCGTCATTCATTGAAAGATGATGCTCGTAGTTTGCTTTCTGTTTCCGAAAGCTAATTTATTTAAAGTAATATATATCCAAATGTCATAGATAAGATATTATAGATATTGTAGTATTATAAGACTTTTTTATTTTTTGCAAAAAATGTTTCTTCCGTTTTGTCTTTCATCATTCACTGAAAGGTGTTATTCAAATTTTCTTTTTTGTTTCTTAAAGTGAACATATTTTGAAGAATATATATTCTCAAATGTCATAGATATTGCATTACAGATACAATACCATTATAGTAATTTTTTGTAAAAAATGCTTGTTTCGGCTTTGCCATTTCTTTACGTTGCCTTTCGTTATTCATTTAAAGGTGTTATTCATATTTTGTTTACTGTTTCAAAAAATAAACGTATTTTGAATAATTTATATTCAAATGTCATAGAAACTGTGTTATATATGCAGTAATATTATAGCAATTTTTAATGAAGTTTGCTTTTTTCGGTATTACCATTTTGCTAAGTTACTTTTCGTCAATCAATGAAAGGTATTAATAAGATCTTGTTTTCTCTTAATCTTGTTTATTAATCATATTTGAAGGAACATACAACAAACGTTTTATATACAGTTTCAATAACCTCGATCTTATAGAGCTAATTTACTACATTGTTGGCCAGAAACGTGTTATTACATTTTTTGCTTGTTGACTAGTTGACTGGGAAATTTTATAGTTTTGTTTGAAAATTCATACAATAATTTGAAAAAAAAGGGTTAATTGAATTTTTTTAGTTTCTTAATGAGGAGTTAAAATATGTTTATGTATTTACTGATAGACGATTGAAGTTCACTAATTTTTTTTTTATCTCTGCATTGGAGCTTATGATAATAATTTCAATAGTAAATTTAGTATTTAATAATAATAATGTCAGCAACAAATTTAATTAATGATGATTAGTTAAATTTAAGGATTAATTATTAATTTTATTATTTAATTAATAATTATAATAATTATTATTATTAAATAATAATAAATTCAATAATTAATAATAAATGCCAAGAAGAACTTTAATTAATAATGATACAAATTTCAATAAAAATTTAATTTTTAATGATACTGATTTCAATAATAAATATAATAATTGTTTATAATTTCGTTTAAAAATTTAATAATTAAAGATAATAATTTCATTAACAAAGAAAGAATTCTATTAGAAATTCAATTTTTTAACTTCGAATGAGTTAAACCACAAAATGCAAATGAATATCTAATATTAATTAGAGAAAAGTCATTCAATAGCTTTATTAATAACTATATGAACTGAATTTCAATACAAGAATATTGAATTTTTAACTATTTTTTTAAATTTTGCAATCATAAAAAAATAATCATAAGTCCTCAGTTAAGGTTATCAGATATATTTTTACATCGTTCTCATTACATATTTTATTTCTAAAATACTATATGATTGATTTTAGATTTTCTTCACAGACAGAATAAAAATGATACAACTCATTTAAAAAATAATCTTAAATTAGTTGCAAATATAACTCTTCCTACCTGATATTCAAATTATGAGAAATTTTACAAAGGTTTTGTGTTACAATACCACATTTAATTAATTAAAAATGTCAGTTTAGAATAAATCATTAATATTTTATTGGTTTCATGAGTATACCATTTTAGTGGTCAAATGAATATACCACCTTGTGTTGTTCAAAATGTCATAAGATAAAATCATGACTAGAAATTATTCTCTGTGCAATATTGAATCTTTTTTCAAAAATCTTTAAACATTAAAAACAGATTCGTATCTTTTATTGAAGGAAATCCCACGAGAAAATTCAAATTTTTTAGAATAATAATTAATGAATTCTCTCGCATCTATGAAATGTTTTTATTTTATGTGTGCTAACTGTCATGAACCGTTTCATGCTTTCAAAATACAACGTCTGTTGAAATTCATTGAAAAGGAGGTATTAAAAAAAAGAGTTCGAAATATTTTGAAATCCTTCATAGTGTTAAGTGAAAGCACTATTTTATACAAAACGAATACAGAATAAGAATTTTCCCTGGTATTTTCTCATAAATTTTGAATCTTGTGATTTTAATAAATTTTTTAACATCTGTATTCTTAGTTTTCTACTTTGAAAAGTTTGAAGTTATTCCCTATGTATTTTTAATAAAAAACAAGAAACGCATCCTTAGCTAAAAATCACTGATTTCGTCAAGGTTTGTTCATGGCAAATACCAGTAGAAACAACAACAGCATTTTAAAAACTTGCAACTATTTATTGCAATCTTTTAATCACAAACAATTTGTTAGTTTCCTTAATATTCAAATTTAAAAGTAAGCTTGACTAACTTTTATGTACTCGTTAATAAATTATACTAAAAGTAACTACTGTAATCATCAAAAAATTCAAATTAGAGATTTTGAAGAATCCTCATGTTCCAGACCTCTCTGAACACGAAAAACACATTTTTGGAATGTACCGTTTAAATACCATAAAAATATATATTGACTATACTATACTGTATTTATAACAAAACTTGTACAGTTCTATCATGAAATATATTCAGAAGTTCCAATATATTATTTCATGAATATTTTGAATGAAATCCAGTCAGAATTCTTTGTCAATCGATAAGCTAACATGACAACTATAAAACGAAAATAGCTATATAGATAAATTTTGGTACACAGATTTAAGCTATAGGTTGTAGAAAAATCAAATTCAATAAAATTCAGAACTATGCCCATTAAGAAATTGCTAATCTATCAATCTGTTCTTTTTCGCGTGTATAAACGCGTTAGTTCAGAAATGTAATAATAAAGGTACATGCTTGGTGATGTGTGATAGTTTCTGACTTCAACATCCGCATTTTATATTTAGAGTCTAAATGGTAGATCCTAATCATATTTTGAACCACATCGAAGAAGGATTGATCGTCTGTAAATCTGTATTTTCATAAGTATCAAACAAAATAATTCAAAAATGCATTGATTTGAATATATGAAATTTAATGTCATCTTATAATTTCAATTTCAGTTCAGTGTTAAATTTTATTTCAATTAGATGAAAAATATAGGTATCCAAAATACATATTCGTTTTTCTAATTCAAGTTTTATATGCAACACCATCACAGCGATTTATCTAAAAAAAAGCAATGAGAAACAAAGAGCATTATTGTGCTTTTTCTAACTATTACTTGAAATAGCATGTTGTTATTAATATTCGAATATATTTATTAGAAAGTATGTGAGAAAGTTACAGGGAGACCACACCCTCAGATACATTTCAATACTGCATTACTTGAATTTCAAATCCGTCCTTCCCCATAGAAAAGCAAACTTAATGGTATTAACAATGATAAGACAGAACGACACGCGATAACTTTTTATACAAGTATATAGAAATATGAAAATATTGGAAAAATATTCTCTTCAACGATGTAAATATTGTTGTCTCTTTAACATTAGAACGAAATATGCATAAAATAAAATTCAGTTTTGCAAAGCAATTAATAAAAAAAAAATTACTTCGAAGATCTGAAACAAAACTTTCATTTTCTGTACCAAATCCTTAGTTTCTAGAAATACAAATGTTTCAACAAATGACAGAATTTATTTAAAAAGTTTTTAAAAAGTCATTTTTCAATAATTCTGTTATTTTTTCACAAATAAAGAAACTGAACAACTTAATAAAATCAATTAAATGTTTGTACTTTGTGCAGAATATCAGCTTTTTTCACAGCTTATTCATTTCACTACTGAATTATTTGTATTTCAAGGGAGTTCTTTACCAAAGAAAAATTATATTATTCATATTATTTAATTGCGCATAGCGATGACCGTTACTTTTTATACAAGTATCTAGAAATTTGAAATTATTGATAAAATATCACATATACTTCTTGTCTGTTTAACATTAAAGCAAAACAAGCATAAAATAATTTTCAGTTTTACTTGGTAACTAGCCGAAGATTTAAAAACAAAAATTGCCTCTCCTATGACACTCCTTTGGCTATGTATTTTGCTGATTCTATCAACAAAAGCCAATCCTTTTCATTTCTAGAAATACATCAGTTTTAATGAATCACTTTTAGTATTCTTTTATTTGCTGACATTTAACAAATCTAAGTAAATTAATCAAATTTGCTTAAATATTTGTACTCTGTGCAGAATGTCGTCTCTTTATCAAGCATATCAGTTCTTCTATACAGCTTTATTTAAAATTATCCCCTGTTGTTTTATTCCATTTCATTCTAAATTAACTAAAAAATTATAATAGATTCTTGTCTTAAATGAAAAAAGTTAAGAAAATGAAACTTTAGAGCTAAATTTGCCCTTTTGTGAGATTATCTAAACTGCTTCTTTCGTCAACATATTGAAAAATATCTAGGGATATACGAAACAAAATTTGGAATGAGACAATATTGCCCCAAAAATGTGTATCAAAAGACAAGTTAAATGCCGATCAATTAACAGATTGGTATCAGTCAGTGTCGTAATAAAACATGTTTTCTAACATAATTTTAAAATTCAAATAAATTTAATAATCACATATATAAAATTAAAATAAACCAAGGAAGTCACAAAAGCGATTTCTGTTCAATTTATTGTCATGGAATCAATCTTTAGAATAATGTTATAAGTAATCAAAATTTGTGAACCAAAATAAACTAAAAAAAGCATTGAAGAAAAGCATTTTATTTTCTAAGAATAAAATAATGCAAGAAATCCGCTCACACATAATGTTATACTTTTTTTAAAATTGCATTACAGTATTACAATTTTTTATCTTTGTTTTCCAATTATGTATTTTCTAGAACAAGTCAAGTACAAAAATAGTAATAAATAAATAAATAACTATCGCGTAGCTAAGCTTTTTTCAATATTTTCATGAATATTTGCATAAATATTGTTAGAAATAAATTCTGCAAATAAAAACTTTCGACTGACAAATTAATTCTTTAAGTGGATTACAATATATTATATTTCGATGTTGCAATAAAAAAATATTGGAATGCAAAGAGTTTCCAAATTTTCGTTCGTGAATTACGTCTAAATATATAGTGTGAATTCGCAGAATTTTTTTATTTTAAATTTTTTATCTTACATAAACGCAACGCTATTATAAGTGCAGTGATTTGCCGTTATAAGGAATTATATCGAAAAGTTGAAAATTTGATTTTGGAGACAATTACCTTGCTATTCTGAAATCATAATACGGAATTTATTCATAATTATTAGTAATAATTACCCTCATAACAGCGAATTTACTCTGAATTATTATTAATATTTACCTTCACAATGTCGAATTTACTCTTAATTATTAATAATAATTACACTCATAATATAGGTTTTACTCACTTGAGCCCCAAAAATTTACTTCCGAACTTTTGATTTAAAAAAAAAATACAAGAATAAAAAAATAAAAAAAACGTTTTAGATTTTTTTTTCTATATGCATAAACACACTTTGTATTATTTTTGTTTTAGTTTCAATTCTAGGAAAGGAAAAGCTATTGCAAGAATAATTAATGTAAATTGCAATTATTTGGTATGAAGCTATCTTAATAATGAATTTGATTATTTCATTTGTCATGAAGAAGGAAAAATTCGTATAAGTCGGTAATTTTGAAGTCAAAATTTCCCTAATAAGGGTGATCGATGTTTCATCGAACCATCAAATCGACGAACGATACACACGATACTCAAACACTTTCCACATCATCCTATCCAACCAAACATCTTTCCAATCCATTCAGTATTTTTTTCTACCATCTCTGTTCTTATTTATGAGGCAGTTGATCTCCCCTCGCCTTGTTTCTATTGTAATTAAAACCACCGGAGTCTGCGCGGACGTCATCCATAATGCACGGACTCATTCACTTAATGGTTCGCTCATTTGTTTCACTTTGCTCGATGCATGTATGTGTCTGTCCGCGGGACACCTGCCTCTCCAACCTTATCTGCCTGCCATAAGCCACATGTTCGAGAGGGGGGATGCATGAGTTTTTGTTATGATTTCTGGTAATGGGTTTGCTGGTTTAACTTCTTGTTGGTGTACTACGTGAAAGAGACGCAAAGACGTAACCAAAGTACTAAATTTGAGCAAGTCACGAAAACTATATAAATAACAAATGATTTTATTGCCTTTAAGGATTAATGTTTTTTCACTATGGATTAAAAAAATATTGGCAGATAGAATATATTTACTATAGATTATACAATAAAAAATTATTGTCAAAAAGGTTTTTACTATAAATTATAAAATACTGTCGAACATAGTTTTAAAAATATATATCATATTGAGAATTATTATCAGGAAATTAAATGACTACAATTATGTTACTAACAGAGAGACAGCTTATGTTACGAAACTAACTATATCATATTAACGAAAAGTCAATTTAAATTCATTATTTTCGTTTACTAATTTAATAATTTCGAAATTAGTATTTAGAGCAAAATTTAATAATGTTCTAAAAAGTAAAATATTCTTTTATTTTAATTATTTTTGTTTCAGTCTTTAATTTTTAATTCATTTGTATATGTATTATAAAATCCTGAAATGGGTTTTTGAAAATTCGCGACCAGATTTATCGCTTTTATAGGATTAAAATTTTGTTAAATAAATCAATAAATAAGTTCTGAAAATATTAACTTAATAAGATATAATCAAAAACTCGCCAATTTACAGAAATTTTAGATTTTTAATACACTGAAAGTGAATGAAAAAACAGGAAAAAAAATCTATGCAACTCCGTCTATGAAAATATGACATAAATCAGGTTTAAATGAAGGTTTTTATTAAAATTAACTATTTTTTACTTGCTTTAAACAGATGCACATTTCTCAGATAGCTAATAATTAAAATACCATGATAATTTTGCATTTGCTTTAAAAATTTAATTTTTATACACCGTTGACTGTAATTCAGCTAATGAAAAAATTCATTAAAAATTATTCAAAAGTTTATTCTTATTCTTGCATTAAAAAATAATTGGAAAGCTATATTGAAAAGTGCAATAATTCAATTTCCACAGTCCTAAGGTTCGGGTCAGGAAAATATAAATTAATTAAGCATTGAAAGTTGAATTTTCACTTAAAATTACTGTCTTTATAGCATACCTAAAATCAATTAATTTCACATATTTGAATACAAACATAAATAAATCTTGTCATAAGCAGTTAGGAGTAGATTAAAAGTGGAAATACCTTGAGATACAGATCCAAAATTATTGGTGAAAATACGTTATCAAGATTCATCTATGATAATAAAATGAGACATTTCAATCTATTTCTGTAATGGAGAAATGTTTTAGCAATGGAAATTGGCCTTGTGTTTAATACGTTAAATGGCTTTTAATGGCTGAGCAGAAGATCATGTTTTTAAAATGGATTATGATGAATTACTCGATGTTTGAAGATTTCCACCATGGACCTCCACAGCGCATTAAGATGGATGACATCTCTATTACTGCTCATCCCACGCTTAAATAAGCATTTACAAAACTATTTATAATTAATTTCGGATTCTGTTTAAGATCCTTCATGGAAATTTTCAAAGCCCATACGAATATGAGCACTGTGTGAGGTCATTATGAAATACTGTTACTTTTCAGGTTAAGGGTAGTTAAGGAAAAACCATTGCAATAACTTTACGTATTTAAAAGAGTTTTAGATAATTCAGATGTATATATGAAATCAATAATCTCTAACTAAATAAGGCTATAATTTTAATCGGATTGAAAGATTTCGTACAAACAAATATGTCTTAATGTAAAAAAAAGGTTAATTGTCAAATACTGGTAAAGTAGCGAATAACAACTATACACTTTTAACAATATATGCAAAAAAATTCGAAACATTAGAGTATAGTCATGGAAAACTATATGTATATATCCTTTGAACTCTGTAAATTTCATTTAAGAGCTATTTTGGAAACATTTGACTGCATGGTTTTGTGTTGCAAGAATTATTTAGTTGCAACCATCGGCAAACCAGTTGATAAACATAATATCCTTAATAGCGGGAAGAGGGAGGAGGAATCCGAAAGATCCCCCCCTTCTCTTTTCCTGAATGAACTCGAATTCGCTGGTTGGATCACATGATCACAATCATTGATGATAATCAAATCCAAGGCTCTCGTTTTTCCTCTTACCTCCTGCCTACTTTATTTGGATAATTCTTATTGATGATGGCGTCACTGGTCTCTTACCCTTTCGTGATATTAAGTCACATGCAAAAAGTTGTTTTCCGAAGATATTTCATTCAGGTCTGTCTTTGGAATAAACATGAAAGTAAAGTAGTCAGGAAACGTTTCAGAAAACGAAGTTCAAACAATTACGAAAAATTGTGACAAATGATAAATAATAAAAGAAGAGTCTTCCACTGATATACCACAGGACTGACTGGCTAATTTTGTAATTCATTCAGCACTGACTTCGTAAATTTCGCCCAAAATTACTGATCAGGAAGATTTTAAATGACATATCTTCTCCACGAGTCTCTTATTGGAGGAATTATATCCCACTATCGATTAGACGCGTGCCCAAGTTTATTATTATCATTAAAACACTAAGAAGGAAACATAGAACAGAAAATCTATTATATAAATAGGAGAAATATCAGAAAAAGAAATTTTTGTAAATAACGAATAATGAGTCCATAATGAATTTCTTAATGACTAATAAAGACGTATAAAGTCATTATTAATCAGTGATAATATCATGTCCTTGATTTTTTTGTGTATAGGATTTTTACAATAGAGGCAGGGATAATCTATTTTAGTTATTCTCTGGCATCAAATTGATAATTTTCTTATTCTAGACTAGGTGAAATTAATTCTTTGTGTAAACAGATTTAGCGACAATGGGAAGATAAATCGAACCTAGGCCTATAGGTCAAAAGACCCATTTCTGTGATGAAAATTGAGACCCATTTCTGAATGTGGTTAAATTTTGAGTTGGAAGACGTTCGGTTAATTTTAATAAAGTGCACGAATTTAAACAGTTCTAAGTCCCGTCTTCAAAAAGATCCATCTACAATGGAACATCTTTTGAAATTGTCTTTAATCCTGGATTTAGGGACATCGACCTTGAAATTCAAATAGCACATAAGTTAATTGTTTGGTTTACTGATCAAAAACCTTATTCCCTAGAGCCCAGGAGATGCGAATTTCACTTTTTAAGAAGTTAAAATTTTGTGGAGTAATGAATAATTCTGAGAGAGGTAATGGAAAAAATCCGTCATGTGGTTGAATCGGTTATCATAAAGTAACTCTTACATCCACTTTTGAGGTAGAATCTCTGACACCAAAGCAATTGGGTGCGAAAAGTAATAAAGGAATCGCAACATTTTGAAAAGACGAATTTCTTAAACCTTCTCTTAGAGTGTAGAAAAAATTAAACAATTCGTTTAACATAAATTCCATTTTTTTTTCTTTTCTTTTCTTTTTTCTTTTTTGAATTCCAAATACAGAAAAAAGAGTACACTTTGCTTAATGAATTACAAATATTAAATAATGTTATTAAAATATTGTAATTAATGGTTTTAATTCTATTTTTGCCCTGGAAAAACCATTTTTAGTTATAGATTATTTAAAAACCAAAAGTAAAATTTTATTTCAATAATAGAATAAAAAATCTACTGTCATAACTTTTTCCTTTTTTTTTAAATGTTGATTAAATTTTTAAACAACATGTTTCTTTAAAATAGAAAACTAGAAAAATAGTTAATCAATCAAACCCATTGCATTTTCTTTTATCTGGTTTTTTTTTAAGTGTAAGCAAGGAAACTAAATTTGATTCTGTGCTCGTATAGGATTTTGCCAAAGATTGTAGATAAAAGGACCCTTAAACCAGTGATTCAAGTTCCTTTTCTCCCATACAAAAACTTTTTAAGGGTTTTAATGAAAAGGATATCATTGATTAGTGCAGATCAAAATTAACCCATTCATCTTAATTATACAATATGGTATCTTTGAATACAAGCTAGACTCAATGAACAGCCTCTATAAATTAATAAAGTTCTATTCAGTAGAAATAAGCTCAAATCTATCAATTTTTATGGACATATAAAAATTAATATATTTGAGAAATTATAAATATATCAATTTTTTGATATTGTCATCGTATTTAACGAAATAAAACTCTAGTGTTATTTTGGAAATATTAAACAGAATCATAAATCATAATTACAAATAACAATTTAAATAGCCATATGTATTTATGAATACTGTTGTTCTTTTTCACTTCATTTCCTTATTCTTTCCCTTATCCTCATTAAAGCGAAAAGTAATGGAATTAAAAAATGCATCCTAAATTTTGCTGGACGGCAAATAACCTTGCCTGCTTTTTTTTCAGAACAATTGTATTTTTTAAACTTATGATTATTTAATAAATTTGGTTTTATTCTAAGTAAGTACATTTTTTAGATAAAGCAATGTAAATATACTTCTAATTACACAATAGAATTATTAAAAAACCTGTCCTCATGAATAAATCTTCGAATACTTCAAATTTACTTTTTTTTATTTTGTTGAAAAAACTGTTATTTGTCATGATCGTATGTATAAAAAATTAGAAACCTATTATAAGTTGAGAAAATAAGTAGTCACTGAGATTTATATTATAAATTAGAAACATAAATATATTGAATTCAAAAAGTTTTTTAATTTCAATATATTTTTAGATGTATTAGTATTTTATATATCTTTCCCTTTTTCTTGTTCTTCCAAAATGCTACTCTATCTGATAAACCGTTAATCTGGGTAAATTAAGAAACTATTACGAGTTTAAGAAAATAACTTTCAAAAAGAACTACGCGTAGCAAAAATATTTTTACCAGCAAAAGAATAGTCTTTTCCTAAGAAAAGAAATTACATTGAAATTAAGCATGGTTTTGTACTCAGCAATTCATGTAACGCAACAACGCTTTAAATCTATTTCTGTTCCTCTTCCAACAGATTGCTTTACGCCATAAATTTAAATCTAGAGAAATTAAGAAACTCTTACAAATGTTAAATAATAACATAACACTTTAGAAAAGTAATTTTTTCCGTATAAAATAACTATATCAAAATTAAGAATTATTTTGTTATAAGTAATCTATCACGGGATATAATATTTTAAATCTCTTTCTTTTCTATTTATTATAACTGATAATCGTTAATATGGGGAAATAAAATAATTATTATGAGTTTGGGAAAAATAACATTCAATAAGTTTGACATTTAAAAAAAGTACTTTTTGCTAAAACATAATAATTTTTTCTTGGCCAAATTTTTATGAGCAACTTATCTAGAGCGATTTTAATAATTCTTTATAGCAATATTTTTTAAACATTCAGTGATTTCATCACGAATCATAATACAAGAAATATAAATAGATGAACGCGTGCAGGAAAATGTACAGGAAAGAAGATTATGCTGTCTACATAAAAAAATTAAATATCCTTAATAGCGCACATGAGCTCAAAATATTATGTTGCTCATGAAGTCGACCTTCTCTTTGTTAGAGCTATTGTAGTAATTCTTTATAGCAATGTTTTTTAAACATTTAATGATTTCGTCGGGAAACATAATACAAGAAGTTAGAGACAACATCGAATCATAATATTTGTGAAAATTTCATCACCGAATACTTGCAGGAAAATGTACAGAAAAGAAGAATATACTGTCAACATACAAAATGTAATATCCTTTATAGCGCATAGCAGTTCAAAATATTATGTTTCATATGAAATTGAACTTCTCTTTTGTTTATGACAAAAAGTAGAATTGTTTTTCCAGTTTTCAATCCATTATATGTTTCGAAACGTTCTGCATAAGATCTTTCATGTCCTAATTATATATTTTTCTATACAGTTCATAAACCACGAAAAATGCAGATGTTACTAGCTGAATATAATAAACTCAACTGAAAATTATTTTTTATTTATATTTTATTAATTTTCCATATTCTCTCTGCGCATGAATTATAGCAAGCGTCTAGAAAATAACTGTGAATTTCAATTTGAATGTTAAAGGTTAATGCGAATCTTCATGGGAAAAATAAATCAAATTAAAACAATCTCCATGAAATATTAAATCCATATTGCATTCATGAAATAAATAACTGTCCTATTTCTTATAATTGTTTTTATCGGGATTAGCGTCTCTTATTCCAGATTTTATTGTTAGAAGTGTAAACTAATACCAGCATAAGTAGATGAACCTATGAAACAATAGTCAGTTCCTTACATGGAAAATTGGGACAAGACCCATTGACCACAAGGCACAAGGAATTCGGTAGCGTAGGCCGGCGCATCACGTTTTTGAAGCCTTTTCTTTAATCTGCATATAAAAATACATTACAGAGACGCAGGTGTGACTACTATAAATTCACCTAGACACAAAAGTAACTTTCGATTTCAAGCCATACATATGCGAAATCATGGTGAATCCCTCCATTTCTGCAACTGTGTAAAAAGAATTGAACATGAAAATGGTAAATATTCAATTTGTGGTTCCAATTTTCCTATGACCTCTCTCTCTCTTCTTTCGAGTTTGAGGTCGCTGCAGTGATTCATCATCACATTCTTCTTTCCTCTTTTTTTCTGCCTCAATGAAGTAAAGGAGTCAAATGCAAATGAGATTGGAAATGCAAAGGCGAGAAACAAAAGAGTCTGCTGCTTTTTGTGCGCGAGTGGGATCCAGAGTCAAATGAGCGTGCCATTGCGCAAATAGGGTTCGACATCCGGCTGCGGAAAGCGTTCGCTAATTAATCAAAAGCGAGCGATGGAACATAAACAGAAATGGTGGGACAGCTACGAAGTGCTAATTTGATGGATTGTATGCACAGTCGCAAAAAAGGGCAAGGGAATAGAATGATTTATAGACTTTATGGCACTTAAAGAAATATTTAGCTCAGAAGAGCACCAAAAAGAAGTTTCTGCAAAACAAAAACAATTGTAATTGACATCATAGAAATGAACAAACATTTCATGACTGTGATTTTAATGATATTTCAAATAAAAATAGGAGTTGTTGAGATAAAAAACTGCAAAGACTAACCGGAATTACGACGAGGACATGAAATGAAACGATTTATAAAGTATAAAGAGGATGCGAGAATTCAAATTTGCTTATTATTAGTTTGGAATACTGTCTTTCAACCTGCTGATTATATTGCCTTGGTGGCTTGTAGATATTCACAAAACGCAGGATTCTCACTAATCTAATATATAAAATGAATTTTTGTTTGTCAGTATTTTATGCGCTGCCTTACCATTCATCCAATTAAAACAGTTTAGGCAACTTATAGCTTGTACTTGTGCAAAGATTATAAGCTTGGTAAAATTATTTTATTTAATGTATAAAAATCAATGTTTGCTCCAATTTTATGTGCTGTCGTACTGTTGTTCATCTGATGACGATAAAATTTTGCCAACTTATTTGCATGAACCTTGAATATCCATGTTTTTCACACTGTCTGTTGTATGCTCACGATTCGGACAACCAAAAAGTTTATTCTTTTTGCTGAAGACAGAAAAATAAACAAAAAATATTGTATATACTGAAATGTACTTGAGTAATAAAGTAAGAAAAACCCGAATAAATACTATTCATATTTTTCCTTTATATGCCATTCAGGGTTTTTTTTAGTTATATTAACGTCCAGTTGTAAAGAAACACTAGGGCTATTTTGTTATATGTCATTCAATTTCATTGAATGTAGCCATCGTCAACAGGAAAATAAATAACATTCTTTCAATAATTTCAAACTAAACAAGAAAATTATTTCAGATTTCAACTGACATTCTCATAATTATTTATTATATGGCAATAATGCGCTAGTACTAAATGAATTTGAACTTGAGTAATTTAAAACTAAAGACATCACTTTTAACTTTAACTGGCAAAACTAGCTAGGAGCTATAAAATGTGAATATATTTCCATCGTAGAAATTATACAATGACCTATTTTGCTTGAACTTCCTTATGGTGATCTATCACATTTGTAACAAGCAGTACTTTAAGAGAGAAACAATATGAAGACTCGCCTCATAATTCACAGTTTTGCAAAACATCTGAAAATGTATTAGAAAACATCATGGATTATATTAATAAATATTATGATATTGCGTACAATTATATTTTCAGGAAGTGTATAAAATCTGATGGCCTAATGGAATTGTATTTCCTTTAGTTCCATTGTAAATAGTGATTTTCAATTAATTTAAATCCCATTACAGATAATTTTTATACATATGTTTTTTATCAAAAAGAATATGGACAAGAATGAACAAAATTAAAATGAAAGAAAAAATCAGTATATTAATTGCAATTAGCATAGTAAAACAATTATTTTTTAATTAATATAGAAAGTAGTAAAGGAAAGAAAGGAAAGTTTTTAAAATATTAAGAAAATTGTTTTCAGATTTTTCCTATAGGAAGTATAGCTCACACGCCTGTTTAAAATAAAATCAAAGGTTAAAGAGCGAAATGATTCTTAAACATATATAAATGCTTTTATTATGAAAATCTTTCCTTTTAGTTTAGAGCCAAATTACCCATTTATTAAAGCATAAGGATTTTCTGAATTGTATAAGTTATTTCAATTTGGTTGGATATTCAATTAACATTTCTCGTTTATTGAAAAATTATGCGAAACGTCTGCGTACATAAATGTAGGCAAAGAAATATAAGTACTCTCTTTAGAAAAGAGTCAGGAGATGACATATTCAGGGCACAGTTTAAATAAAGTGTAGATTTTATTATTATTATTATTATCGCCAAGATACTAATTGATTGAAGTAAAACTGATTTTGATGATTCTGACTATGTATGATTTTTATTACGTTTTATCGTGCATACAGTTTTAACTTAAAAAGAAATATTTTTGTATCTTCTATTAGTAAATTATAGCTACAGATAAAATTCATTTAACTGCTTGGCTTTACTCTCTTTTGTACGGGATAAGTAAAATATATTGAATTTTTTTCAGATTCAGTAGATTTAGATTTTAAAATGTGATTCACATAAATCTGTAGCATTATTTTATGGACCTTTGAAGTTGACATTAAATTTTAGAGTAGTTGGGCTCTGATCCCATTTTAGCAAAGGGCTCATGATAAAAAGGGGAATGAGAGATCTTTTGTTTACTGAAGCTACATTATCACTCCTGAATAAAACTTGAGATAGAAATTTGATGAAATTTCAATGTATAGCGAAAAGATATTCATGTGGATTTTCAAGAGGAACAGTTTCATATTTGGACTTGGTTGACTATTCGGTTTTATTCCATCTTGTTCTAGACAAAAAGAAATTGGGATTTTTTAAAAATATTGTCGGAATGATATAAAGTTCACTAAATAATTCGGAAATAATATTATTTCGGAGCGTTTTGAAGTTCAAATTAAGACAATAATTTCAAAATAATAAGACGCAAATTCCATTTTATATATCATCTCTGGCCCAAGACTCATGATAAAAAGGGAATGAAGAATATTTTGATTGCCGCTATAATATTACTCCTGTCTATAATCTGAGGTAGAAATTTGATTTAATTTCAATATATCGAGAAAAGCTAAACTTCATTAAGATTGTGGAAACATATTTAGTTTTTGATTAAAAAACAAAATTATCTTTGAGAATCCAGCTAGACTAAAGTAAGCAATCCATCGCTATAGTCATAAACACTAGTCTATCAATTATTGAAGTATGCAGATAGCATAGCCAAAGAATTGTATTCTTATTTTCTTTTTACCACCAATTCACCATTCTCAATAAGCCTTACACAATTAATAGATTCATTGACTTAACGTTTAAATAAATTTAAAATCAGAAAAATAACTTTCTGGATTCAAACAGAACCTCATGATTTTCAAGACTTATAAGCTAAATGATTGTTTTAATCATGAAGGACATATCATTCAATAACTACAATCGAAACGTTATGATTTACTTAATTAAGAATTATCAATTTCCGGGTCTTTAGTTTATGGATGAGCTTCCAAATCAGATAAAGATCAAAACTACCCCTTCGATACCAAACCTTGACCGCTTTCCCGAGCGTAGGTTCCTGCAAGTAAGCCTACGCGTCTTCACACACCGTCCTTGCCGCTACACCCCCGTCTCGAACACAATCAGACGAAGTAATCCGATAGTTTCCCCTGCAATGCAAATGAGTCTTCAAAACACCATAATGGATCTCGACTGCGACGTTAATATACCTAGAAAAGTTCGTAATGTGACTTTTTGTTTTTCCACAACCGGGGACTAATAAATTTATTGTTTACCTTTCACCTACGTGCCATTTGTTTATTGCGGACATTGGTTTATTGATTTTTCGCTCTTGTTTATCAAATGAAACTATTCTCTGTCTGTTTTTACTATTTAGGAAATATTTCATTAAAAGACAGCTTAAATAAACTAAACAATAATGAGTAATCGAAAGTGACTTTTGATCTTCAATGAACAGGAAGTATTAGTCGGTATATAAAAAGACTAAAATATTCAGCTTATATATGAGTTGGCGAAAATTTTGTTGACCTAGTTGTTGTTGTTGCTTGTTTATTCAAACAATGAGAGCACTTTAACATCCTTTTACTCTATATGATTTATACATAAAATCAATAATAGTGTTGTAAATTGATTGGGTTATCTTGCTTTTTAAATTATTTTGAGCATAATGAATTTATTTTTAATGGAATAAAATATTCAAGCATTAATTGAGATTAAAATCAATAAATTTTACATATATGCCTAATGTTAAAAAATTTTTGTTTTTGTTTTTTCGTTTCTGATTAGTCAATAAATAGGATTGCTAGCTTTCATTCTGTTTATCGATCATGCAAAAAAGACAAACATAATAAAATTTAGAAAAGTTTTGAATTTTTAATTCCTTTACGAATTAAAAATTCAAATTCATTAATTCCATTTGAAGTAAGATGCTAATTTTTGTTATTCTTATTATTAAAACATTCATTCCAAATAATCATGAATAGCAAAAACCTTCAGTAATTGAGAAGAGGAAGTAGAAGGTGGTGTTGAAAAAACTAAAAGGTTTTCAACAGTGTTTTGTGTTGGCGAATTTAGGTAGTCATCGTTTTGTCAATTATTAGTCAGAAAAATTCATTGGAACATATTTTAGATGTGGTATGAGTCATAATCATTTTATAATAAAAAATAATGCTTCAAAATAAAAACTTTGTACCTGTGTTTTTTTCCCCCAAAATTTCGATTAATTCTTACCTTTTACGAGAGTAATTTTCAAGTTAAATAGGTTGTTATGAAATTCATTATTTATATTGATTAGACTTTTAAACTATGTTAGGATTTGAAAAAAAAATTTAAACGCTTATTCAACAGTGGTTGTATCATTATTTGTTAATTAAAATATAGATTAAAGAAATGCTTTACAATTTACATTTAAAACAAATAAATTTTATAAATAGTTTAAATTAATTTTCTGGTACATGTCATATAAAATTGAAAATAGTTCTTTTTCCAAATAAGAAACTTTATTATAAAATTTTAAAAATAAATGAAATTGATTAATTAATTTATTTAAATTATTTAAAATTGTTTAGGCGGATTTTTTTATTTATTTCAATTATTTTTAAAAAAATTCTTAAAATCCAATTTTTTTTCTATTTATTAATTTAATGTTACATTTTTTAAATAAAATTTATTAATTAATTTATTAATTTTAATTAAGTTTTGCATTTTGCATATTCAATATATACATTATTTGACATGAATAAATTGCGTTTACTATAATAATATATTTTCTTTAAGAATCTAGAGTAACTAAAACAACTTTTGTAGTAACTTTTCAAAAGTAGTTGTTTTCTTAAAAAAACTTAAAAATATTTCAACTAACAATATTTTTCTATATATTCTTTGATAATAACATTTTTTTTCGTTCTGGATAAAAGAGATAAAAAGATTAACTAGCTTTTTTAAAGTAAAACGTTTATTTCAGTCTGATAAGTTTACAATGATTATAATGCCAGCATTAATAACAGAAATTATCCAAATATAAACTACAGTTTAAAATCATGACATCATCCAAATGTAAACTACAGTTTAAAATCATGACATCATCCAAATGTAAACTACAAATTATAATCATGAAACCATTCAAATGTAAACCACAAATTACGATCATAAAATAATCTAAATGTAAACTGCAAATTACAGTCATGAAATAATCCAAATGTAAACTGCATCCAAATGCAAACCTCAAATTACAGTCATGAAATAATCCAAATGTAAACTGCATCCAAATTTAAACTTCAAATTACAGTCATTAAATAATGAATATGTGCACTATAAATTTCAATCATGAAATCATCGAAACCGTAATTTCTTTGAAAAGGCTGAGTAAATTTAGAAACTGGCACTAAAAAATGTGGTACTTAAATTTTATATTTTAAAAATGGCAATAAAATTCATAAAAATTAGAAATGATAATTAAATGCAAATTTATTCTTAAAATGTACTTCATAATTTGAAACATGATCAGAAAAGAACAGTTTATAGCCTCTAGTAGTCTGATGTTAAAGACGAAGCATATCATTAGAACCTTTAATTAAAAAAATAGAAAAGCGATATGAAATCAAAATAAATTTAGTTTTGCGTATTTCTAAGCAGTTTGAAAAAAGCAAAAAGTAAATTCTAGGTAATTGAAAATTAGGCTTCTAGTTTTGGATAGGGAAAATAAATTCACTGTAAAATTAAAGATGAACAAAGTATTGGATTAATTTTAGTTAAAAATGCAATTTTGATAGTTATACGCATAATTGAGAAATATTATTTAGTTATTCTCAGTTTTCTTTAATTTTTGTAGCATACAAAATGTAGAATTATTTTTGGTAAATAATAACTGGTATTGTATATATTTTCATCAGTCTATTTTAGTAAAAAAATAATCTCAGGATTGATGGAATGAAACATATATTTTAACATAAGTTTCACGGATCATACTGAAAATAATTTTCTTCCATTTTAAAGCCATTATTTTATTTTTAAAAGGTATTTATATTGAATAATTTATTTTCTATATACAGGAATATATTGAAATATGGACTGATCTTTGAGATTAGAGTGCCATTATAGGTTTCTCAAATTGATTATGGACAGATTAGTAAAATTTTTATCATTTTAATTTAAATCTAAATGTTGGAAATGTAACAAAAGCAACAATATATCTGGTAAAACTCAGGTATTAGCTTGCAGTAACTAGTCCTTCTATGCAGTTATTCACATCCTGTGAAACTGGTTTCCAGAGATTTGGAATCAGTGGAATACCTGAATCAGTGCTAATTCTATTGACTCTTCAGATAACTATTATGGATTTAAAAATTTAGTCTGGCTTAAAATAATTGAATAGCTGGTATTTTCTTAAAATATCATTTAAATCAGTATACACTCTTGGCACTTGAAAAATATGGATCTATTGATTCTTTGGAAGTATATCCCTTCAAATGCTGTGACGGAATCATTTTAATGCAACTGCATATTTAATGCACTGCCAAGTCGAAGAATTGCAAAAATTAGATTCTAAAGACATAAAATCCAATACTGTAAGCCCAGCTCATAAACAAATAAATATGTGCAAAATATTAAAAAAAAAAGTAACACAACGAATGATCTTTCCAATAATTACAGGTTTTAATGAAGCAAGATTAATCCAGCAAAGGATAATATAATATCTAGTATTGGGAAAAATGGGATTATGTTGATACAAAGTCCAATACGGTAAGTCCAGTTCCTGTAAGTAAATAAACATGTGTAAAATGTTTTTTAAAAAGTAAAGCAACGAGTGATCTTTTGTGTAATTGTAGGTTTTTGTGAAGCAGGATCAATCCAGGAAGAGATAATAGAATATCTACTCTCGTTAATCACTAGAGAAGGTACCAATTGTACTTCTATTAAAATCCTTTGGTATTTTGGCAGTGAAATTTGAAAAATATAGTGATGTTTTTCCGATCATGTTATTTCATTTCTAGAAAAGATCACATATTCAGCTTAAGAAGCAACCACATTCATCAGCCAATAATTGAGCTGTCACTACTAGCCAGGGGAAAACCCATACTTGTGTTTTGTGTCCGCTCAACTTCCATCCCCATATTTCTCGTGAATCTTTTCTTGAGGTTTCCAATTACACCTATGACCGCTCCAGATAACATCCCTTGCAAGTGCCCAGAAGCAAATTACCCATTCGATTCACGGTTTCCGGTAAAAATGAAGCCATTCTCTTCCCAAAAATAAAGAAGAAAAGAAACATTTTTTTACTTGAAATGAAAACCGTCCAAAACTAGACTTCTTCAATTCTTATGCTCCGAGAAGAAGCCATAGACTTGACCTCCACAACAGATAGCTTTCATCTTACCTTTCGAAACTTGACGTTTGTTTAAAGTGCGTATGACTGGTTCATCTGAAAGAAGAAAGGATAGCTGATGTTGATGCACCTTGTTTTCAATAGGTGGAGTCAGAATGAGTAATTTGCTGCTAGATTTTAAACTGCTTCAATTGAAAAAGACGCTTCTAACTTCTCCATGCTGAAGAAGAACTGACCACGTTGGGTCTGACAAGTTTAGTTTTCAATTAGAAAAAACAAGTCCTTTCAAAAAGCTTACAGATTACAAATTAGGGTTCTTTTCTTGTTATTTAGAACTCCTTGGAAGAAAAATGGCATTTTAAGCAATGCTAGATTAAATTTATGACAAATAGTTTTTTTTTTTTTTTTTTTTTTTTACAGCAACATTTTTAGTTTTAACCTGCTGTTGTTTGGTTGCACAGTAAGAGCTTGCAAAAATTTCACAAGAAAAAGAAACATTAATAAAATTGGTGCTATATATTTTATGGGCATATTGTATATGCTTTTGAATTTTTTCAATATATTATGGGCTATTATATTATCTCTGAAAATAAACTTGTAATCAAATTATTTGGAAATGATACACATATTTAAATTAACACATTACTTTTAAATATCATTTAATGACAATAAATGTTAAGCACTCATAGTTAAAATATCTTTGCAAATTATAATGGAAATGATATAAAGACCTCATTTCATATTTAAATCAGTTTTCAAAATAAATATTATAAAAGGTTTCTTGATATACGAAACATTATTGTACAATAACTGCTGCTCAATGAGGTCATTGCAAAATTAAAGAATTATGATAACATTACCCAACTGGTAATAATAACCGAATAGAGAAGAATTAATTATTTTTTATCACATCAAATGAAAAAAGCACTTATTTCATGACTGTAATTTATTACAAAAATAAAAGTTGAACAACTGATACCTATCGAGAATTACTGCTTCAAACTTTACTTATATATTTTTCTTACTCTTACACTTTGTTATTATTATTTTTTAAAACTTAGACGCAGGCTTGGTTTTAAACCAAATGAATGGTTCACTCATTTTTGGATTATTTCTCCTCTACCATCGTATCAATATTTATGACTTGATAATGGTTATAAAAAGCTTAAGAATTACCGTAAGCTTTAGTACTGACCACCACAAGCTGCGTCGCCAATATTAAAAACTCCCGCAGCAAACATTTTTGATCCAACCCCACTTTGAGCTATAAGCAATATTGAGTGTATTTAAAATGACAATCAAATAAAGAATAACATAGTTTGGCATCATTTATTAATGAAAAATGTAAATTCCTTTCTCTCACAAAAATACTTACTTTTAAATACTTACTTTACACAAAAATACTTACAATCAGTTTATTCCAAATCATCCTAATACTATTAAGAAGCATGTTTTAATCCAAATCTAGGTTATTGTACTATGAGAAGGCCAGAAATCTGAAATAATTTAAGCTAGCAAACGGTTGTTAGAGCCAAATAACCTTTTAGATCAAGTCCAAACTTTTTTATTGAACAACATCCCTTACATTCATCAAATCAAATCTACTTCCAAATTTCGATACCGAATATAGCGGAACATATCAAACAAAATAATACTTTGATTGATTCGTTTTATCACTGGAGTGCTACATGCGTATGAAAATTTTATATATTGACAATTATTAATTCATTGTGAAATCTGTTAACTTTTATTTACTTTTAATACTCACGTGTGAGAAAGTGCGATGGCGTGCAGTTCTTACAATTTCAAAAGATCGGATCAGAGTTATTTATGTTTTTTATTCAACTTCAACTTTCCATTATTATTTGCCGATTCTTAACAGCTGGAGAATTTTTTTATGCAAATACTAAAAACGCCGGGCAAGTAAAAAAGTAGTAAAAATATCTGAAAAATTAAGGTGTTGATAATTTCTTTACAGCTAAATAACATTATATTAAACTGAAAAGTTTGTACCTGTTTTATTCAAGCAAACATATTCTTAACTTACATCGAGTTCATCTAGCATTATAAATATTTAAATTATTTTTTACAGCACAATTTATAAATACACATTCATTTACAATTCATTCAAATATGTTACATTCAACTGCTAGTTTCTTCTGTTACTGCTTACTAATTCAAATCACATAAGGCTTATACTGAAGGAACCAGAATAAACAAAGTTGTCGAGTATTGTTATTTTACATCATTTACTGTCTATTATAGAGTAGTAATTCTAATTATAGATGAATAATTTAAAAAAATATAAATATTTTCATTTCTAACTATTTTTTAAAAATTTAAATAGCAAATCACTTATTTTAAGAGAATCAGTTGAATAACAAAAACAAAATTTTTCTTTGTGTTCAAAAGAAATGCAATAATGCATTTGAAAAAAATGCTTCTAATTTAAAATGATGTAGTTTATAATTTAAATTCGATATTGAATTTCAAACTAACATCTTTGTCAAAATTTTTAGGAGATTTATATTTGATTTTTCTTAAACGAATTTCCACAAACTCTTGATATTTTATAATTTTTCAAATGAAATTCTGGCATACTTCAAATACATTTAATTAATTTCATTTTCTGAGATCTAACTCATTTAATCAAATTAATGGAAATGCTAATACTTTTGGCAAGAAAAGAAATGCACTATTTGTAACTTCATGACTTACCAGCGGGTGACCGAGCTCCGCTCGGAGAAAACAGGTATCGAAGCTAACTCGAAGATTTAAATTTTCAATTGTGATTTATCAAAACTATACATGCCATAAGAAAATTTGTGAAACCATTGGTGAAAAGATAACCGGTTAAAGTGCACCATTGTAAACTATTCTAAACAAAGTTAGAGTTTGGAAAGGGAACTATTCTATACAAAGGTAAAGTAAAAGTAAAGATTGAAGTGTGTTGAAGTTCAATATTTTTGACAAATTTATTTAGAAAAACCAAACATATATACATACATAAGAAACATATTATAAACCTATAACAGCATAAACATAAAACTTTATTAGTTCGTCATATTGGCTATAGATGGCAGCACATAAGTAGCCATTATGGCGAACTAATAAAGTTTGAAAATATCCTATCTGTAACACCGAGCTGCTCTACCGTAGCGCTTCAAAACCGGCGCCAATCGATTCCTCGTGGCCAAAAACCCCAGACCCCCAAGTTTACCGGAGTTTATTAATTCTGGGGCGATTTTCGACTTGGCAACCATTCCTCGTATTATAGTATTAGATAGATAATAATCAGTACGTGAATTTTCAATTTATTAGGTAAGCACTTTTAACCATGATAAATGTATTCATTCGTTATTTGATTTTTAGTATTCCTTTTTTCTTTATAGTAAATGACAAAATATTAACGACAAAAAAAAGAATCAATATAATTGTCTTAAATGAAGAAAATAGCTTACTTCAAGCATATTAATCTTAAGACACGTTTAGTCAATAAGCTGAGTTTCTCTGTGTAGTTTCAAAACGTTTTGTAAACAAATCATTGTTCATCCGCGAAATGTTATTAAATATTGATTTTCTAAAATATGCATTACAATTTCAAAGAAATTGTATTGTGAAACATTACAACGAAGTTTTTCATGAAAAAGTGATAATGTTTGTAGATTCACAATTGAAATGTATAATAGGTTCAAATAAAACTATTAAAAAATCATTAATGATGGCATTCTTTTTTCAATATTATAATTTTTATTTTGAAATAGAAATAATATCAAATTTATGGTCAAAACATTGCCTATTGGTGCAATTTATGTATATATAGTGGAATTGAGTTATACATTGAATTAAATTCTTATATAAAAATAATTCCCCAAACCAAAACAATTAGTCTTCCATAGCATATACTGGATTCATTTAATTTATACTTTTCTTTTCTTTTCAAAAACCCATGATCTCTAGATGCCTCCTCAAGGGTCACCATTTCTCAGTCATTCACCATTTTTGAAAAAAAAAAAAAAAATCAAAAACTTTACTTTACCTCCGAAAGAGAAAATGCCTTGACATAGGTTCCCAGCCACAACCACTGTATAGATTTTAGAAGATAATTTATTTCTTTTGAAAGCACATAATCTTTACATTCATCTTCAATAGTCTTCTGTCTATTATTTTCAACATAAATCTTAAAACAACATTTTGTCGGAGTCCCTAGACTCTAATAAAATTTTAATTTCAACAGAATAAATTTTGTCGATTTATTTCACCACTCTGCAATTACGGTAACACATTTTAAATTTTGCCTGTATGTCCCTTGTTACTTTTTAGTACACGGAGTGTACAAAATTATTATAATAAAAATTTCCGAAATCAGAATTTTGACAAATCATCATGATTCAGACTTCTTAGCATCCGAAAATCACATTTTTTCAGCTACGTCTGTCGATCTGTTAACACGATAACTCAGCAAAACTTTGAGTTAAACATATAAAATTTGGCATGTGTACTTTGAACCAAATGTAAAGATTTGTATCAAATTTTGGATAAGATTCCTTTAGAGAGAGCAGTTTGTCGGGGTGTCGAAGAATAAGCATAATATAAGTAATATACTGTACTAGTACTACGTAAAACTTAAAGTACTCGGATTGGAATTTTAATGCATATCTCTTTCAATATTTAACTCTTCTTTTCAAGAATTGACTTTCTGTTATGTAAGCGCAATTTTCTAAAAACGCAATGACTTAAATGAATTAAATTAGGTACCATCTGAATACAATTGAAGTTTTATGTCAAATTTTGGTTCCATGAATAGATAAAAAGTCCTGTATATTGACTTTCGGTGACCTGCTTGTTTACAATACGCCATTGATTAATAGCCATATATCTCCAGATAAAATTGGTAAAAATGCTCAAATTCACATAATTGATTTTTAGTAATATTGCTTCCTAATGGCCTACAAATAAACAAATATCAATATTCTTTACCCAAGGACAAAAGTAAAATTCTGGGCATTTATTGCCTTGCCTAATTTGGAACGACAAAATTTTTAATAAAAAAGCATATGAGAAATTCCAATGAAATCTCTGTCTCTTATTTTACAACAAAATAAAATTCAAAAATTTGTTTAGATAGTTTTATGAAACTCAATTATTTCTTAAGAGTTTGATAGTTCTTGAAATCTCTATAAATAAGCTTACATATTAGTGGAAATCTCTAATTTAAAACGAAATGGAAATTACTCTTAGCAACGTACTATCTCAAGCAGAAACAAGGAAACAGGAAAATAAAATATTTGTTTATTTTGCATTTTATTAAATAAAAACTGTTACCTAATTTTCAGAGGAAAACCAAAATATTTTATAAAATAATCTGCTTTACAGTTAATCTACGCCTACTATTCTGCTCCAAAACTTTGACCTACAATTACAACTCTTGTCTCCGGTTTCTTCCCCCTCCCCCTTTCAGTGACGGTTTAGTGAAAAGGAAGCAAAATAAAATGAAGAAAATAATGAGCAACGGCGAAGAGACGTATCACGCGTCGGTTCAGAGGTTATCACAGCAGGACTGCCCGCTGATTGGTGAACAAGGAATTCCAAAACTTCTGTTTTGTCACTGCTTCCGGTGGACACCAATTATCAATTCTCGCTCTTTGGCAGAAAGAGGGATAAGGAAGGAAATCGACTGTTTTCTGAGGTTATAGAGAGGCTGAATATCGTTTTTATGGTAAAAGTAAATTATGTAGAGTTGAATATTAATTCATTTCCTTATTTATTTTTTTCTTTTACTTTGTCGCTATGATCAGAAGTTTATGATTTTAGATCCACTCATTATGTGGTTTATCAAGGCTATAGTTTTCATCAAAAGTATGATTTAAATTGACTGTGAAATCATTTTTAATAAGCAGGTTCAAAAAGTGTCAAATGTAGCGTTAATTCAGGATTAAAATAATAATTGCTGCTTTACGAGAAATTACTATTTAATTACGTGTTTCCAAAACAACCAACGGGAATATTCTGCTGGACATTTTTTTCGCATGGTAGTATAATCAACTCTCCCCCTCCCCTTCGCGTAAAAAAATCATTACCTTGGACAAAGGCGTGGACCCTGTAGATACCACTCTTTTATTTATTTATATTTTTTTAGGTTCTAACTGTAAACTTTATGTGTGCCAACAAATAATAAATTCTTAGCAATGTAATTCAATATTCAATGTATAGTGGAAGGAAATTTCAAATGGAAAATATATAAGAACAAATGCAAAACAAAAGAAGCTCTTCCTCGCTCACCCCCCTCCAAAAAAGAGCAGGGATATATACAAAACAAAACACTAAAAAAATTGCATTTAAATTAAAAAAATTCAGTTATTTAAATTATACAAGAGAAAAGCTTCAGAACTCAATCAAAACAAGATATTCGAAATACAAATATATTTCAAAATTCAGATGCATCGATGAGTTTATTTTAAAATGTGGTGATGGTCTACATTTTTGATGATATAACTGTTTCATCATTCATTTTTCTAAATTGTTACATTTTTTAATTATTGCATTTATAATCATCTGAAATTACAACCCGACAAACGATTTTTTTCACGTGGACTTATTTCCAGGATTGATTCTAATTTATATCAACGAAAAAAAAGCAGCTTGATTTAAAGGAAAATTCTTGAATACAGGAATCCAATAGCCAGTTAGTAAGAACAATCTTCCCGAATTGAAATGGTGTCAAGATTTATTATGAATTGATAAAAACTTATACTATTGGCTTGAATTTTACTTCTAAGAGGAAAGTTCAAAGTAAAATAATAATAATAATAATAAAATTTCAAGTAAAAGTGGATCGAAATTGTTAATTTTGAATGAAGGTACAATCAATATGGTTTACCTTTTTTTAAGGGTGGGGGAGATTAAAAAATAGTGCTTTAGTTGAAAAGTTGGAATCAAACGAGTTCACGAGATTTTTTCTTTGTCATTGAATAAATGGACTCGTATAATTTTATACTCATTATAAACCATAATATTTACAATTGCATTAAAAAAGTTGTTTTCGAAAGAATTGTACTTCCGTAGAGTCGATATACGTAGAGTAGGGTTTCTTTAATATGATTTTAACAGACAGTTAATCATACAGAAGAAAGGATAGTGAAAATAAAGATGTCGCTCTGGTTATCTGACAACGGCTCAAAAATTTAAAAGATCAGTTACAAAATAGACTTTAGTATTCATAATATGCAGATAATTTTACAAAACCAAACTCCTGCAAAATGTATGAATGAAGAAATTTCAAAATGTTCTTTAAAAATTGGAATTCCAAAGAACCATTAATAAATTGCTTGCCTACCTTTCTACCCTTTGAAAAATCAATTTCTTCAAGTTATCCATATTAGTATTTAAAACTAATTTTTTTCCAGCTATATCGGAAGATTAATGAATCTAAGATACCTAAAAATGTTAAGTTATAAAGAATTAATAGCAAAAACGATAGTAGTCTTTTTTTTTCTTTTGCGGTTGATTTATTCTCAAAAAAATACGACTAACAAAAAAAATAGATGAATAAAAAATCCATTTAAGATGGAAAAAATAGCAAAAAAATTATCTGATTAGTTTTCCTAATAAAAACTATCAATTTCTTTATGTGTCAGAATTTGTTTTTTTATAAACTTGGAGTCCTTATTTGTTAAATAAGAATTCTATTTAATTTCTGTAAGGTTGTAAATCGAATAAAAAGTCGTTACAATGATAATAACGCAATAGTAGAATATAATATAGTTAATAATATCACGATACTTATAAGACAGCAGAACCAGGGAGATATATGTTTATATCCGTTTAATTTTATGAGACTGACCTCCATCAGAGAGGTTTATGAACATAATGAACAGAATATATACAAGATGGTTAAAATAGGCTTTTTCATAGGCTTGACAAGATAGTAAAAATAAGCTTTGACACAGGCTTGAGAAGATAGTAAAAATAGGCTTTGAAGGAGTAATCTGACAAAATCGTGTAAATAAAGTCATATACAAATTATTTAGCTGAAATTAAATTATAACTAATACCCTAATGAACCAGCTGGTCACCAAAGGTGATTAGAAGAAAATAAGTGTAATGTCAGGACGTAAGATTTGTTAGTAATGATCCTGTTTACTGATTTCAAATCAAACGTGATGCCATTCAATCAGTCAACTTAAGAAATATTACTATCTTTTGTGCATTTTTTGACTTATTATTATTTTTTTGACAGAAATATGTTTATTATCTAGACCAGTATATAATTCATCCATCTAGACAGTGAAATAATCCATGATGTATATAAAATATTTTGGACACATTGAGATTTAATGGATTTGAACAAATTATAAGGCAAAGGAGAATTGCCTCAATGGTTTCTTTATGGCACTGGCTCAGACTTCGGTAATTTTTCATTGAAGTAGAAAGAGTATGAAAACAGTGTAATAATAGTAATAATAATGGCTAAAATGCTAAGCACTGGTTAAGATTCTTCAATTTTATCCTACCTATTTGCTTTAAACATGGCCTAATAAAATTTAGAATTTTAAATTATAGCTATAAGCAGAGTTAAATATATTTTATTGATGCAGAAAATGTTTATTTCAACATTATACCAAAAAAAAAATGTGTTAAATATTTACATCAATTCTAACCTAAAATTTGTGCACTTTCAGAAGGATAAATTTCTGAAAATCGACCATGTGAATGGATACTGAATAAAAAAACTGATGCATCAATTAACTGGAAAAATATATTAGCTTATAAATTTCTTAGTCACATAATATTTTAGATAGTAATATATTTTCCTGCGGAATCCTGGAATTTATCATAACATACATACAGAAGAAAAAGCCTTTTTTTGGACAAAATGAAGGAAAAAAAATATTATTCAATTATAATGGTGAATATACTGATTTTACTTATATATATATATATATATATATATATATATATACAAGTTTTCAAGAAATTTAAATTAATTAAGTGGTTTTTTTATTTCTTAAATATAAGGAGCCTTATGATTTAAATTAAATTTTAAGAAAAAGAAACTATATTTGTATTCTTAATGAAGACGTATCAACTATAATTTATTACATTGTATCAAAATCCGTTAATATTCATGAAATTATTAACGGTTCTATCTATAAAATAAGGCGTGAATAGTGATTAAAATGAGCATGCTTGGAGTGTCAAACATTCATCACGAATTTCTATTCTAGATGAAAAATTACCAATATGAAGAAACTTTTGATTTAAAAATCTAATCACAAAAGACCTACGCTTCTTCATAGAATAGCTACTTAACTTATGAATCGAATGCATTATCACCTGCATATTGCTACACATTCGAAATTATCACCTACCAAACGATTTTGACGTCTTCGAAAATATCGTTATACATTATTCATCACACGGCTTTCTTTTGAAGAGAATATTCAATTGATAGCGGAACTTGTTGATTTTCCTGCAGAGGTGGCAACAGTGGCTAGATCGTTTTTTACAATGAGGGGATAAGCAGAAGATGATTGATCTTTGCCATCAAATCGGAACGAAGACAAGCTAACAGCAAACAAAAACATAACAAAAAGAAAAGAACGCCACCTATCCTCGGTAACATTCATTACTTTATAGAACGTACAATCTGTTATTGATGATTCCAACGCATCTCTACACCCTGCGGCTCGGAACGAATTATCGAATGGCTATCACAGTTCTGTGCTCCAAAAGACACGTTGTTGTTATCAGATCGGGAGAATTGTATATTCGTTTGGATCCCCCGTTGTTTCTGCCAACCCTCCACACTTATTGGGATTTGTCATAAGAGATGCTGGGAAAAGTGATAGAAGAGCGCGATCCCTTGCACGCCAGGTGGCACTGATGATAGTCGATTTGCTTTCTCTTACATTATCTAATAATCGTCTGCTTTCAAACGATTCATTTGCAATTTATTTGTAAATTAACAAACAGTGGGGAAAACTTGTACATTTCGTATGTTAACAAAATGAAAGTAAATTTGAGTTTTCAAATGAATTATATTATACAATTGCTTTATAAGACGACTCATTTACCTTTTTAATTACTCAACAAATGGAAATATTCCTTACTAATATTAATGTATAATTCAAGAGAGAAGAATCATTAGTCAAGAGAGAGAGAGAGATTATCAAACGAGTGAAAATAAAAGAATGATAACATTCGTTGGCAGTATTAAGTAAGGACTGATAAGAAGTTTCTAGAATCCGAATGTGATTTTCTCCCTTTGATTTCATATTTAATCTTGATCTAAAAAGCAAAACTGTTGAGGGTTTCTTTTTGTTCCCTCTTTCTTTACTTTAAAAAAATAATCAGGATTATTTTGTTAAAGTGAATTTTATTACATTTACAATATAAAGAAAACTCTACGTGGAAAGCATTACAGCATTTGTGTGCATGAAATATTGATGCATCTTAAATTTTAAACTTAAACTATTTATTTAGATATTGCTATAATCTTAACATTAAGTATATCGACATTAAATAAATGACTATTCATTCAATAATGAGCCCAGAATAACGGGACTCCAGATTTTTAGATTAAAACTTTATTATTTCCGATTCTATGCCATAGATGTTGATTGTAAAATGTTGTTTAACAAAGTGGTTTTAAGACTACAATTTCAGACCATTTATTTTTTTCATTTATTGATAGTAAACATTGACTTCATAGATCGATAAATTTGTGATACCTGCTTCTGTCAACAATTATTAAATCGATTCACATTAACTTGTGCATTAACTACCTGCCACCGACGGACAATTATATTTTAGATGATATAATAATAAGACAAATTTCATATATTTAATTCTTTATGTTTTGTACTTAACATGTTCATTAGTAGCCAGGTAGGTTGATCAGATAGCCACGTAGAAAGATTTCATCCAAATGAATTTTGTTCAAAATTTTATTTAAAAAATCTACAAAAGTAAATACGAAATTATCTTATAATGGGGCTTAATTTGGTATAAAGAACATGTATGTACCAAATATACATGTAGTCTTTTTGAGTCATTGTATTCATAGACACTTAATTCAAAAAATGTGTTTTTCGAATTTTGGAAGTTCTAAAAAGTGTAATACATCAAATCTCGAATTTTTTTTAATCATTATGATGCTTTTTCCTTTATATGCACCATACACGAAAAATTAATAAATAATGAAAAATTTGTTAGGTTCAATATAAAAAGTCATGTAAGAAGTCACAAAATGTTATATGTAAATTTTCCGATTTATAGTCAACAGCTGGCTGATGGCATATTTAGTTTTAAGTAAACATGATTATGTAAAGCTTATAATAATTATCCATTTGAAAAACTTATAATATTCTGAAGAAGATTGCATCAATCAAACGGTGATATAATCTACAAATAAATCTTCCTTCAGAAATCCTTAACTATTATCAACAACTGCGATGAAAGATATGCAATTCATTAAACCCTTTCGTTAATATAGCCATTATTTTCATAATTTCTACTGCATGGTAAGAAGGTAAATTTAAAACTTTAAAATTTTACCGAAGATCTTTTAAAAAATATTACCTTATAACAACTAAATGAATAAAAAAGTAGTCAAAATCTGTCTGATGTCAAGCTGATATATTACATTTTCATATCCTTAATTGCGAAAGCAATTCGCTTATTCAAAGCAAACGAAACTATTAGTACTAAAGTCTTTAACCCTCTCTTACACCACTTTCCCTCTCAAATGGTCAGCATAAAACAAGAAGTGCAACACAAAACGACGATGCAACATCACCATTCAACAGTCGCACGACATCCAAACAATCGAAGAGCGATCACATCACGATCGCTCCGTAACCCAATAATTTATCGACAAAACGATCGATGCTGCGGAAGATTTCTGCACTGTAACCGCATCCCCCCGATGCCCCCAGCCACCCCCAACTAGTATACATCATCTGTCGGATGATCCTTTCAGTCAGATAACGAAATGCATTCGAAACCCGCTTTTCCCAATCATTATAAATGGAGCAATCAAGCACCCCTCAGCGCACCTGGTTCCAGGCTCCATGTTTGACACCCATTACTCAAAAGGACCTATAGAGTAATTGCTGATGCGAAAGGCCGATTAGGCCCTTAATTATTATCATAGGCCAGACCCAACCAATCTGCAGGTATCCGAAGAATTGGATGGCCCTCAGGGGATAGGCCAGGCCGAGGCGACGCTATCACCTCGTGCACAAAAAGACGAATCATTTAATATCCATCCGTGCCAATCGCGTCGATTCTGCTTTCCCAGACGGTTAGTTACCTGGGATGTTTTCTTGTTTTCTTAATCGCTACTTATATCAAGCGGTAATTAATAACGACCAAAGGATGTATAAAACATGAGGCTGGACCCTACGACTGGGAAATTCATGTGTAAAGGTCACTAGGAATGTTTCTTTTTGGTGGTCATTAATAATGTTTGTAAGTATGTAACGACGTGCTATGTAAGAGGTTAGCAGGCTGTCAATCCCTCAATATTTCGGAGGGAAAATGATAATGTTCCGGTACTGGTTACATCGTTCGGCTGCCGAAGCCGTGCTGAAAGGATTCGCTTGTCGCTTTTGTTAGCTCGGAGTAATCATTTAAGTTGGACATGCTTTAAGAATTTTGTGTTGACATATTACAATATAATCTACTATGCTATTGAAATGAAATATAATCAGTTGTTTTAGAATGCAACATGAATGAATTACTGAGATCTTAATTTTTGAAGTAAGAAAAATCAAGGATGAATCATGCGTAGTTGAACTGATTAGACTGTTTTGTTTTTTTCAGCATGCTCCCTTCGAAGTTTTGAGATATTCAAAAACCCAGTAAACAATGATATTCTAGCATTATTAACTAAATTATTATATTTAAATGAGTAATCATCTAATTTATCTATTAAATAAATAAATTTTTGTAAATGCAATAGATAATTAATTCCTTAATTAATTTTGTTTTACTTCTATAATAGTGTCATTGCAGCGGTTCATTCATAACTGAATATGATGCTTCTTTTAATTTTTAAGTTGTCATATCAGCATAACATTTAAGATTTTTAGAGACAACTGAGATATTAATTTCTATTTTAATAGTTTGAATATTTCACATATATTGTTGTTTCTTATGACGCTTATTACAGATAAGTCCGTTGACTAAATCAGCGATTTTAAGCCGAGAGAGGGTCTCTTATTTCAATCGCGCCACGTAGGACAACAGTACATCTTAACTACTTACGTGTCACAATATTTTTTACAATGGACTTACCCGAATCAGGACCCGAACTCAGGATCCCTAGATTACGAGGAAGGCACGTTACCCCTAGGCCAGGCCACCATAAAATATCATTGCTCACTCGTATTGTTACGGCCTTTAATATTTAGTTCAAAGAGCATTGATTTGAAAACTATAAAGGAGCAATTACCCTAAATATATTATGTTTTTGTCATCATTCTTTAAATTATGAAATGATGGAATTTTAACTCTTGAAACAGGTATACATAGTGACTAAAAGTGAAAAAGAAAAGAAAATGCAGTTATTACATTTATTTTATATATGTCTTTATTTATTTTCTTTATCCTAATTCTTCTTTAGAATTTAATACCTTGAAATATAAACTTTTATTTGATTTGGGAGTTTATTTTTTATTATATATCATTTAGATTTTTTATTATTAATATACAAATAATGGAAGTCAATAATATACTAATTACTAGTATACTAATTGTAAAAGTCAGCGTGAAGCGTTCCTACATTTCTTTGCATAGTGGAAGATCTGAGCATGTTCCTGGCAGAAATGCTTCACCTCAGAAAATTATTTTATTGAAGTATTGATTTAAATATGTTAATATCCTATAGTCTAATTTTGATTATAATTTTTCAATACAAGGTTTATTTTTCTAAATTTCAAATAAAAAAAATTTCCACAAGAAGTTTGCATAAAAAGAACAAAATTAACACACAAATGAAATCAAAATATAATTTGGAAAAAAAAAAAAATCAATCAAAAAACATTTGTACATTATTATTCAAAAAAATCGTCTAAATTCTTTTAGAAATTTCTATTGACAAAACTCTTCTGTTCTTAGAATTCTTTTACATTATTAATACGAAAATCACGATTAAATTTGAAACAGTATACATTGAAAGGTTATCATATTCATTCATACATGAAAACGCTGTAAGTAATATAATCTTTCGTGGATTTAATCGAAACTTAATATCAAAACAGCATTCTTAAAGAAAACTTGCGAACTTTTCATTGATATAGTACGTTGTGCTTTTGATTTGAAGTGTTCGTTCAAATAAAAGCAAATTGATAGATAATTTTACCACGTTTTATTTGGTTCAAATTTGATGGTTGTCCGTTTGATGCTATAGCTGCATATCATCTATTACATGTTATGCATATCATACCATAAACGCCATATCAAACTATACTATCTTTACCAAATTAAAAAATTTTCGGTTCGAAATTTAATTTTTATATACAAAATAGGAAAAAAATATAACTACAAGTAGGAAAAAACATAATTTCAGAATTTTTTCACCCATACTCAATGAGGTTTCAAAGGGATTCATCCATATTTTGGACGTTTGCAGTTCTATCTATATATAGATTCCATATTCACTAAAGTAATTAGAGTTTATCGAAAACAAATTTATTTAATTTTACCAGGGTTCTTTCTATTTTTTAAGTAAATACTCGTACTTATAAAAGCAAATAAATTCATGTTCTCAGCATTTATTTGAGGATGGTTTTATTTCAGCACCGCTAAGACTTAAATGCCTCAGAACCAATTCAGAAACAGCAGTAAGTTCACTCAAAAATTTCCCACTAGCTAGAAAATCTTAAATTTATATATTTTTTAAAAAGGCTGCATCACGCAAGAAATTCTTATTATAAAAGGTTTGGCACATTATCGAATTAAGTGGCACAGTTATCAAATCACATTGTTCTACGTTATAATCTGTGGAAACACTTTATAAAATTGCATCGAAAATTAATTTTAATCTCCGCAACTCAGGGATAGGCTATGTAATTTGAATTTTATGTGCCGGCTTACTCGCTGCCTCACATTTCCTTGATGTTTCACATAATATCACATATTACGAGACGTGCACAGAATACATAATATGCTATCTTTATATTTTCTTCTCTTAACCGGTATAAAAATAAAAGCGTATCGTCATAACTGAGTATCATTTTAAGACCATTAAATCGAGAATAATAAAAGGCTAAATTTATTCGTTTAAAATCGCTCAATATAAATATAATTAAGCGTTTAAATCGCCAAGCCCTTCCCACCATTACCAAGAAAACCGAAACCCCGTGGAACGACGTTTTTACCCTACAATCATCGATTTCATTATATCCGGCCATATTCGTGGTCCTGTTCAGACGCCTACTACATCTAATACATGTGCACGCGCCCTATAATTATATAATTTGGTCCACTTTTTCGATAATACAGTGGTTTCTGGTTTCTTTACAATGCTTTTGGTGCATCTCGAGCTACTACTTGGCTTTCTAGTGGCTGCATTGCTGCTACTTAAGTAATCGTTGTGAATATTCTCTCTATAGGTGCGATGTTTAATACCATTTAGCTTGTTATTGGAGTATTGGAGGCAGAAAACCATACAAAATAGTATTTTTAATTTAAGAGTTCTTTGAAGGAATTTTATTGGAAATCGATCAATCGAAAGTACATAAATTCATAACGATATCAAAAAAGGAGCTATTTTAAACTTTAATGATTATAATTTTATATTTAAAATAAAATATCAAAATGTTATATTTCACTAAATTTTTTGTGAACCTCACATAAAATATAATTATTCAAAAAATATACAATTAAAATGTCAAATGTAATTGTTAAAGCATTATGGGAGGTATTTAATAACCAGACACATGTCATATAATTATAACATATTGCCATTTTTTGGCAGTTCAGCTGTTACTAATATTTTTTCACTTAGCCTAAGGTGCAGCTTGGGCTACTATTTATCTTTGTAACGGCTACGTTGTTGCCATTTAAGTAATAATGGTGAATATTCTCTCTGCTGGTACGATGTTTAACACCATTTAACTTGTTATTCGAATATTTTGAGGCATAAAATTATACAAATGAATCTTATAATTATATATCTTAGTGATTCCAGCCTGAATTATATTAGAAATGACTGATTGTAATGTGAAAAGAAAACTCTTCCAAGCCGCTTAATCCTTTTATGGAATAAAAACTGCAAATTTTTTAATTTTTGTTTTCATTAAAAATTTTTAAAAAAAATTCAGGGTAAGAAATTAATTAAAACTTCATTCATAAAGCATACAACTAAAATGACAAAGTTCAATTATTGAGAGATTAAGAGCATTTGACATTTAATATCTATTCAAATAATATGCACAAAAGCACCCGCTTCTGCTTTTGTTTATTTTAAATATTTTGTTTCTATCTGGTTTTTCTAGAAATTCTGCGGATAAGAATATTCTAAATACGCAGGATGACTTTTAAAAAACTTATTTTATATGGAGAAATCGACAACTAAAACCAATGAATGGAATGAACTCCAATTTCATTCACAGATTAACAAAAGGATTAACAAAAATGAATAATAGAAAAATCACGGGTAGAAAGATAACATCTGCAAAGGAGAAAAACCCTACAATTCCAATGACCTCATGGATTATGATAAATTTTGTTATTGTCCGAGTGACGAAAATTATAAAAATAAATTAATAAATCAGTGAATGAAACAAAATATGAAACTGACAGAAAACATAATTTATTATTCAACATTAGGGTTATATTTTCAGTATACTGATCTTATTTATAAGATATTACAAAGCGGTTTTACTGCGAAATTCTTCTTCGCATGCTCTTTACAGTATACATACGAAATTTTTATTCCTTCGGTTCATTTGTTTTAGCTTCAAATGCCAAACCAGGAAAATTATTTTGCAGAAAGAATATATTGTTTAACAATTTCTATTAAATGAAACTAAAATATTTGTATACATTTAACTGTTTATGTATCAAAACGTTTCTTAGCTGCCTTACGAATTAAAACACCTTCAAAAAAACCTCTTACATATGAATGAATCGATAGAAAAATTCTATTTTAGGAAAATAAACAGTTGTTTTGGAAAATTTTTGATTCATAAAAATATTTCTGTTTGGTTTAATCTTTCATTTAAAATATTATTTCTGAAATAAAAAAACATGAGATATATTTAGTTTTTTCCATGCTATTTGGTATAGTGCATGCATTAAAGCTTTTTTTTTATTTGAAAATCTTACTTTTTTGCTATAATTATTTGTGAAAATTTCATATCGAGAACATAAGAAAAACAGTCATTGAAAAATTATCTGAAATATTTAATTATCTGTCTGCATATCTTAAAGTAGTATCGTACGATTTCATGAGCATTTGTGGATGGAATGATGAAATATTTTCAAAGGATAAAATTAAGGAATAGATTTCAGATAAAAACAGATTTCAAATGATTTCAATTATTTCCGAAGCGAGTTTCAAAATACCTTTACCTTTCATGGGTATTTTTGGATATATATATATATATATATATATATATATATATATATATATATATATAATTAACTCATTTTTAAGAACATATCACTTTACAGAGAAATTTATCATATTTCAATGAATTTAAGCACTTTTTTTTGAATACCTGATCTTGGATCGCAAAAATAAGCGGAAACATGATTTGTTGTTGTTGTTTACAAGTGACAGATACTATGGTTTTAAGCCGTCGCTTATAAGAAACAGATGTAATCTGCTTTTCATAGATATTCGATAAAATAAATCAAAGTTATGCTTCTTTATTCTAGCAATTTGATAGTAATATAAAATGACCATTGCGAAAAATTCCTCAATGTAAGTTATGGTTTTAAATATTGGCTTATAAGAACTATATGCTGTTTTTATAAACCAATATTTGAAACCATTTTCTGCATTTATTGAATAAAAAATTATATTGAGTTCCTTTTTTCGAGAAATTCGATAATAATGAAAACATGTTTCAATATTAATGAAAGGGAAAGGAACGAAGCTCTAATTTGAAATGCTGATTTATAAGAACCATATACAATTTGCTTTCCGCTTTTATTTGATAAAAATAATAAAAAATTATGTCGTGCTCCTTTATTCTATAAACTCGAGAATAACATGAAAACTTCATTACGAAAATATTTTCTGATCACATATGAAAGGCAGGTGAAGGAAGTTCTAGTTTCAAATGCTGGCTTATAAGAAACATACAAAGTCTGCTTTCAGCACTTATTTGATAAAAAAGAATTAAAAAAATAATAAAGTTATGATTTTTTATTCCGGCAACTCTAGAATAACCTGTAACGATAGGATATTCCAATGTGAACTTCGACACCAGAAGGGCACGGCTTCCTGTTGCTTACTCATTCGTTTGCACCTTCAGATTGCATGTTATTATCTGGTGGTTTTCTTAACGGCATCCAACACCCACAAACATTGGACGGAATACAAAATGTCCTACACGCCGAACTCACTCTGCACTGAAAGAAAAAAAATATATGTATAAAAAGGACAAATTCTCGAACTCCATTGTTTCCTCACTTATGTAAATGGCAGGTTAATTTAACTCACTCATTATCTTATGAAAAGAATATTTTGTTTCCATGTGAAAAGATAAAAGATAAATACTCATGCAAAAAGCCTTTCTATTGACCCCCACGCAAATTTCTGATTAATATAGTTTTCAGTAATACGTTGCCCCCTCGGTTAAACTGTATGGAAATAAGGTATTTTTAAATAGTTTATTAGATCTAAACCGATATTTAGTCTGATTAAAGCTTCATATATGCATAACATTAACCATTATAGACCTTAATTTTTTTTTTGAAATTATATGTAAAGTTTGATGGAGGGCTGAACTGTAGAGAATCCAGGATATTTATAGTTAAACTTATTTTTTTCTAAGAAGTTTGTTATAAGATCTTTTCTAATACAAAAAGTCTATTTTGAAAAAACTAGTCATTAGAAAAAAATTTAGTACTTAGTATATGCATGGCCTTAATTACTATAATTTCAGTTTCTTGAAATTATGTTTGATGATTGATTCATTTGTTCCAGTGTTGGCAGATATATTTAAGCCTTTCATACAAGAGTTGCACGAAAATGATTTCTCAGATGAATGCTTTCAATAAATGTATACCACCAGGAACGCAATATTATTTCATACTTATAGGCCATTATTTGTTATAATTCTTAATCAGATTTTTGAATTACATATAAAAATGAAGAGCAGATCAGTGGTATAGAACCCAGAGAAAATAATTAAATTTACTCTTTAAAGACGATTTACAACCAAACTTTTTGACAAATAAGAGGATCTTTTTCTAAAAACAAATAAATGAATATATAAAAACAAATGCTCCTAGATAGCGTCAGATAAACAAGATCTAACTTTTATAATCTTTAATTATGTTTTGAAATTAAAATTTCGTCTTGTGCTAATTTAAATTTTTAATGATGTGATGTTCTAGTTAAAATAGCTAAATTAATTCCTTTCAACTGAAACTCATAATAAACTGCTTATAAATAGGAAATAAATATTCCTTGAAATAAAAAATAAAATGCGAAAGAATGAATATGAAAGCAGGGAAAATTTATGGTGAAATTGGGTAAAATTACGAATCAATGAATTTAAAATGAGGTATTGTGAAGAGATGTGGTAATTTCTAATTAAAATTTGAGATAAAAATGAGCTTTCATGATACATTATTCTTAGATAAAAGACAATATTTACTTTTTATTTCTTAAGTATTTATGCATTATTTTTAAAAATCATGCATCTTTTTCAGTCAAAAGAATCTGATTGACAAATAAATTCCTTTTAAACTCTAAACAATAAATGTATCTCTTTACTAAAATTAATTTAAATACTTATTTACAAATTCCGACATTTTTGGGAATAATTTAAAGAACAAAATAAGGGCAACAAACAGTTTCTTCACATAACAGCATACTTAGGAGAAAAATGATTTGATTTTTCTAAAAAATAAAAATGCTTAAATTATCTTTTTTCAAGATAGCTTACAAAAGAAAATATGGGTGGTGAAATTCTTCCTGATTTCAGTTCAGAGAATAAGATATATCAGTCATCTGTCATATTCAATGTGCCGTAATATGGCACGGAATATCTTAGTGGCACAAAACAAACACAAAAAAATATTTGATTTGTTCCATTTTTTTTTTTTTTCATTTCGGTACAGTATCAAAGCCCAGTTTATGTATAGAGAAGTCTCACACTTTATCTTTGATGCAACCAGAGTTAAAATTTTTAAATTTGTTGTGATTAAAAGTAATTTTAAACTAAGGATTTATTAAGTTTCAAAATATTTTAAAACTGGATTTCAGTTAACTTTCTAGGTACACATAATAACAGTTAAATGTCTAGACCTAATACTTCAAAATTAAAAGCCTCCATCATATCTGTATTCCATGTCTGCTCAGGGGGTCTGCGTGTCTTGATCATCGTGAGAATTTGACCTGTTGAATTCTGTGTTAGCACATTCTTTATATAATAATCCTCCGAAAAATTTTTCTCCTCTAGTATCATTAAGAAAGCTTTGTTACAAAATTATTTATTTATGGTGCATTTGTTTTAAAGATACTTAATGAACCAGGCGTACGTTGAACTTCGCGAAGATCGTCTTCTAATTCCTCTTAAAACATTTTTTAAAAAAACTTTCTTGTATATGCAGAAAAATTGTCGTATACAAGAAAAAAACAAATTCGAGATTTGAATTAATCTTATGGTTACAAATCACTGCGAGTCCATAAAACACATTTTTGGATTTATATCTGTCTTTGAGAATGATAATTTGAAAACCAAACTAGATTAATTAAAAACATATCTAGATTTAATTTAGTTTTTACAACAAATTTACAAATTTTGATCAAACTTTGGTAGAAATATATTACATAAATTTGGAGAATCTATAAATTGAACATAATCTACTCTAGGGAAGTCTATCTGGTTATCCGAATATAAATTTACAGATTGCTTACAAAACCAAGAGAACTGGATATATATAATTTGAAACACAATTTTAACATTTTCAGTTTAGATATGTTTCTAATTCGGATCCAAATCTGTCCAGAGTGCTATGACTTGTCAATGTAAATAGATATCAACAAAATTATAAATAAAATTTAAATATGAAAATAACAAAGAAAGTATGGTTTATGGAGCTATATACTTCTAAAAAAATATGCAAGCGTTCGTTATTATAACACAATGACGGCTGCAATCGCACACGGGAAGGGAAAAAAATAAATGTGATGACAGCTGGAAAATAATCTTTTCGCTTACACTAATTTTTAGTAGTATTAATTACAATAACAAACGAAGAACTGGACTGGAAAATAGCGAGAATATAGCATGCGGAAAATGAATTGGTATTTGAAATAAATGTAGACGCTTAACAAATAGCTTTGAGTTGATATCTTGAGCATTTTTAAATTAACCTTGTCACCTTTATATTCTATTATTAAATTTTACTGTTAAAAATGTCAGGCAGCATAACATTTTAAACATGAGATTTTAAAAAGATTTTTTTCTTCTTTTTCACATGATTTCAGTAATATTAAATACATATTTAAACTTATTACAGTGCATACATTAATCAAAAATTATTGCTAAAATGCTATAGTAAAAAACTTTCTTTTCTAATATCGAAAATCCGTTTATTATGAAATATTCATAAATTTTTCATGATTTTTAAAACTATGTTGGAAAGCATTTGTTTTAAATATTTAACGAAAGAGAGAAATATTTTGGCTTTTATTGGAATAAGGAATGTTAGAAATCATGTCTAAAAATTTTGCAAAATTAATGAAAGGATAAATATATGAATGAAGATATAAATAGTTAGTCTCTTGGAAAACATACTTTTTTGCATTTTAAAATGTTTAGATATTATTTTCAGATGAAAGTATTCTTGAAATTATTACCTTAAAATCAATAAAATTTCACTTAATTTTCATTTAATTCAAATTTTGAAAACCTTAACCCGAATCGTAAAGAAAGTCTGCAATAAATTTGATATTTCTAGGTCTAATCTTAGAATATTGTTAAAATATTTTTGTAATTTATCATAATCAATAGTTAAAACTGTTATTAAGATCTCAAACACGTATAATATTTGTTTGTTGTTTAAAATAAATGAAATTTTCGACTAGAAATTATTTTTTCATCAGTCACATATTAGTGGAATTCCAAATCATCTTTCGATTAGGATACAAAATATTGTTATAAATTTAGTCAAAGAAAATGTAAGGATTTATAATAAAATAGTCATTTTGATTTTTTGATTGCTCATAGTTTTATTTTTACTGTTTTTTTTTAAAATTAGATTTAAAATTAATTTTATATTTATTTATTGTCTTTTTTCTTATGCTCCGTATTTGAAACTTAATTAATCTTATCTTATTTCAATTAATTTTATACTTGAAATTTACAGTTATATTTCCTTTACATTTTATAGATAAAATAATTTTCAATTTATATCCGCACATAAAAAAAAATATTGTGCATGTATATTTTTTAAAGAATTTTTCTAATTTTTATTCGAACGAATAGCCATACTTCCAATCGAGTTCTAAAGAATATGTGATCATATATCTATAAAGAAGTTTGGCGCATAACATGTTTATTTTTCAGTTATAATAAACGTCTAAAGAAACTACCTCACTGTAGTGATCTTTTTGTATTTACATTCCAATTACGTAAGGTCCTCTTAGTTCAGGTCAGATTAGACTTAAATGATATAATGGTAACATAATAATAATCTTCTTTGTACAAGAATCCGGTTTCTATTCTGTTTGCAGACTGGAATCCGTATTAAATCGCATGCAAGCAATTAATTTTCTTTTTTCTCTTTTGTCAGTTCTTACAAATTCAAAAGGTTATGAAAATCTGGTTTCCTTCTAACGAGTTTACACTTCTTTTAATTAAAAAATATGTTGCTGTGAGAAATGATTTAATCTGCTATATATTATTTCTTGTTATGAAATTAATGTGCTTTATAACAGGGTGTCTGAAATTGTAGATCGCAACTCTAAATTGGATTACATTAAACTACCATGGCACAGGAAATAAATAAACAGTGAGTTCTTCTTTCATATATTCAATAATTGTGTAAGGATGTGTATAATCTTATTAAGAAGACATAAATTATGAGCAGAAAAAAAAAGCTAAATATTCTACTTTGGTAAGAATCTATATGTTATTTACAGTTAAAAATGTATATGTTATATATATTTCGGCATAATTTATGACATAATTTTGAAAATCTTTATTATCTCTATGGATAAATAATAATTTTACTAAAAATTTTAAATTTATTATGTTTTTGAATTTTACAGAGTTCCCTACTTTGGGATCTTCTATTGTGCGAAACAACTGCACAAGACAGTTGTATAATCTCTAATAGTTTCGATATAATATATTAAATTACGTTTAAAAATTTTTTTTGTAACAAAAATAATTATTATTTTACTGTTAAAAATAATTTTAAATGATAATAAACAAAAACTAAATATTTATTCATGTTTTAAAATAAATAAATAATTTTAATATTTATTATTTAATAATAGTTTAAAAGCTATTAAATAATATATTATTTAAGAATTAATTTTATTGTATTAATTAAAAATAAATTTTATAAATAATAACTTTACGGCCAGTTTTGAATTTTGTTCGATTTGGAATTTTAGAGGGATTTACAATAAATTCTTCGTATTTAAATTCTTCAAAATTCTTCGTAGATGTATTTCGTATGTAAGCAAGAATGTCGTATAAATTAATCTCAGCAGGTTCTTAATTTTTTTGTTTTGTTTTTACATATAAATTAGAATTTTGTTATGAATTTTGAATTTAGTTTAATTTTGAATTTTATAATTTTATAATTTTAAAAGCTGTATATTGCCCGCCTTTAGATTCACAGATTATCACTCTGCATTATTTTCAAATGAATATTGAATCAAAAAAACGTTTTTTTTTTCCTCTTATGTTATGAAAATTGAGTCGTAATGCTTCAACATATTCTATACTGCTCTTTAGATTCTAAACTTTTCGACAAATAATAAAAGCTAATATGAATGTTTATTTTTTTCTAACTAATAGTTTACACTCTTCTGGGCAGAGTATTGTATTAAAACGCTAAATTTGTACCAGAAACCAAACTTCAGAGAGTTAAAATATTGAAAATGAATACTTTTTAATACATTTAGAATTTTACTTAATTAAAAATTAAGTAAAAGCTATTTTTCAAAACTAAATATTTAATGTGCTACCATTCTAACACATTACTGTTATTAAAGTTCATCAATCCCATCCAGTTATTACAGTTAAAAAATCTATGATTACTTTAGACATTATACCATTTTTTTTAAGAAAAAACCTGACACTTTTTAAAAATATCTTTCATTCATACTTTTCAACAGTTCCTTAGATCCTTTTCATTTCTTTCTTGTAATGCTTGATTTACTTATAGAAAATTAAAAATAGTTTTTATAATTGCAATTTTCCTATATTTTTTGTCAAAGATGTGAATCAGAATATTTAGCTATTATTTTTTTTTGCAAATATTGTTCGAAAAGTTTGTATATTCTTCCAATGTTTTAAGCTGATCCCAGTGGGTATGCTGAAGGCGTTAATGAGCTTAAGAACATATTTCCTGAATGCTATTGATATTATCAGTAAAATTAGGTTTTCTGTCAATAAAATATATATATTAAATTTATTTTTATTATTTAATGCTTTTTTACTATCCTGAAAGCAAGCATACTTTTCAAACTGTAAGGAAATATGTATCCAGCATATGCAGCAGGGGCCAAAAGTGTTACACAGCATATGAATGTCTTAAGAATTCAAATAGATAGAACTTTATACTTAAGACCAAAATTCTCCAGTAGACAAAACAATTAACGATCATTCATAATCAACTCTTACACTCCTCAAATAGTAGAAATAGGCTTTATGTCGAGTCTGACCACTTATGAACATTTAATCAAAAATATGATTGATAGTAGCACTGATATCTCACAAAGTTTAAGTAGACTATACATTCACGTCCGATTTTCAGAAACATGATGGGAACAATTCAGTTTCGTGACGTATGATAACAAAATACATTTATTTACAATAATAATGAAAAACTATGGTAAGATGAAATTATTGGATCAAAAATACTAATATCCTTCACAGAAAAATATGTTCCGTTGCCTGTTAGCTTGAAAGGACAGTGTTTATTGTGAACCTCTGCTGTCTAACTATGCAATTAATTCGTTTAGATGTAGTAACCGGATGGGCAATTTGAAACAAGCCATTCAGCAGCAGTTCCCAGAATCGGCTAATCGTAAAGGGGTTGTCTTCACAGGATAATACTAGATTACTTGTGTCATTGGCCACCCAGCGGAAATTAAGAAACTCAGCTGGGATGTTTCCACCCCATTCTGCATTATGTCCGTGCTGAACATTTTCGAACAACCATCTGTTCTGCTCTTTTTTGAAATTCGTTAGAGGAGGGAAAAAATTCGTTTCATTGTTACACCTTAAATGACTTCTTAGAGAAGAGCTATGAACATTCTCTGACAATAAAATAATAGGTTATCAATGATAACTATTTTTTGATAGTTAAAAAAGATAAATTATCAAATAAAATTATATATACAGTGTAGCTCACAATGACTTTCCTGAATTACAAAAAAATGATGTATACAGAAAAAAATCCTTTTATAGTCTAGCATATGGTTGTTTCGATATAAAATAAAGATATTTATTAAATTTTTACCGAACCACTGGGTAAATAAATTATAATTTGAGCATCTTTAGTTTTTGTAGAAATTTAAAAATGACTTTCCAATTATTTCCAAATATTGTCGATTATTTCGGCTATTTGTAGTACAGCTTTTTGTGTAAATTCTTGAATGTGAGTTTTAAGTGCATCATTATCTTCAAAAGGCATAGCAAGCACTTCGTCTATTATATGAACCCAAAATTAACACTAAGCATTAATGTTCTGCTTGAATTCACGGAACCTTCTCCCTCCCACAAAAATGGCATTCGAATTGTTTCATTGAGGGTATTTTTGATTACAATGGAATGTTAAATTCATTATTCCTGCATTGGTGGTGCTATTTGCTATCCTTAATAAAATTTAAGAATAATACTATTTTACAATGAATACAATACAGGAAAAACTGTCTTATGTTATTACTACATATTAACTGTATTATATTTGTTAAAATTTTTGATAATTAGAAAAATACTTTATGGCGATTTTTTAATATAAAGATATTAAAGGATTATTATTAGAAGATAAATTTCACTGTTAATACAAAAAAAATTCTTTGTAGTTTCTTGGACATGAAGGGAAACTTTCCAGTGAGTTTAATATATTTTCATTGATATTTCTTTTAACAAAACATATATATTAGTGCACTATACAAATGATAACTATTTCCGAAATACATTGAAGTTAATTAGAAACTAATATGAAAATCTCCATTTTAGCTTTTTAAAATATTTTATTTTCTTGTAGATGGTATATTTAAACGTTTTTGTAATTACGATTGATTTCAGAAAAAATAATTTAGTTATTAGATAAAATTAATTTCATGAAATAGTGATTAACTAACAAATTCAAGCAATTTCATAAGATAAAGGAATAATTATTCTGGGGACCTAATAATCATCATGTCTCCAAAAAATGCTTTAATATCCATCAATTATCTTTTTTGTATTTTCGAACAGAGTTTATTTGTGTGGGATTCTATTATTCTGAAGACATGCCACTTTCCCTCCAGAATAAATAGCTAATTATTGATTTAGAATTGTTCATTCATCTACATAGAAATTCTATAATTTTTCTTTTAAAACTGATATAAATTACATCAAAGTTAGAAGTAAAAATAGAATACTCTTTCATTTCTCGGTATTAAGTTGCTTATAAATTGTCGAAACACTAAAATCCAATTGGACGATTCCTGCCTGCACATTCACTGCGTTGGTTGAGGAATAGTAATCTTTTGTTTATTCTAATTTAATAAAATGATTCTTTCTATTGTTAGTCATTTCTTAAATACTGGAAAGTCAATCCAGACTCCTATTTGGTACTAATATCGAACTTGTCTTTACCATGATTTTGACTAATGAAAGACTTTTTTTATAAAAACAATGTAGTAAATCAAAAACAGCGCCACGAATTGCGTTTGGGCATTGGTACTGAAAAGAAACTGGAGGAGTAAAATTTACATGCCACATAAACGCGGATTATATCTGCGCTACCAAACTATCACAACGTATTTAAGCGGATGATAAGTCTTCAAACATATTCTTAAAAGACATGTTCCATATATCGGTGGCTCTCAAGGTATGATTTAAATGCAATTTCTGAATACATAAGAAAGTTCGTGTTGACACTTATGCACAAAGAGAGAGAGAGAGAGAGAGAGAGAGAAAGAGAGATTAGATTTAAATTCAGAAACAATAATTTGTGAGGATTATAAAAAATTCTACAAACTTTTGTAGATAACCATCCATTTCAAGAATTTGGAAATGGTAGGAAGGGAAAAACAGGAGGATGAAGTTTAAGCCCTCATAATTCCTTTATTATTTAAAATAAAAAAATTATTTAAATCTTGTCTTATCATAATAAACAATTTTTGTATTGAAATTTTTTCGATCTCTTGTTTGTGGTTAAAAGCTATAAATTACGGAGTGATTAATAACCATGTTTTAGCTTTAATTTGTGATACATTGCTGGATAATTCTTTTCGTTTCATCTTTTTTGTCGTCATTGATCTTAACCTTAGCATATTTAGAGAAGAAATGGTGAAGAAAGTGATATTCCCCCTTCCCATATAACTCTGGGCAAGAAGAGTCTAGAACGTTGTTTTCATATTTTTCATCCAGGATTGGATTTCTCATATACATACTTTTATATATAATAAAGAAGTGGCAATAAATAATTAATTAATGCCTTTAATCAAAAACGTTTTATTTTATATCATATTTTTAGTATTAGTTCTTTACTAACACAATTTGAATATAAAATGTAGTTAATGAAATAAAGAAACCTTTTCTGTATACATATTGCCCTTACTATTACTTAAATATTACTTTTTAAAGAAAACTATCAATTTATTATCCAAACAGACTGAATACCAACCAAAACGATGAAATATTGCTTCACAGATGGAAAATAACGAGCTCTTTATCAATGCAAATTAAAATAAGGGATTTTAATGGCGCAAAAGCCAGACATGGCTAGCAAATTAAAATAAATTAATAGGTAGAATCATCTTCCAGAATTATAAAACAAAATAGTCTTCCCGTTTTTAGAAGTTTCTATTAAATCCGCCAGTCTTCTAATCGCCTTTTTCGAGAGTTCAATTTAAAAATAAAACTAAGGAACTTTTAAAACTTTGCTGTTTAATTAAATCTTAGCTAAAATTTAAATGCATGGAAATACACCAACAAATCTCAGCGGAGATTGTTCTTTATGTTTAAATTATTTTTCGTATATAACTTATTTGTCTGTTAAATCTAAGCATAAAATATTGTTTCAGATAGTGACACAAATAGTGGGCTAATTCCCATTTCGATTTCTTGAATGAGTATCACTGCATTCGAATCACGAATGATCCAGATTGTCCATTCGTCCAACAGACAATACAAATAGCTCATTTGCATAGCGTGTTGATAAGACCGGAAACCAGACTCGTTTTTTATGAGCTAGCAGGTGTGTTAGATGTTCTAACTGTCTCAAAACGGGAATACCCTACCAATGTCATTCAGAGAATCGCTCGCATTTTGCAATAAACAATAATAAAATAAAAAATGCTTTCATCCGTCTTCGGGACTGAGATTTTACTGACAGCAAGAATTATTTCTGCTTCGCTTGTTTTCAATTTTGTTTTATCAAGTAATTTATGTATTCTTTTTATTCATATCGACTTATAAGCGTTCAATGTGTTTTGCAGAGCAGTGAAGAACTTTCACTTGACAGCTGAAAATCCAGGAATTTATGCCGTAGTAAATTATTTCCTTTCATATGGTGCAATTTCATAAGCAAAGTCAGAATCATTTTTTTACATTTTTTTTGCATATTTGGATTTGTATGCATATATAAGAATAAAGAATAGTAGTTAACAAATCCAATGCTGTTAAGGTCTTTCTGTCCTTCACTTGTGAAAGAAAAATAACGAAAGGAAATTCGAACTTTTAATGAAAGCATATTAATGTTTTAAATTAATTAATTATTTTTCAAACAATATTATTACTAAACTATTAAGCATTATTATTATTATTAAACTACTTTGATTTTTAAATAAAACACATTTTGAAATGCTGCAATAAAAATCATTAATGACTTATCAAATCAACTTTTGATAGATATATGATATAAATGTAGAGATTTTGTAATTTCTAGATGAAATCCGATCATGTAAGGGAAAAAAATGTAGGATTTAAGGAAAGAGGCATTCGAAGAATGACATAAAGTTCTAATAATTATCTATAATTGACACTTCTTCATACTTCTACTATAGAAAAAATTAATCAAATTTTTAAAGTCAAAACAGAAGGGAAATGCAATTTTTATTCAATTCTTTTATTTTTATTAAAATAAAAATCGCTGTCAAAAGAGCAGAAAATTCTGTTTCTGAAAATGGGCAATGAAAAAGAAGTTACACTAAATGTGTGAAAAATGGATTTTTTTTCTGATTATGGTATGATATCAATTTTTTATATCAATAAAACGTGTCTTTAATCGCATTAATAAGCACAAATACTGATATTTAAAATATAACAATTCTTGTACAAACGAGAACTCGAAATTCAGACTGTCCAGGCGAAATTCGGACAGGCCTTAACTGGACTTTGATGACCCTAATAATACAACCAATTTTATTGAATGAAAATATTACGTAGGTATTTTAAATCATTTTTTTACAACTCTCCATAATGCTATTCACAATTTTTCATGAAATTTCTTTCCATCCTTTAAAATTTAATAATTAATTTTAAAAAGTTCGAATTCAATCATTTTAAAAAAAAATGTTTGTTAACCAGATTATTTCGATTTTAATCAAAAATGAAGTTTGAGGTTATAAAAGGATTTTCTGTGCTATATATATATATATATATAACTTCGAAAATGCATTTTTTAGGTTCTCTTTATTTTTTGTGGATTGGCTTTCCATGAAGCTATTAATTAATTCATTAAATGCATTGCTTGAAATGAAATAAACTTTTGATTCTGTTTCATGAAGTTTCAGAAAATTCTTTTCCATACTTTAAAACATTGAATTTATATTCATAAAATATTAACTACTTAAGTAATTGCCAATAACTTTTTGCTAATGATTTCTTTATTATTTATACAATTTATTTTATTAAGTTGGTGCGTATGAAATGTCGGATTCTTAAGTGATTGTATAAAACTGCATATCTTTCTTCAAAAGCTGTTTATTCAATCAAAGTATGCTCCATTCTCTTCAATACACTTCTCCCAACGAGATTTTAAAGCGTAGATGCCTGTCTTAAAAAAATTTTGGTCTTTAGAATTAATAAACTCTGATATCGAGTTTTTTAGACTGTCTTCATTTTCATAGTGTTTGCCCCTTAAAAACAGCTCTAAATGCTTGAAAAAATGAAAATCGGTTGGCGAGAGATCCGGTGAATAGGGTGGATGCTGCAAAACTTCATATTCCAGTTCGTTCCAGCTTATTTCGCTCTGTCAGTGCGTGCGGTACCCACTTGTCCATCTTCTTAACCTTGTCAATCTCAGAAAGGTGTCTCAATATCGTTGTATGGTCAACTTTCATCCTGATAGCAAGTTCCCTCGTGGATACGGCTGGATCCGCTTCCACTAGAGCCTTCAGGTCATCATTCTTCACAGACGTTTTGGGTCTTCCGCGCGGCTCATTTTGCAGTGAAAAATCGCCAGTCCGAAATTTTTCAAACCAACGCTGCACTTTCCGATCGTTAACCGTATTCTCCCCAAACGCTTGGTTTATGTTGCGTGCAGCTTTTGCAGCACTATTACCAAGTTTGTACTCATATAAGAAAATGACGCGAATGTCGGCAGAATTCATATCGGCAATAAACTCAAAAGAAATAACAAAAGGGAAGACCTTCGAGAAAACCTATTTTGCTGAAATGAGTCTCTGGCAATGGACAATACGACTATGAATGAGGTTATGCCAAAGACAAAAGTATAACAAAAACAGGGAGACAAACGTCCGCATGTAAAGAGAATCCGACATTTCATACGCACCAACGTAATATAAAAATTAAAGGAAATCAGTTTTGAAATTTGGATTTATAAGTCTGATAATGAATTTTACTTTTGTTTCTACAGATATCTGGACGTTTAAATAGTTATTTATAAGAGCAAAATCGAAATTATACATTTAGCTAATGAGATTAAAACCAAATAAAAATCATTGGTTTATATAATAAGTAAGGTTTTTAAGTAAACATTTGGCATTATTTAACGATGCTGCGTATAAAAGACTTGATATCTTCTCAAATTACCATAAAAATATATACATTTTATCAAAATTCAATATTTTTTTATGTGAATATAACTTGAAACGTACGAGAATTAACCTAAAATTTAAGCCTATTTTACTTTTGTATTCGTAAATAAAAATGTATTTGTAAATACTGTAAAAATTTGTAAATATTGTAAATTTCTTTGGTACAAACAAATTTGTAATAAATTCACTTGAGAAATTCGATAAAATTGAAATTTGTTTTCAACTACTAACAATAATAAATAACTTTTTAAAAAATGTTTAATTACGCTTTCTGGTTTTTGACGATCTACGTATTTTGGCTTATCGCATTAAACATCACCAAAACAATTCCATTCGGTTCTGAATTTACTTTTAGCTTTCATTTTTATATCAACTGGTATTTTTCATTCTTTCATTCCGATAACTTACTGTTTTAAGCTTTTACTAAGAACGTAAATACTGACTTTGTGATATAAGAATCAATTTTTTTAAGTTACAGATGTTTATTTCTATGATGTATTTAAAGATAAGAATAGGGGGAAAAATTATATTTCAAAAAGTTAATCTTCATTTTAATAATGAATATTTGGTTCATGTATAGGCATTTTCGTTTTCTATAATTTCCATGCACTTTCCAGTAGTTTTGACAAGATAAAACAAGCTATCTATATTAGTGCTCATGTTTAAAGCAGTCATTTTACAACTTTTAAAGATAATATTGTCGTATATGACATCCTCCTCACAGCATCTGTATAGTTCGCCGGAGAAAAACCCAAAGCCACTACAAAAAATCTATCTTTAGAGCACCTTTTAATGATTCATTCTCATCATTGCTAAGACCAATCCTTGAAAAACGCCATGGGGGTCAAAGCTCAAAATATAGCCTGAAAGCAAAATCATTTGCTGGCGAAGTTCTTAATATTCCACTAGTGCTTCTGTTCGTAGGTGGACGATTCGAAATCCAGAATATTATGCTGCTGTAGCGGCTGCGGTTAAACTTAGGATCTCTTTTTGCAAGTTTGGAATATTATTATTATTTTTTTTTATTTCCCTTTTCTTCTTTTTGTCTAGTTTCTTATTTATGAAACGTAAATCGTGTAATAAGACGAGAAAAGGTTACAGAAAAGGGTTAAAGAAGTAGTAAAGCGGTTTGAAATTTATGGACTGATTCGCTTTGTTCTTAACGATAGGCAATTATCGTTTGTTTATGTGTAATTGCGGAGGCTTGCGAAAAGCGCATGATGGGAAAGATATTTATGGCTTGATGGAATGGCAGGTGTAAAAATATTACCTCTTATCTAATGTACATTAAAGCATTTTGTTCTCGACCTGACGAAAGCAATCGAGATTTCGTACAGACGTAAGGATATTTCTTACCATTAATTAGTTTTTCCATCTCTTTTTTTTTTCTTCGTCAATGTTGAGAAAAATTGTCGCTATAATGCAGGGTAATTGGATGTATTCTTATATCCGTAAGTATAATTATTTTTTAAAAAATGTAGAGAATATATTCTTGCATCCATGAGTTTAATTTTTTCAAAACTATAGAATGAATATATCCTTAAATCTACGAGTAATTTTTTTTTTGATGTACTGAATATATTCTCGAATTCACGAGTGTACAACTTTTTTTAAATGTACTGAATATATTCTTACATCCGTGAGTATAATTTATTTTTAAAAAATGTAATGAATATATTCTTATATCCATGGGTATAAAAAAATTTTAAAGTGTAATTAAGAAAAGATTATGCAAAATGTGTTTGTGAATTTCAGTATAGATCTTAAATTATTGCTTTCCATTTTTTAAAAATAAATCTTTGTTAAAAATGAATACATATTTCCAAACAATATTTTATGCATATTCAGATAAGATGAATTTTATCGCAATTTTGTATATCTGGATTAATATATTTCATTTGAATAACCTCATCAATAAATTTAATTAATTGATTTTTGTAACTGATGATTTGATTTCAATTTTAATTAATTTTTGTTCTAAAATAGTTGAAGACTTACATAATGATGTAATGTCTCATTACTATTTTCATTGTTTAATGCCCTCTATAATAGAATATTTGACTGGTTATATTGCATAGATATCCTAACCTTCGCAAAAATTCTCCATAAATAATTATATCATTTTTTTAAAGCATAGCAAATGCATATAGTTGCTAAATTATAGCCAAAAATTAAAATGAAAATCAAAGCTAATTTTTCTTATTTAACATTTGAAAAAGAAAAAAAAAATATCCATGGAAAATATTAGTGTTTTTGTAATTTTATTGTTATTGAATAATAAAATATCACAAGGAAAACACAAAATCTGGAGGCTAAAACAAATAAATCATATACGTTATTGAATTTTCTTTAAAAAATTCATATTTTATTAAAGTATAATTAAGAAATGAATGGGTTGAATATTTAATATAGCATCTAAATTAAAACATTTTTGTTAATGAGGTACAGCAAATTAATATTGCAAAGCTCTTATTTTTTTCATAATTCATATATACAGTGCATTCTAGTGCTTTTATAATGCAACATTATCAAATGTTATATTCAAAATTTCATGCATGAGAATTTCCTTCTTTCTTTTTTTTTTTTCAAAAGTTTCTATCGTGATTTTTTTTCTTTAGAAGTTTGCTATTTTCTACGTGCAGAATGAAATCAGTATTAAAAGGTTTGTTAAACAGGACAAAGTTAAATTTCGAATTTCAATGCTTGCAAAAGCGAAATCTTTAAAATTTGAATTCAGAACAATAAGGAACCGAAGAATTGAATGCAAATGATAGAAGTTGGGGTTCAAGTAAAAATAAATATATAAATTCGGAAATATATATATACATACAAAATTAAAAAAAAAATAGTCAATAAGAGTCACCCTCAGGCAATGATTCAAAACGAGGGATTTTTTCTGTGAGGAATCGGACAATGTCCAGCATTATTGACTCCTCGTGACCCGAAAATTAAGGGAAAAGAGGCATGACAATTTTAACAGCAAAAAACACAAAAACAAAACAACGTTAAAAACATCATCAAATAAAACAAAAATGTAATTAATATAACTACATAAGAATATTCAACCAAAAATTAAAAAGATACATCCAATTAATTAAGAAAACAAAAAAGGGTAAAGAACATATCAGCAACAGGAGAAGAAATTTCACCATATCACCCCAACTGCCATTCCAATCATAATACAGTGTCAGAAAGAGAAAAAAAAAAATGGAGTTTCTGTGTGTTATCCATTTTATTAATATTTTATCATTTCTTTTTTTTTTTATTAAAATATTGACATTGCAATAGTTTCTGGAAAAATCATTATTGTTTAAATTTTTAATAAACCTATTTGCTGTTTTTATAAATGAAATTTTGTTATTTTAAAATGTGAGAAAATTAAAAAAAAAAACTTTAGAGTTAAGTTTGGAGTGATAATTATAGAGATGAATTATTTTAAAGCTGAATTCATCTCTTTTATCATAAATACCAACTATTACTTTATCATAGCAATTTCGATTCTGAAATCCAGATATATAGCTCCAAGATTATTTTTGTTTGTTTCTGTTAAAATTAATTCTTTAGAATAGCAATTTGTAGCAATATTTTCTAAGTCAATCAAAATTAAATCATCAATAAATCTCCATCCATTTATTAAATAATTTTTAATTATTTTTTTCTCTTAATAATGCAGCAAAATATTAGCTAAAGTACTTGAGAAAGCTGTGCCCACTGGAATACCCTTAATTTGTTTATAAAAATTAATACCATTGAAAACATAATTTTCGGTATTATTAAAATCGCATAAAACCAACCAGTTATTTTTTTATTAATGATATCTTCATTTAAATATTCGTCATATATAATAGTACAGTATATTATTAATTTCTCATGGGGAAGATTGGTATATAAATTTTCAAAGTCATAAGTATGAATTTTATAAATTTTGTTATGTTTGAAAAATTTCAAAACATTTTTGTTATTATTAATAAAAAGCTATCATCATCTTCAATTTTATTTAGGATAATTTTCAGATATTCAAAGAAATGTTTCCCCGAGTAGTAATTGTAACTACAGGTTACAAATCTAAATTGCATTCGATTTTTATGAAATTTTACATTTGGAATTAAATAGGAATACCTTAAAAAGCGTGTTTTAATTTTAGTTTTTTTTAGAGAAAGCTAACATCCTTTTGTCCAGTTGCTTTTTACTAGTATTAACTAAATCTGAAGTCACATTGGAATTATATTCATTGATTAACAGTTCTTTATAATAATGTTACACACAAATATTCTTCATAATAGTGTTACACACAAATATTTCTGTATAATGTGTGTAAAAATCCTTTATTTTGAATCCTTGCCTGAGGTTGACTCTTGAAAAAGTCTTCAGGCTGGATTCTGATGTAATTTTGATTCGATTGTATTCCTTTTTACTTATATATATATATATATATATATATATATTCGTTATTCTTTTTATGCTTTTTTAATGTTTATTTCAAAGAAATTTCACCGTTTCATCTTAGACAGTCATAATTTCAATTTAAAAGGAAGTCGTAATCATAATTCTCATTGGTCAAGGTTAGTTCATGTGATTCCTTGTCATCGGTAGCGTAGAGAGATGCTAGAAAGGGATCCGGTAAAACAACTCACCAATCAAAAATCATTCTGACAACTCCGTCGGATCTATTGCATGCTGAGGTGATGTAGCTCAAAAACAAAAATCAACACTGCCTATCAACTGCGTCTCATCAAACCTTGATCCAAAAGATAAGAATGGAAATTTTCGACAAGGTAACAATGAAATGAAAGAAGGAAATTAAAAATCGAAAAGTCCTCGCAGCTTGCAGATATACTTGAATCTGAAGATAAGGATCTCACCTTAATAAAATAAATAAAATACGCAGCCGTGATTGTGATTGATATACAGCATGATAAGATAGATAAAAAAGATAGAATAGGAAGGGAAAAAGCATGAATTATATGAGAGAAATAGCATATCCGCATGCTTTCCTTTTCTTACAATAAATTTATGAAACTCAGTTTCGAAAGAATTAATTTTTCCTCCCTTGTTTTATCTGTTTGATAATATTTAAACTGTCGTAAAATATAGCTTTAATTTTTTTTTTTTAGTGAGTGTGATATTAGGCACACATAGTTTCATTGAAACAATAATTGCAAAATAGTTATAATTAAACGATTGTAAAATATAGTTTTAATTCATTTCTAGTGAATGTAAAGATAGAAAATAATGATATTCATTTGATAAACTAGGCGGAAAAAGAACTTTGAAAGCGCTTTATTTAGTTTTAAATATTTCACATTCGAAAGTACATATTTGCTTTAGTTTGTTGATTAGACAAATAGTAATTTTTGCATGGAAAATGCAAATGCACTTGAACAAGAAATTTTGTACCAACTCTATAAACAATATTTATGTTTGGCTAAATAACATAATTTATTTCATTAATGCTCTTATATTACAATAAAATAATCAAAAATCGGTGAAAAAATTTAAAATGTTAAAATGGTTGATTGTAAATGTTAGAGTTTGTCATCCTGCGCAAATACAAATAATTAAGTAAAGAGCTCAGAGCGAGTGAATGAGGTTGATACTTATAGAGGAATGGCTAGGGCAAATATTAGTCAGGAATATAGCTTAAGGCTCAAATATTATTTTTCTAAATTTTAATATTTAAAATTGTATTTTACTTTTATTTTATAGAAAACATTACTCTATAACTCTCCCTTAAACTCTTTTTGAAATAATATAATTATATTTTTTAAAATTCGTATTAAATTTTTTTTTGTATTTTTTTAATAATTTGTTTTTTTTAAATATGAAGATTTTTCTCGAAATTATTTTTTCAAGGTAGCTATAATTATGCTACAAGAAACTTCTGATGGATTTCCTACTGCCAAATGTATTTAATTTTTGCTATGATTTTTTTACTGTAAAAAACACACACAAAATCTGAGAAAGCAGAAGCTACACATCCATACTAAGTTTTATGAAACATATATTTTTGAACCATCATAAAAACTTTTACACCCTTAATTCCATTTTTAAGAAAACCTTAGGTGTTCGAAATGTATTTTATAATCAAAAACACAGCAAGGAGAAAAATTAATTTAAAGTTTTTATTCATTTAAATCCTGATATTTATCCAATTTGCCTGTAAATTTTACAAAATGTGATTCATGTTTTTCTAAATTGTTTAAAGTTAAAAAATGAATAAAATTTATGGGAAACAAATATTATATTTGCATATTGAAGATGTAAAGACAAATTAATGAAAGATCAAAACTTCACAGATCCTTATCATAACACCTTTAAAAAAATAATACTCATATTGAATGTATATTTCAGCTATTCTGCTGGCTGTTTCTGTTATTCTACTTTATCGATGCATTTATAACTTATGAGTACTTACTCCTAATGACATCGGGGAGAGTGTCATTGGAGTTTTGAGTCATGCACCGAATACATCTTTCTAATAGCTTTGACGATGCAAGCCTGTGATAAATTGAATTTTTTTCCAAATGAGGTTCTTTTGCATTGCGTTGGTGCTGAAAAGTTTTAAGTTTCAATTACTTAATAAAGAATTTTGTTGGTACATTAAAAAAACTCACTTTATCATATGAGTTAAAAAAATGGATTTTTTTTTGCTGTTTTTTCAAGAAATGTGTCCCCTTAAGCTTAAAAAAAAGTAAATAAAACTTGTGAATATAAATTAAATATGAAAGTATTGTTGTATATTATGCAACTGAAGCATGAATTTTTTTTATTTCTTCATTTAATCATTTTAACAGACTTTACAACATTTAATAAATTAAAAAATGTGAATACAATTCAAGTTTTCCTATCGGATTTATATGTGATAGAGTTAAATAAAAATGTCTTCGTTTAAACAGCAAACCATTTTATTCAGTTAAATGACTGGCCAAAACTTTTCAAAGAAGGTGTCCTTATTTAAAAGAATCTTTGTATTTTTGTAATCTTTGTATTTTGTAAGAAGATGATTGATATTTATTATTTCATATATGATGGGTACGAAGTGTTACTTGAAACAGTTATTACTTACATTTGGGATAAAAGCTTAATAAATACTCTTGTTTAAATTCTGAAAACTAATTACTCTTTTAATCCCTCATTATCATCGCATCAGTGAATCATGATGCTTTTTCCGGTGAGGGACATGATGGGGAGTAATTCATCCTACCCATATCATGTTGTCATATTTAATTTTCTTTTAAGATTAATGGAGATGTTTCGAATGTATAAAAGGAAGATAGGTAAAAGAAAGTAAGAATCGGAATAGACGAAAATGCTAATGCTCCGTAAATAAATTTGAAGGTATTTGGAGATGATGAATGTCTCTTATTTATTATTTATAACTCATATTCTGATATGGAATAGATTCAATGTTGGAACTATAAATGATTGATTCATATAATGGTCCAATGAATCCATTCCATGAGCCATGAATACAAAGATGATGAATTAGTTTATTTTTAAAAAAATATTGGCCGCATCTCACATCATTCGATGCTATAAGATAGTTGCTTTTTTATTGGTTACAATAATATGTTAATTAATAAAAAATAAAAATAACTTGATTTTTTATATCATACCGTCATTATCGGAAGATAAAGTGTAGTTTCTTCCCAAAATTTCCAAATATGAATGTTTCAAATTTTTTAAACCGAAAAGTACTGGGACAAACTTTGCCTTTTTTCAATTTAATTTATTCTGTTTTCAGCTAATTGTGATTCGATTAACTTTAACAAACTATTGGTGATTAAGAGAAAATTAACAAATCGCAGTATAATCATTCCATCGATATGTGCAATCTTTTTTAAAGATATAAGCATAAGTTGGATTTTCATCGTTGCAGTATTTAAAAGGACACAATTGTGCTAAGATTTGGCGAAAGTAAGCAAAAAAATTAGAATCGTATTATTGCAATAAGTATAAAATATTATCTTTTTAATGTGATTCTCTTGAAAGGTAAGTTGTCTTTCACTAAACACAGTCTTAATCATAAAGGTTGCTAATTTAATCACTAAATATGCAAAAAATAGTCTTCCTGAATGAATGCTACTCACTGGAAGAAAACAATAAAAGGAAAAAATTACCTTAGGGTTCAAAAATGAGAAGAAAATTAAAATTTTGAGATAACATATGAATTTCAAATTATAATTCCAATTTCTAATCTCATAAAACGAAAGTTAAAAAAATGAGCATAATTTTTCAACGCAGTAAAATCAAAAGACTTCCTTGTCGAAGAGTTTTAATTTTCAGCAAATTGTGGGTTTTTACATTCAATTTATAACCTAATTGGTCAAAGGGAAGCAAGTAGTTATTGTACACATCACAAGAACTGGAAATTTAAATTTTAGATAAAAAGAAATTAAAAAAATCATTTTTGCTTCAAATTTTATTTTTAATTTGAGGAATTTAAGAAAATTAATTTAATATATAAAAGTATTTATTTAAAATACCTAAAATCTTTTTAACTCCTTGCTATTACTCCCAAGTTTTGTAGTCCAAGAAGGCCAAGGTATTTTATCTATACTGGCAAAAAATTGTCATTCGAAAAAATGTTTGATATGAAAATATTTTTGGACCTTGAATGTCATTATGAATTGCTTACTGCGATGCATCGTGAAAAAATATTTCAAAACACTCTACAGCACTATAACGGCCTAACTTTGAATGCGTTTTATTATTTCATGGATAGTAGGTGCTCACTAAGAATTAAATTTTAATTGATTTTTAATCGAAATTTTAATTAGATTTTTAAAAATAAATCGAAATATTAAAAACATACAATTTTGGTTTTTGCCTAAAAATCTGTTTTTACATTGATTTAAAATTTAAAAAAAGGATTTTCATTTATATAATTGTCAGTAAATTTATTTTTCTAGCAAGCATGATCATATGTATATTTGATTTCTTTGGTAAACTTAGCATAATGTAACTTGGGAGTTACAAAAAATATGTAAAATTTATTTATTTTTTCATTTTAAAATTTAATTATTAGCAAAATTAAAAATCATTTTAAAAATGGCGTAGCACCCAATAACGATTTATCTAATACTGATAAAAGCAGACATTTAAATATAATTTTTATTAATATTGATAAAAGCATGAACTTCTCTTGATGAAGCTTATCTCTCATAGAAATATTAGTCACGTATATTTTTCATTAGTACTTTTAATTATTTTAATTACATGGTTTACAGATGTTCTCATCACAATGATATTAAATACATTTTTTCTCTGTATGCTGTTGCTATAATTTATTAGCAGCGAATTAAAAAAAATGAAGGTATACTAATCTCTATCTCATATTTTAAACTAGGCGTTAAAATCTCTATTTCAAATTAATTAAAAAAACTGTCACGAATTCTCAATTTGACCAGACTTAGAAGTATATCTCAAATATAAATTTCTTAAAAAATACTTATTTGTTTTGGGTTTAGGTTTATAAATTCTCATCTTTAGAGCCATTTAATCGGTATTATGAAGAACATTTATTTCCTTGAATTAAATCAGTTTGAAGAATCTAATATTCTTTTACGTTATCCTTTTTGATTTATTACATTTCGATCAAGTATATTTTTCTCTGAAAAGTCATAATTTATTTTTTCCTATATATGGAACAGTCTGGTCTATATTTAAGAAATTCGGAATTTAATTAATAGTAATGGAATAATTTTTCAACCAGCAATGTTGAAAATTGTCTGAAGTTATGAAGTAAAAATTTAATACATTTCACTTCTTCATATATAACTAAGTTTATATTTTTCTTTCTGATGTATAAGTAAGAGTTGGATTAAGTTCTTAGTAAAAAAAATCATTCAATCTGATTTAAATAAATAATATTTTTCTTTACTTTATGTTAAGGTACGAAATAGGGATAATCTAACGATAGGAAAGATTCCAGTTTCCACATTCGATTACTTAAATATGTTATGTATGGTGATTATATATAGGGTATATTATATAATACAAAAGATTATATATAGGGATATTACTCCAGTGCTGCCTTCAATATTTGGGATAACATCAGGCGAGTTTAAGCAACGAAGATCTTTCTTTAATAAATTGAATTTATAAAATGTAATTTTGATATGCAAAATAGTGTCATTCAATTTTATAAAAAAATTAATGCTCAACACATAAAACCACATTTGTAGTATATAAATAGAGAAATATGGGATTATCTATATATCAGATTTTCAGTTCTGATACTGGGACTCAAAAGTTTTAAATCAAAACTCATTAATCTTTCATGAGTGTTCAGTCAAATAAGTAGAAACAGATGAGTGATCCATACAGGAGCGATGGAAAGAAAAAAAAGAGTTATCCTTAATAAAGTGAATTTATATAGGGTTAAATCATAATCCTTTATAGATACCATTCTACGTTCTAAAACAATGGATGTTCTATATATAAGAATGTTTCTGTAGTATATGAATTGGAATATGTGACATGAGCAATGGGTCAGGATTGCAATTTTGATACTATTACTCAATAGTTTCTTATCAAAGCTCATCAAGCTTTATTTCAATCTCTTTAGACTCCAGCAGAGAACTGGAAACATCCAAGTGGCCCACACAGGAGTGATTTTTTTCACTTACCTTTGGTTGAAGATGTCTCAAACACCACCCAAAGAATTAAAGATGATCATCTAAATGACCCCATTATGATAATACGGGTGCCGTGTTATGCCTCGACCGGAATAATTTTGCCCTCATGATTTCACAACATAAAGCTGCCACGTGGTATAGAGCGGTGGAAAATTGTTGCTGAGATTTTAATGATTTTTTAATGTTGCAGGTAATCTGGTGTTCAATAGGGAAATGTGGGAGTAATATGGGGTGTCGTTTTTTATTTTTCCTGTTTCGTTTTGTATAAAAGGTGACGGAAGTAGGATAGTCAGAGGCAATTTTTTGAAATGAGTGGTTATTATCTGAAGCCTGTTCGTATACCTCTTTATTAAAATTTAGGGTTTTTTTTTTGTAAAGAAATAGCTGCTAAAAATTCAAAATTCTAAGTTCAAAGTGATTGTAAAGCAACTCTTTAGAGGAAAAACAAACTCAATCTAGCCACGAAAAAAAATATACTCAAAGAAATTGAATTATTATGTTGTTATTTAAAGAAAACGCCTTCTTATTATCTGGCATGACACTTTACCAGCTCTCTTCTATGATTTATTTGATTTCAAAAACTTATAATATTTCTTAACTGTGGTGGTATGAATTTTTCTATAGTGATTCTGTAGGATATATTCGGATTCGTATTAAATGCCACGTTTCAGCGCCTATTCCACTTCCCTTCTGAGAAAAATCTGATGAATAAGAAATTGTTCATGAATCAAATTTCCAAAAATAGGATGTAGCCATTTCTCCTCAGATGATAATAATTGCAAAGGACAAAGAGCATTCCGAATTCCCACTGTGTAGTTTGGGAAGAAGAATACATTATATCAGAAATCAGTAGAAATACGGTTTGAAAGCTAGATGCCTTATATTTCGATACGAAATCCTAAAATAAAGAAAATTATTAGAGCAGATTAAGGAAAATCTTCGAATAATTTCTATACGATATATCTAGTTTTTTTTTATTTCAGAGTATTTTAAAATTATTTATTTCTTCTGGTATATGAATTATGGAACGAATTTGAAACAAAGTTTATTCACAAAAAATTTATCTGATTGGCTGTTCGACCAAAAGTGAATTCAGTAACTTCAAAACACGAATAGGCAAGTGGATAAAAGTTTGTGTACAATTTTAATAAATAACATTTGTTTTTCTAATATATAGATTCTTATTAAATTCTAAATCTAATCTCTTAATAAATAGAGCTACTGTCGGTCTATAATACCGCAAACATGCAAACACGTACATGGAATGACTTATGTCAAGGAAATTCGATATGTTGTGACTGCGGTTATAGTTCACATTTTGTTTTCATTTGGTAGGTAAAAAGGAATTTGAAAAATCGTGCCATAGATTTAGTAAAAATATTAGATTTATGTGAAAGATTTAAAATTTATAACTGTTCTTCACTAATGCCATGTAAGGTATTTGAAGCATTATCCAAGGTTACACGGAAGAAGGGAGATAAGATATTGAACGAATATTATGTGTGAAAATTTTGAAGAAATGAGGAAACCCTTCTCATAATTTTTATTTTGGGACAATTTTTCACTAAAAATTTTGAGATTTATCTTAATAGGTTAAAACAAAATAGGGGTTACATCTTATACTTCCTTGTGTTTCAGTAGTTTTTGTCTGGAAGAGAGATATTACAAAATGCTTTATTTCAATTTATATTTACGTATATAAGGTTATGTTACCAATTTTTACATAAAAATTAATTTTATCAAATTTTAATTAAGCCTAAATTTTAAGAATTACCCATTTTTTTACTCAGAAATTTATTTGGACTAACTTTTAAATTAAATCTGCTTTCATTCCAATATTTTCATTCATTTTTTCTTTCTTATTGGGCATATATAAGAAAAATTTTCAAATATATTATTAGCATAAATATATCAAAAACATATAGAAAAAGAATAAATTTTTCAGGAATCATACTCTAGAAAAGAAGTCAATGGTATAATAATAAATGTATAAAAAATAGTACTTTATTATGAACTGTTAACACCTTGAAAATACGAAACAAAAAAAAAGTAAAAACAACTTCTTACAGAATTTTAGTAAGGATTTATAAGTTGCTAAAATAAGAAACGCAAACTTGCATAAACACATTGTTTAAAAACTGGATATTTTATTTTTACCATTTACTGATTTTGTATATTAGATTTTAAATTTTTAGTCAATTTTTTTAGTCAAAAACTTGATAGAAAGGTAATGATTTAAAAAAAATTCTTAGCACTTTCAATATTAAATTCAAATGCAGCATTCAACTGTTTTCCAAGTGAATGCAATTTTCTATTGATTATATCTGTTTCATCAAACTTTAAATTATAATCCCACAAAAGATTACTTAATTTCAAATAACTAATGCATAAAATGGGACTATTCAACAATAAAAGCTGTAAACAGATTATTCGGTTTAAACAAGTATCCTAACTTACATCTTCAAGTATCTTGTTGAAGAGCAAATTCCTTATGCCAAACGTTAAGATTGAAATGGTCGATAACTTTAATTACCTAGCCTTTAAAAGAATGGTAGTAAAGCACTCATCCCCAGTACTACTACACTCGATCTTCACTTCTCAAAATTACCGTCTGCTTGTTATTATCTGCATGATTTCGTTTCCAACCAGAAGTAGTGGAACTTATCTTCAATGAATGAGGAACGATCGTCGGATAAAGGTGCTTTATGATTCATAATATCTTCTATTACAGAATGTAATCATGTGGGGTCGACTAAGTTCGTATTCGGAGAAGTAGTTTGGAAGGTGGACAACAGTGTCTTGCGGGGGCGTTGGAGGAATGGAGCACAAAGGAACATCAGATTTCCTGATTTTGACGCTTATTCTATACTACGCCTTTTTGATACTAAAGTGAGGGTGCAGAACAATGGTGTAAGTCCTTGATAAAATCGTTTACACGGATTCTTCCATTTCTTATCCTTTCATCAGTGCTGGGATTGGTGTTATATTAGTTAATAATCCAATCTATTTATTTAATATAAAGTGTAAATGATACTCAAGACTATGACACCTATAGAGGCAGTAAATTAATGCCGGTCATCGCAACTCCATATAATGTGGCCATTAGTAAATAATTGCAGACCGCTTAATTTTCCCACCACTTTACTCTGGTTGGAAACATTTTGTTAATTAATTGAGACATTAATTATTTTATCATTGTATATATGTTTTTACAGGCGTAGCGGTATCTTTGGGTTTTCCCCCTGAGTTTAAGGATATAGGCTCATAATAAAAAGCTTTTTCACCCCTAAACATTTAAATATCATTGAACAAAAGCAATTCTCTAATGCTTTTTTGTTGTTGTTTGTTTTTCATTTTTTTAATTTTATTTATCGCTTGTATAACAAAAAAAAGGAGCGTTTTGAATCATGTATGGCATAAAAATAGGATTCTATATAATCCAATTTTACAACAGAGTCATCTTTAGTAGAATTAGTATTTGATAAAGAAACCAAGATATTTTAATGAATTAAATGCATATTCATATAATTTTTTAAAAGAGTATATTCAATTTTCTACTTAAAGAAATGTTATGAAAACTGTATAGAATGCATAACATTCGAATGCTGTTGCTTTTCTTAGCACATAAATCTATCAACTATCCAGTTTCCTGTAGAAGATGGATTTTATGCAGTGCAAAAACATGTTAATCAAACAATAATTATTATATGAAGTTTTAAATATATATTTTTCTATACTGAAATCAATTACAAAAGCACATTACCAAACAAAATTTTTATAAATATACCTTATCCATAAAATTTCAATTTTGAATTAATAATGGGTGTGTAAATGAAAAAGGTAGCAAATTTAAACCTTCTCTAATTCATATAGAGTCGCTTAAAAGATATAATACAGGCTGAAATTTATCTTTTAAAAAATTACATTTCAAAGGCCTTTTTTTTTCTTTTGCAATTTCTTAAGTTTTATCATTTGCAAAAAAGAGTGAAAGAACAATAATTTCATCTTTAAAAAATCATTTATTACTCTTTACATTGGACAGATCCACAAACTAAATTAATCGAATAAAATTTGATTCTTCATAAAAAAGTTGATCATTTTTAGATATAAGAGTTTGTTTTCACAAGTATAAAATGTTAAAAACACTGTTCATTATTTTGGCTGCCATATTTTTTCCCCTTAAAACAATTTAAAAAATGCCTTTAAAAGAGACCAATGCAATTTGCAGATGAATATATCAAACATTTTATTATTTGTTAATTTTTTTCTTTATTCCTTTAAACTATGAGAAATCGCTTATCAATTAATAAACTTTTTGTTCAAATGAAAAGCATATTTTTCCAACAAAAACTCCTTCGCCTTTAATTCTTGATATTTTTTTTCTTGCCATATTTTACGTTACTATACAATGCTTTAATTTCCTTTATCTTATTTTTTAAATATAAATCTAAAGTCACTAACAAATAAATATTGCTTCATAGGTAAATATAATAGTGGATTAATTATTATTATGTCACGAACATCTATCATTTCAGCTGAAATCAGAATAAAACATAATACAAATTTAAAAATAAGAGGAATCTATTTAAAATACAGTTGACGATTTGCATTTTAACAGATCTCCACATTTTTCTCTCTAAAAGATTTTGAAGTTTTAAAATATTTAGAATGTATCTTAAATAAAAATACAAAGGAGTGTTAATCCGCATTTTAGAAAATATATTTTTGCTAAACTTAATATTTCTTAAAGAATCGTCGGATATTTTATAGGCCTACATGTTTAACAGGAATCCAATGAATAATTTATAATACGTTATATGCTATTTATATATCACAAATACATTAAATGCAATTTAAGGAATTTGATTAACAGTTTAGTAAAAAAAAGGATACAAACTTCTAAGGAAATCTAAATCTTGCTAAGGGGAAATTGCGTTATATTCTTGTTGCTTAAATGATTTATTTTTCAGTTTTTGGGGATTTCGTATACAAAATATTTGCAAAAAAGATACAGTTTTTTAGGAAATCAGAATCTTGCTGACTGAGCGCCAATGATAATATATTCTTGTTGCTTAAATAATTTTCGAATTTTTTGGAGATTTTGGAGAAAATATTTAGAAGAACTTTTGTATCTACATGATCCACTTGCTTATTTATCATTATTAACTTAATACTTGTGTTCAATATTTTATTATTGTTTGCTTATACCGTTGTGAACTATATCATTTCATAGTGGAATAATAATTATAGATATTATCTTTTAACAAAATACACTACGATGAATTTAAATACAAACAATATATCGTATACATATTTGCTTCATATTTCCGTTTTATAAAACTCAAATATTAAATTTCTTATTATAAGACAAAACTGTTTATATAAGTTTAGTTAAAATGTAATTTAATGTTTTTTTTTCTTTAAAAATATGCAATTAACTGATTTACAATGAAAGTCAATGCTTTCTAAAATTGCAATCGATTAATGTCTGATTTAAAATTGATGGACCAGCTTTTACATGATTATTTGCAGAAGTGTCAAATTAGAGTATAGTGGTTAAAAAAATTCCAATTATCATAAGTTAGATGCAAAGTAAACATTCACCATTTCGAACTGTTACCAGAAATATTCTTTGTTGAGAGATAATTTTTAATATTCATTCATTTTACAGTAAATTAATAAGGAATCTTTATCGATTGTGGTCCATTGTAAATGATGCCTATTTTCTTCATTGACCAATCTGCAGTTAACCAAAAGGAATATTTACTAACATTTTAAGTATACTCAAAGTTGCAATTTTTAAAAATCCTTCCTGATCTTTCTTTTTTTTAAACGTTTTTTTTTCAATGCCTTGTTCGGTTTAATGAAAATTCAAAGATATATCTTACTGACTCGGAAAAAAATACTGTTGTTTTGTAGAAAGAACTTGAAAGGACTTGAGTCACTTTGCATTCGAATTCAACCTGAGTCCACCTTGAATAGACCGGAAATATCCCTGGCAGTAGAAAGGCACATTACTCATCTTTTTCATTCACGGAGGGGAACATATCCAGAAGGTATTTTTTATAGCATTTATTTCTTTCATATAGTTTTGAATACTTGTTGGATTTTATTTTCTTGATTCATTTTTTTTACGGGTAACCTAAATTTAAAAAGATGGATGCAGGCGTCAGGTGATTTGTCAAGAAGGCAAAAGCGTTATTTATCTTTAAAGATTGGGATATTTTGAAATGTGCTGACGTCTGTCTGGCTGCGTTGTTAGCACTTGCCTAGAAGAAGGGTGCTTGAAGTTCAGGCAGGCATTCACCTCGCTCCGGGAAGGCGGGCGGAATATTTATCAGGGTCGAAAGTGATATTCAAAATACAAGGCTCTGGAACGTTGTGTCTGGCCTCGGCGAAAGCATCATTTTTGCGCGCGAGGCCTTATGAAAAATGAATGAAGCGATGGGGAAGTAGCAGGTGAGGACATGAACGAGCTGCGCAGTGTCTGCTATTGTAATTTCACTTATCATGTCATAACTATGAAATAAATTGTACTCTGCAGAGAAAAGACCAAAGGGTAGATGGGAGAAATCTGAAGAGATGGATGGAAAAAGGTTTGAAAGTGGAAGCATGCAAAACTGAAAGTGGTAATGAGTTTTCCTAAAGAATAAAAGAACATATAAATAATAAATTTCCAGTCAACTTCTATATCTGTCTCTGTCTATGTATATATGCAGTATGTTGAAGAGAAATGAACAATTATGCTACCTTGATAATTGATAGATTAAAAGAGAGTGCTCTCATTCAAAAGGTAAAACATAGTCAGTTACCGTTGTTGTGCTATTTAAGTACATTATGGTAGTTTAATTATTAAAGCACCATTTAGTTAGTTATCTTGAATAAGGTATTAACAATCATTTAGTGAGTTATTTCATATTTCATTTGTTCGAAAGTCTAGAATTCCTTCTTACTCTTGTAAGGATGAATTACATTATTATGCTTGCTATTCAGTACACTCTTGAGTATCTGATTCATGACTATCCGACTTTCGTGCAATCAGGTCTAGTTTTCTTTTTTCATAATTAAGTAAGGAGAGCATTGGCAACGCCATCAAGGCATTGAAAGCGGGTGTCCTTTTACTTGTCTTGTGCAAAATATAATTTGTGACTGGAAAAAAGCAGCGTTCTGCCCATTGTTCATTGTTTCGTCATTATTTAAAATAGACCTTAATTGTTACTGCTGCTCCTGATTGCATCTGCAAGTGCTTACAGTATTTGTAAATTGCTCTTTGGAGTTTATTTAAAGTTTCTTTAAATGTATCACAGTGAAGATTCTTGAGTACAGTGAAATTGTAAGAATTCCCTCCTATTTTGATACCCAGAATTCCCATGCAGACAAGAGATTGAATAAATTAAACTCGTTTTTTTCTTCTTAATCTGCCACTTTTTTTAATCTTAAAATAATCAAGCAAGGTCCACAACAATAAAAAAATAATACATATATGAATAATCGTATTTTGTCAAAAAAAAAATTCCGACATTTACACTTATTCTAAAATAGCTATTTGGATTTTATTCATGACTGTTGTTTTTTAAACACATAAATAATAATTTTAACACATAAAGAGCGTATAAATAATTAAAGAGTTCTATAAACAATAAAGAGTTAAGTGAAAGATGCCCTAATATATATCGTGATTCTTGTAGGGAAAAGGGAAATAACTTTGTTTTGTGAAAATCATTAAAAGATTGTACAAACATAGCTAAAAGTCTATATTTATTCTGTATTATTAGTACTTAGTGAAATCTGTAGTCTATGTTATGTTATTAAAAAGCGAAATGAATTTACACTTCTGAATGAATAAAAAATTATTTCAAGGCTAGGCAAATTTGCTGGTTGTGACGGAAATAAAATTGAACTAAAATAATAAAAAAATTTTAATTAAATATAGCTTCTCTATAGAGAACTAATAATTTTCTTTTTCTCTCATAATGGGATATAAAATGTGGATTTCACAAAAAGTTTTTTATGGAAATAGAAGTATAAAAAAATTACTATTACTTCTTTAACTGAAATTAATTCACCAAAGCTTTTTGATGAATTTATTTCATCAACAATAAAAAATAAGCCAGTATTTTTTCGTTGCTTATATAGTAAGTGCAGAAAGTGGCCAACTATTTCACTGAAAAATAATCAACAAACGCTAGACGATTGTCTTGGGAACATGTTGTTTTGTTATCCATTCACGAGTGACATATTCAAAGATCTTGTATGGAATTTTTTAAAACCCTCTTTCCAACCAGTTGATGACGAGGAAATGCTTTTAACACGACACTCTTATTTGCACGAAACTTTCAGAAAACACAATAATAAAATTTCCAGATTTATGACTCTTTAGTCCATTACTTCTGGGATATGAATAATACTCATCAAGAAACCAATAAAAATTGTAGTTGAATCATAGAAGGAATAAAAGTTATTTTCTGAAATGTAAGATTGTGTGTAAACTATAGTTTTAAGCAATAAAGAAACTAGAAATCTCTTCATATTCAATTTACTCGTGTGAATTGATTTTCAATATTTAATTAAGCAATATGATAAAAATATTGATAACAATAATCAAGGTGGATTTCACAAAAAGTTTTTAATTGAAATAGAAAGATTAAAAAAAATTACACGTGTGACTTCTTTAACTGAAATTAATTCATCAAAATAAAAAAAAGACAATATTTCTTCTTTACTCATAAAGCAAGTGCATAACGGGGCCAACTGTGTCATAGGAAAATAATTCACAAACTCTAGACGAAATGTAATCAAGATGATTTAATATCAATAAAGTCATATTTTCATTTAATTTAGTAAATCTTCAAACGAAAATTTAAAATTATCGGCCCAATTCGACCCAAATATTTACTCCTTCTTTACCAAATATTTTTCGACAAATATTGATATTTTTTATAATAATCTTTATAATGTTGCAATATTTCATTACATACTAATGTAATGTCTTCACAGCCTTTACCCAAATTTTAAAACAGAATTCATATTTGATTTTCTTACATGATGTGCAAATTTATATGAAACAAACTGGCGGTAGAATCTTTTTTCCCCCTTCATGTACCAAAACTGTATTTAAAAAGTTTATTCGTGCAAAACATTTCAACACCATGTATTTATTTTTTTTAATGGTTCTATTACCTCATGTTAACTGCTAATTACTGCTAATTACATTTCAATAAATATTAAATAAGAGCACATTATATGACCTATAAATTCTTCTCTTTTCTACATGATTGTTAAATGCTCATTATTTATTGAGATAAAATTGATAAAACTGTCTTTTAATGTTTGCCTACAAGAATTCTGAAGCAATTAAAGCAAATGATATTTAATAATAGGGAAATGTGTAGGTAATTGAAATACTTACTGAAGGTAATTGAAAGGGTTAAATAGGAAGTAATCCAATGCTTACTTCTGAAGCACGTATCATGTAATTGTAATTACACCATTTAAAATGCTTAATTCTTTTATTGACTCGATATAGAGCCTTTTAAGCAAGGAAATGTTGTTATTCTAGTGTCAGTTATTATGTTTGTAGGCAGGTTTTTCTTCATGGGAAGCACGATAAGTCTAACAGAATGTATTATATCAAGCATAATTAAATTAATGAGCCTGATTATTGATTGACGTGAGCAATTCATTCACCGGTTTTATGTATTGAAACAGTAGATAAACAATGTCGCAATTCTTCCTCCTCTGTTGTCACATTTTTAGAAACCGGTATTTGTGGAAATTCCCTTTCAAGAAACACTTTCAGGCCTTGGTTTTATCAGTTTTAAATATGAAATGCTTACGTTCATATTTTGAATGAAAATGTGTTAAAATTTCTGTTATGTAAAGATATGTAAAGATAAAAGATAAAAATGCAGTTATTGGAATGCACACAAATAGGTATCACTTAATTGTGGCTTCTTTTCAGAAATCTAGGCAATGACATCTCATATTACATTTAGTTCGTAACTTCAAAGATATCTGGCATACCATTTTGTATATAGGACATAAAAAAATTAATCTATCAGTTTCGCAGTTGAATAATTTATGAATAATTATTGTCTGAATTTTGTGGATTGATAGCCTAAGAATATCCAGATTCACATCCAAATTCTTTTTTTCACAATGATAAATATCACTAGAATTAGAATCAATATTACTGGAATTAGAATTCAATAATAAATATCACAAGAATTAGAGTTCGTAGAAAATAATAATTAATCAGATTCCATAGAATAATTTTTATTATAATTTATTGAATTCGTTCGCAGAATTATATGGAAATTAAATTATAAATTAATTTCTTTTCTGATTCAATGCATATATTCTATTATTACATGAGAGCTTCATTCTAAAAAAATAGATCACATAATCAACAATTATTAATTTACAGTTTCACTTCGAAGTTAATTCTGTCCTTTCAAAAAATTAATATTTCAATATATAATTTAATTATAAAATACTTATTCAGCTCTATAGCCTGTTATATGAAGTTGTTGTATTTATATGAATGAAAATCATTATTTTTTTAGAAAAAGGAAACTGCTTAGTTTTTATTTGAAATAATTATAAATACTCAAATGTCTTTTTAAAATTTCGTAGCACATTTTCTATAGAAAGAATATGGCTAGTGTACCATTATATTCATAAAAATATTCGCAATATGATTCCAGTATTCAATAACAACTTTTGATAATGGTGTCATGCTTAAAGCATCTTTAATGTAATCTCAGATGAAGAAATCCCAAGCCGTAAGACCCGGAATTTTCTGATGAGACTTAAAAGTGCTCATGGTGCCATCATCCCAATCGAGCATCTTTGGATTCAAAAAACTGTCACTGAACACTTCATATGGTAGTTAACCTGAAAACGAATGAAAATTTCAATTGAATATCTGCTACTCATTTAATAGATTATTAATGAAGCTTAAAATTAAAGTTTTTAATGCTGTGTCTCTTCAAAATCCAGTTGTTTGTGTCATGAACAGTTCTAAATGATTAATCAGAGATAGATTCGAGCAATTTAACATATGAAGACAAATTTAATATTTCTTTGTCAAATTTTTTAAAAATATTTTTTAGGTGCCTTTTGGAAAGAACCTTCGTATTTTTAACGTATAATTTTAAAAAAAGTTTGTGAATGCTTCAACAAATATATTTTCATTGTAAAATTTTTTTATCTGGAAAATAGTATTCAAAACATTTATAATAACCTTAAATAAATGAAATAAAATTGTTTGATAAACTAGTTCAAATTTTGAACTGTATCAAGCTGATTAGCATTTTCATATTTGAAAAAACATACAAAATACGTCAAATTATCCAGCATATAAGAAGTTATACAGCATATAGACAGTATAAATAGACGTCAAATTATCCAGCATATAGACAGTATAACAAAAAATGTAATACATCCGCGGAGTTTTTAAAAAAATTCATTTCCTTTACCACCCATTCATCATTACGACGTATCATTAAAAACACCCTTTTCATACCAATGTTAAAAAATTTTTTTTGCCTGTAAGCGTAGACCAGCACTTTATAAGAGTTTGCACTATAATTTTACATACAATTATTACATAAAGAGGAATTCTAAGAATAAACTATAGTGCAAATTTTGAGATAAAATTTCTAATGGAAAATCTACTTGCAAAGATTATAAAATCGTGAATGAATTCGTTTTTAATAGAAAAAAAAATGAGAATTGTAAAAATATTGTTCTGATGTTGGATTATAACGAGCCAGATGATCGAGATGAACTGCATACTGGGAATATATTAAATTGATCATCCAATGTTAACTATTGTTAATTTTTCATTGGCATAAGGTTAATTCATTTTGAAATAGGCTGACTGGTAGGAAGTTGGATTTGCTTCCCTTGGGCTGTGAGTTCAAACCTTGTCGGCTGAAGACTCTCCGCCTACATGATGGCTGATGCATGCATAAATCTGTCATAGCCACAAAATCCCCCAAGTCGAAACAATACTATTGGGGGTTACTGGATCAAAGGTGATCATTTTCTGATTCAGGTAAAATTACGATATATGGATGAATGAATGATTCGTATGAAAGAAGTCCACCTCTTGAAAAGGGCTGTGATGCAGAAGTAGCTAAGACGTACTCTTGACCCTAAATGGCGCTACTGAAACAAGAGACGCTAAAATCCAGATATTATCAGAGGACTTGCCTGTGACAAGTGCCACAAGCAGCAAACAATCATTTGGAGAAATTTAAACCATATTTTTAACTTAGGTAAATAATCACATTAATGGATTATCCAATTCAAAATTCGAAGGTATTTCAAATTTAATAATTACAAGATTCTGCATCTGATGTCATAGAAGGTGAACTATATTTTTTTAGAATTAATTCAATATTGAAATGCAGTTGACATTATTACTTTAAGCTTAAATGAACATGTAATTCAGCTGACTTTTTCATTGCAGACTCATCCTGCCACTCACCACTCATCAACCGACGATTGAGGCACCCATTGAAGCACCCATCCTCCGTCAACTGTCCAGGTAGACAGCTGTTGTTGAGCGAGGCAGCCGGCCGTGAAAAAAGACGGTTCAAGCCTAATCTACCACAAGTAGATTGTTGCAAATCGATGAAATGTTTGCTGTTCGACATCACTTATTTTTCCCCCACCAATTGTTATTTCACTATAGAGAGGGAGAATGAGGGGCGAAAGGGGGCAAGCTGATTATGAGTTATTGCTTTGGGGGCAAATTTTCAAATTGCGCTAGCCTGTTTTCATGTTATACCAGAAGCATGACTCTGTTTATACATGATTCATATCTTGTGAGGTTTTAAATTATATTTTTTTTCTTTATCATTTCGTTGCAAATAATTATGTCATTTTCTTTCGCTTTCTTTTTCACCGACTCCAAAATATAAAAATTAATAATAACTAATGAAAATGCCAATTTTTTTTCAAATTATACCATTAGATATCTTTCCTGACGATTTTTATTTGGTAGTTAAAAATAAATCTGAACTTTAAAAAGATCTTACATTTCTCCCTATCCCGGTGTTATTAAGAATGTAATAAGAACATAGTATGTCCTCTTTGATTAATGAGTTTCGACTGAAAACATGACAATATATTCCCAATCTTTTTTCATTCAATTTTCAATAATCAGGCATTAAAAATCCAACAAAATTTTTTAAAACATCAATAAATTTTATACAGAATTTGTACAAAATATATAATTTATATTTATAAAATCCTTTAAAGGAAAATTTTAACAAAATTTAGAATTTAAGAACACTACGTTTAAAGATTTAAAATTTTATTAAAAACGGTATGATAGAAACATAAAAATTAATTAATTCCACAAAAAAAGAAGGTAGAACACAAAATCTTTTTAGAAAAACTTTATAATAATAAATGTAAAGTTAATAACTTTATAGAAAAAAATTGTTCAGAATTTTATAATATTGAATAAAGAACTATTTAACATTTTCATCAACTATTCTACATTGACTTTTTCAAAGTAGGGGACAAAAAAAATAGACTATTTGCTTTTAAAATTCTTTAGCTACTTTAAAAGAAAAAGTTACTTCAAATGCTACATGTAAAATTCTGATATAGTTATAAAATAAAATTTTTTCAACTATCAGGTTTCACACATCGTTAATCTGAAATACATTACTTTTGTTGGTAAAAAGAAATCGATAAAAACTTACAAAATTCTTAATTGTGGACACAGAGGGAATGCAACTTTGCATATACGAACGCAAGCTCTACTATCGCAATTTTTCATTCTCAGTGGTTACTAAATATTTTGATCACGTCCGGCCAACCTACGATTGGTAGATCCCTAGAGTATCTACTGTTCAAAACTCGCGAACGCCAGCGTTTATAATTTACTACATGTATTGTCCCATTAAGACAGCTGCTGGATTATGATTAGCTTTGAAATGCTGTATAGGAAAAAAAAGGTATTTAAAGCAAGGAATTTTCTTTTATTATTAGAAAAGCAATTGATAATAAGCACGCTAGGAAAATTTATATCTCGCTTCAAAGAAGCATATTTAAATGTGCAAGAATTTTCTTTCATGTGACATTTTTATTTTTCTTCATTTTGAAGATGTTGTTTCTTGTTTTTATGTTTCTTCATGTTTAAATATAATTTAAAAGTTGCATACTAAATTACATGATGACAAATTGGTCTACTGTTCTTTGACTCCACGCCATTTTAAGGTCTACAGAAGGCCCTTAAGTAATACAAGCCTTTTAAAATCTGTAACTTCTGCTCTAAATATTTTTATGTAAGCAACTTTTACTATTTATGTAAGGATATAATTTATTATTTATTTTATAAATATTTATATAAGGAGTTTTATGTAGTCAATTTTGATAATCTGACAAAATATTGAAGTACGGGGCCTTTTCGTGAGAATTGATTTCAACTTTTCTTAAAAAAATATCATAGATTCAAAATTTTAAATATTGTAATAAATGGAGAAAAAAATTATGAATGAAGTTTAACTATAAATTAGCATAATTTTTAATAAATACAAAGCAGTATATTTTTTAATTCTTAGGCAATATCAAATGAAACTATGAAAGGCAAGTAACTTAAAGTACTTTAATAGCTATATTTAATTGAAATTTGATTAGAAATTAAATTCGAATGCATAATTCTTATTCATTAAAAAGAATAATAAAATTAATATAACTAAAAATATGAAAATGGAATGTACAGAAATGTCATTGACCCTAATATTGTTGAACGATAGACAATTGATTATTTGATAATCGGCTTGGTTCATGCTCGGTAATGAAGAATTATTTCTATCACTCGTCCATAAATCCTTTTATCATCTTATCTCAAGGAAAACATGCCCTTAACATGAACTTGTAAATAATTGTTCAATATCACACTGGGGACATGCAATTTCAGCAGCTTTCATTCAACAGTTGACTGGTTATAAGAAGGCAATTAGTTATACGGGGGTTTTGAGGCCTCAGCATGCGCTCACGTCCCTTTAGGGGATGTACTTTTTCTCCTCACACATATGCTCATAATGTGCATCTCCTTCTCACACATATGCGTACTAAATGGAATGCAGCTATCCGAGATTCAGCAATTGACCATCAAACCTATCAATATTGTCTTAGCTCATTAATGACAAGGTGATTCCATACATATTCTGCCCCTGCTTAATGAAGAATTCCCGTGTAAGCGAGTTCGTTGCTAGTAGAATCCGATGTATTCATGTTACAACAAAAACCTGAAATCGGCCAAAGCGCGAATCTACCAGGTAAAACAAGTTTTAACTAACGGCTCTTGGGACAACCTGAATTAACTAGACAAATAGGTTCTAACTGATAGCACTAGAGAGAACTATTTATTTATCTATTATTTTCTCTAGTTATAAATATATGGTTATTATATAAATTAAATTTAAATTCTATAAGTATTTATACTGTAGACTACAACTGATCACGGCGATAGCTTGATAGAAATTTCATCATATTCATTTGTTTCCGATTTTGAATTCGATTCATCACCTCAAATTTTTTAACTCAAAAAGAGTACGGAATCAGAAATCTGAGAACAGCAGTAAGAAAAGGAGTTGTAGGAAACCAAGGGTTCGTTTTTTGCTCTTGTAACAAAAATTGTTATTCAAACAGATATTTCTATTTGAAAAATTGTTTCATTTGCAATTCTAAGAATCACATTTGCTTTTTCAAAATAAGTAATCTGCAATAACAATACTGAAGAAAAAATCCTTTATTACCCAAAAGAAATATTTTTTTTCAATGATCGGTTCGTTCTTCAAACACTGTTTTACTAAGTATAGTTTAATACAATAATTTTGTATAGATACAAATAATACTGTCTAAAAAAATCAATCAAAGCGTGAATAAAATATTCATTAATGTCTTAACCATCATTTTTCAACCATAGGGTTTTTATTTTAATCTTACACAAATTGAAATTCAACCTTTTGCTTAGCTCAGTATGAGAAAAAACGAATCTTGAATTATATAAACCTGTTACACATTATACTACAATAATAAGCTATTTATTTACTACTAACTACTTAATAAGCTATTTATCTATGCAAACTATACAATTTTCTTTTTCAAAATGATTTGTCTGTATATGTTTGCTTTATCCTTAAACTTGTCAAACTATTTTTAAAGCACTATTATTTAAATTATTGTGATATGAGAACATTTATTTATCTCTTAACCACCAAATGTTTTTAAGCATGTTGTTATTGTTTTGTTTTCAGACAATTTGAAATGAAGCGTGACATTAAAATATTCACTAATATGTTAATCATCAAATATTTCTCTGGATTTTGTTTTTCTTTTATTTTTATACAAACTGAAATTTGAATTTTAGCTTGGGAATTTTAGCTTTTAGTACAGGAAAACACGAAC